>OY754973.1:36959693-37559693 GCA_963576475.1 Molanna angustata | reverse complement strand
AAATGTATGTAGGTATATAAAAGGTAGAGTAATGAATAGTCGAAAAGCTATCAAAAAGTTCACTCAAACTTAACATTTCGATCCATTACAATGTCAACCTGTTTGGACCCATCGTCAACCACAAGGGAATGCGACTTGTCTGCATAATAAGGCGATAAATAATAAAACAAGATTTTCAAACTGAGGAGGGAAGGATCCGTTAAAAGTATACAAAGTTATTCGGTTGATTTCAAAAAAATATACGATAATGTCCAAGTGAAATTGATTCATGTTTTTTGATAAATATATTTTAATCATTTTCATGATATGGATATAGGTATTCAGGGAGAATATAATGTATTCTATGAAAATCGTTGGATAAGTAGTTTATTAAGCTTCAGTAGTAGGATAATAGTTGCACAACGTCAATTCACCGTTCACTCTAATTCATGAAAATGCTTGTCTTACGATATCGTTTCGAGTTTTCCATTACTTTGAAACTATAACATTTAAAAGTCTTTAGATTGACAAATATAAACGTGAGGTTGGAGCTGACTCAACATAGATTAATTAAATCACACGTCCGTGTTTCTACTATCAACGGTTCCCCGTGTGGTGAACTGTAATCTATGATGCAAAAAAGAAAAATGAATGAGTGTGAACAGGACGTAATCGAATTCACATCTTCGAATGCAGTACATCAAATCCAAAATCGATAGCCAACACCTCTAGGCTTATTTCATTCGGCGAGATTATTCTTCAAAGAGAAATAAATCCTGAGAGAAATATTTCTTCATGTACAGAATTCGAGTGATCAATGCCATTCTAAAGAGTCCTAGGAACAGCAAAAAAAATACAGCATTATTGGGTTGACACACTCTTTTAAATACTCTGAATCTAATAATCTGAAGTATGGAATTTGACAAAATAACACTGAAAGTATATACTGATATAAAAACCATAGCTCCGTTTAAAAATCAAGAATAAATATGAGGCAAAAATGGCAACAAACGATGGGGTTTCGAAGTCTCCTGCTCCATTCTATACGAGTCGTAATAGAAGACTTTACTCCAATGAAGAATAATAGAATATTAATTTTGGTCTTGCAGATCTGTGATAATTTAAGAATTTTAGTCAACATCTCACGCTAAAATAAAAGAAAAGCATACATGAATGAGGTAATAGTTGTGTCCCAGAATAGAAAATAGTGGTTCTTGGGTTTATCTTCTTACCTAAGGATATTGCGTGATGGTCTATAGCAATTTATAAAACCGATCGATCGGTTCAAACAGATCAAATTTGCTATCGTGTAAGACCAGTTTTTGTACCGACAATCAGAGCGGATGACGATGTCGAAATGTAAAAACAAAAATAACATCAGGAGTTCGATCGTTTTGCGGGGGTAGAAACGAAGAAACGTCTCATGGTCTTGATATAATAAAATCACGAATTAATTCAGGCGGCATTCGGCAAAAGAAAGAAGTAAGAGAGAGAGAGAGAGAGAGGGAATTCGCCAACGCTAAAAAAGGAACTGGTACTATACCAAAAAAGACAAGAGAAAAAACAAGAAAGCTGGTCCTTTCAGCTGATGATGTGGGCAGAGACGGTAGTCGAGATACAAGCAGGAGATAATTTGTAAAATATCGTTCCTTGTACAAACATACTGCCTACATACGGTATAACCAAATAATTACAATGTATTGCAAATAAAACTTACCTACTAAATATTATTTGCAAACATACAGCAAACAATATTCAAAACAAAGTGTATGGACTATTGATTTTAGAGATTGGGACTATAGTTAAAGAAAACAAAACTGATTAAACGTTCTTCAAAAGTTTATTGCTTTTTACAGAACGATCATTTCGTCTGATAGGTATTTTCAACTGTATGACAAAACATTATATCACTTCTTAAATACAATAGTAATGGATCAACAAGCATAATATATGGTTTATCTCAAGGTGCGTTTGTTCAACAAGCTCCCAGAAGAAATTAAATCTCTGAATTGTAGACGTACCTCGTTGATACATATTTTTTCTCTGTCGATGAAAAGCTGGAATGAACCATTTACATTCGCTTCAGCATTGAACTATTATAAATTGTACGTTTTTATTCTATTTATTTAACATTGTTTCTCGAGCACCAAACAGGTACTATGTCAAATATTAATTTAACACCCACCCAATAACAAGTTGCCACATCCTAGAGGTTAGTTGCCTCACAGATCCAGACTTATTATTAAAAATAAATTACATCCTATGACATGTCAAGTTACTAATTAGCAAAAAATCCTAACAGCTCCTTCAACACTACTTCGCATTGATATTGTGTGGATCAATTACTTAATTATTTAGAAATTTTGAACATATCAATAGAGACGAAGTTGGAATATTATAGGAGAACCAGGAACTAAAGGCACCTACAGGGTACACGCCTTTCATCGGCTGATTTACGTGCTGGTTACGCGCGCAACGTTGACTAATTCTTATTGAGTTCCCTTATTAATGCAATTTTGAAAGTTCTATATATTTTAATAATGAAAAACTGATCGTTTGAAAATAAGCTGTCAATACCATCGCCATCTATGAAGTAATGAAGAAACCTTTTCGTAACGCCATCTATTGAGAAATTGTTTATTTGTAAACAATGAAAGCAACAGTCCTTATACATGATACGACAGTATTCTCGCTGAAATCTCATTTCATTTCATTTCACATCGGCATCCATAACTGGCGTAATGCATCACAAGACCGACAGTCGTGGAGATGGGCTCTGCCGGACGCTAAGACCCGACCTGGGTTGTAGAGTCACAGATAGATAGATAGCCAAATTGTGTTATTTCATATTTCCTGTGAAATTTTGTACGCTAGAATGATTGTTTCAGAAAATTCATATTCAGAAAATCAAAGCACCACATATTGTAGTATATATTGTACCCATATAAATATATTTTTAATCATAATAATTAATTTATATATCAATTTTGTTATCTTTATATTTATGGTATAAAAAAATGTAGGTATACTGGATGGCTTATTGCCATAAGATAATTACTTTCAATCAACCAGGTGATGTTATGTAATAAAATTCACATTATTTCACCTACATTATATAATTTGTTTTTTGAATAAGGCAATTTACCCTGAAAAGTGATTTGTGTACATTACATAATTTTTCTGATTTCATGCTGATTTTAGCCAAAATTTTATATTGGTACAATAACTTTATTGAGAAGATAGAGAACCTTGAGCCATACAGGCAAAACGATCATAAACTTTTAGCAAAAAGCAAAACGTACGGTTTGAATAAGTAAATAGGTATATCACCATCGTCAAATTATACATTGATATATTATTTCTAAATGTCTGCATTAAATGAAATAACGCCCTCCTATAATCTAGTTTACTTTCGACAATGGAAAAAAATACCTACAGTGTGGACCGTATTAAATTGAATAGTTTTCATGGCGGAGACCCCTTTATATCACGCCGAGTTAAAAGTTATTGAAAGAATAGGGAGGCGTGTTCATGTGACGATAGGTTCCCCCTTCCTTCCAGCAATGTCGTGTGGAATAATCCTCAAGGTAGGTTCAGAAGAACAATGGTATGAGGGACAATGGAAGAGACCAGGCAAAGGGAGAAATTGCCATGACACCATCGGGAACATGGCTGAAATTCATATGAATAGAAAGGATTCAGTATTGAGAATCATATTCATAAGTTATACATGATTCAAAAGTAGGTATAATTAGATTCATGCAACATATTTTAATTATTACTAAGTTTAGTTTGTTGATCGACAATTCTTGATAGAACTCCATTGTACGTTGATATGTTATAAAAATATAAAAATACTTGGTTATAGTTCTATTGTATTTATTAGATTATTGACGCGTTTCGTGCAAAGCACATCGTCAGAATAAGTGTTATAAAGCACATCGTCATTATTCTGACGATGTGCTTTGCACGAAACGCGTCAATAATCTAATAAATACAATGTAACTATAACCTATACATACATACATACCATCACGCCATGTCCCTTACGGGGTAGGCAGAGAGAACCGAACGCCACTTACTTCTATCTTGACATACATTCATCGCCTCGACAACATTCATACATCGTCTTATACATGTTCGTCTGTTGTTCACGCTTCTAACATTTCCGTCTTTCAAAATATCATTCACATGGTCGTGCCATCCCTTTCTTGGGCGGCCCCGGCCTCTCAATCCAATCCTATCCGCATTGTATATTTTCTTCGTCAGGCGTTCCTCATTCATTCTACCCATGTGGCCAAACCATCTCAGTGTGTTCACTTTCATTCTATTAATGATATCTTTCTTCATCTTACATTCTTTCCTTATGTTCTCATTTCTTACCCTGTCATACATCGTTCTAGAACTATAACCAAGTATTTTTATATTTTTATAACTATCAACGTATTTTAATTATGATAAATATGAACACATATTATATTCTACAAACAATTTATTCGATTTCCGACGACCGTTTCGGCTTATAAGGCCATAATCAACTGGTAACGTGGGACCGTTTCGGCCTTATAAGCCGAAACGGCCGTCGGAAATCGAATAAATTGTTTGTAGAATATAATATGTGTTCATATTTATCACAATTATTATGGAATTCTACAGTTTGGAAGCCGCATCAATCGACAGATTGAAAACTGCTGATACAACATATTTTTCTTATTTCTAATAAACTGAAAAAAATATTATGATAATCGAACTGGCTACCTGCGTTTTAGTCAATATTTGTTATCAGTAATAAAGGATTATCTATTTATGACGGCACTGTTTTGATGTGTGCACAAAACATTTGGTTGCACAAAACCAAATGTTTTGCAGTCGCAATAGTTCGGTTAATTTTAATATGAAATTTTGGTACTTTTAACAAAAAAAATTCATTGTAATTTCTAATTATCTAACCAACTGAGCCACGAAAGCCGACATCCCATTTAAAACCATGAAATATTTTTGAGGTCCCGGTCGATTCCCGGTTGAGACACAGGTCCCAGGTTCGATTCCCGGTGGAGACACAGTTTTTAACTGTGTTTGCAGTCTGGAAGTCTTCAGAATGTGGCAAATTGTTATTGGGCGTGTGTTAAATTAATATTAGACATTGTAGCTGATGTTGCCTGAGAAAAAAATTATAAAATAAAATAAAATGACCCTTTCGCCTGGTGAAGGTTTTTTTAACTAGTGAAGTACCTATATGATTGAGATTTCACACATCACTATGTTATTTATTTCAACTGGAGAAATATATCTTCTTCTTATTTTCCTCATCCTCCCCCCACATTTGTTTTGGGGTCGGCTCTCCTTATTTTCATCCTCCATGCCTCTCTATCTTGCTCCATTGTTTCATCATATTGTGCATTTTTCACCTCCCTCTCCGTACCGAGTTTGGGTTGGCCTCTGCCTCTCCCGCCTTCCTGTATTCCCAATGCTGTATGGACTGCATGGTCCTCATGCCTCATCACATGGCCATATATATTTCAACTGGAGAAATATATGGTGAAGTATATAAGTGAAGTATATGATTTCAACCGGTGAAGTACATATATGATTGAGATTTCACATATCACAATGTTATTTATTTCAACTGGTGAAGTATATAAATGAAGTATATGATTTCAACTGGTGAAGTATATGATTGCCATTCATAACGCAATCGTAGTGCCAACCCTGACGTATGCAAGTGAGACCTGGACATGGCAGAAGTCGCACGAAAGCAAAATAAATGCAGTTGAAATGAGATCGCTTAGAAGAATTTGTAACAGAACGATGTATGATAGAGTTCGGAATGAAGATACAAGGAAAGAATGTAAGATAAAGAAAGATGTAATTAACAGAATGAAAGTTAACACATTGAGATGGTTTGGCCACTTGGGGAGAATGAACGAAGGACGCCTGACGAAGAAAATATACAAAGCTGACAGGAACGGAATAAGAGGTCGCGGGCGCCCAAGAAAAGGATGGCACGACCATGTAAACGATATTTTGAAAGATGGAAATGTAAGAAACATGAAGAACAGACGAACATGTATAAGACGATGTATGAATGTTGATGAGGCGATGAATGTGTGTCAAGATAGAAAAATGTGGCGTTCGGTTCTCTCTGCCTACCCCGTGAGGGACATGGCGTGATGGTATGTATGTATGTATGTAAGTATATGATTGAGAATTCACATATCACTGTTATTTATTTGTTATAAATTTATTTATTTATGTGTACTTTGTGTTGCAAAGATAGTAATGTGGTTGACTTGTACGAAGGCAATAAATTTTCCACATTGTGTAACACAATAAAGACTTTACAATGGGAATATGTCTTTAAACGACAATTTATGGGTGTGATTTAATAATAACATATTAAAATAATTAAAGACGATATAACTAACATGACTTAAATAATAAATAAGTCAGTGTAAGGAGATACAAATGATGCAGATTAAATCTATGGCAGGTTAAACTGTGTTCATATACATACAAAATGTCATATAGCAAATTTTCCCACGATACATACCTACCTAATCAGTTTTGGTTAATGAACATAGTACATTCAGTTTAGTACATGTATTTACTGGTTCAACATTGCTATATTAATATACTAGCTTTTATGTCCCGCCGTTGGCCAAGAATGTAAATTAGTGAAGGAATAAGCAATCGTATATATAATATTGTCACAAAAAATATTTGCTAATTCGTAGTATGAAAAGTAGTTTGAAATTTAATTGAGTTTAAGCGATGTAAAATGTTCAAGTGATGGCCACAACCCATTTGTTTTTATATATAAGTAGGTACATACAATTTCTGCACGCATGGACTATGGTAAATGGTTTTAAATATGACTGATTATAAAGAGACAACGTTGTAAAGAGTTTGCATTTGGCCACAACCCCTATTTTTATATATTGTCATCGAACGCAAATGTGTTTTAAATATTTAGTAATTTTGGATGATGGGAAATGGCTTAAAAATTAAATAAACAAAAGTACTGAAAAGATTCTAGTGTTGGTCACATCCCATTCGTTTTTATATTTTTCGTCCAGTGTGCATACCTATAGATTATTATATTTTTGCACAATAAAACTTATCTACATTACAGAAGAAGACTTAAATAGTTTTTAATTTGAATATAAACGTTGTGAAGAGTCCAGTAATGGCCACAACCCCGATTTTTTATTATATTGTCATCAAAATCAAATATGTAGCTATTGAAAATTAAGCAATATATGATGATATAATAAATGGTGTAAATTTCGATTGAAAAAAAGTATTGAGAAGATTCTAGTGATGGTCACATCCCATTCGTTTTATGTATTTTCGTCAAGTGTGCATGTTGTTTATAATATTTCTATACAATAGACTATAAGACTTAAAACTAACCCAAAAGACTAAATGAAAAAAAAAGAATAAGTATAAGACTATAACAAATAGTTTGTAATAAAAACTGACCCAATGGTCTACATAAAAGATGCAATAGAAGAATTACACAATAGTAAATGTATTATATAAAAAACTGACCAAATGGTCTTCATAAAAGAAGAAGAAGATGAATTGAAATATAGGAAATATTTTATATAAAATTCACCCAACGTCTACATTAAATAAGAAAACGAAGAATTAGACTAAAGGAAATAGTTTGTATAAAAACTAACCAAAAGATCTACAAAAAATAAGAAAAAGAAGAATTAGACTATAGAAAGTAGTTAGTATAAAAACTGACCCAAAGGTCTACATATTAGAAGAATAATTATACGTCAGGAAATAGATTGTATAAAAACTAACGCAAAGGTCAACATAAAAGAAGACGAAGAAGAATAAGACCAAAGGAAAAGTTTGCATGAAAACTCTCCCTTGGTCTACATAAAAGAGGAAAAATTAGACTATAGGAAGTTAGTTTATACAAAATTCAAGAAAGGTCTACATAAAATTAGAAAAAGAAGAAATACGTTAAAAGAAATAGTTGGTATCAAAACTGGCCCAGAGGTCTACATAAAATAAGAAGAAAAAGAATTAGATAATAGGAATAAGTTTGTATAAAAACTCACCCAAAGGGCTACATAAAAGAAGAGGAAGAAGATGAATTAGACTATAGGAAATAGTTTGTATAAAAACTCACCTAAGGTCTACATAAATTAAGAAAAAGAAAAATTAGACTATAGGAAATAGTTTATTTATGAACTGTCCCAAATGTCCCAAATGACAAAAGAAGAGGAAGAAGAATTAAACTCCAAGAAATAGTTTGTATAAAAAATCACCCAAAGGTCTACTTAAATAAAAGAAGAATTTCACTATAGGAAATAGTTTGTAGATTGAATGACATGTGTATTGTAGTTAACCTAAGATAGTGTAATAATTTTCCTATACGAAATTAGTATATTGTTGGTTTTTAAGTAGTATTAGGTATGTAGGTACCTACCTACAATGATGTTCTAAATTAATTCGAATTCGATTTATAACAAATTTTATTTGAATATCAGAAAGTGTCCGTTACCATAGTAACCATAGAACATGTAAAAAAATATCAAATGGTTTGTAGACATTTTTTGAATAATATGTAGGTACCTACATTGGTTTGTTCGATGCTATAAAAATGAAAATTGTCCGAAATATCAAATATTATATACAAATTATGCAATTTTATTATGCCTATATCTTTACTAATAATTAACAGACTTTAACAATATACGTCTTAAAACTTGCTGTAATGTCTTGTGTTTCATTTTATTATTTCATAATTATATTTATTTCAAAGGTTTATTATTTTCAAGAACATATTCATTCGGTAGGAAAATGAAATATTATATGAAAAGATATTAAAATGGCGGCATTTATGTACAAAACGCTTACTTTAAAAATAAGTTAAACATTATAATTATACAAAATATTCACCATGTTTTTCACTTAAACGCTAAGTTATACTTGAAAGTAAATTTTTTTCGTGTAAATACGTACTTCTAACTTTTAAACTAACAGATATTTGCGTGCAAAATGTACACTTTTTTGACAGATACGACTTGGAAAATTTTGTATGAAAAAAATAATTATTGAAATATTTTTAAAATTCAACATTTTTATCGCATTATTTTTAGCGTGACACTGCATCAGGTATACAGGTACACGTTCGCACATAAATTAGATTTTTAAATGCTCTTGGTTTTTCAGAAGGCGTGAGACAAACACACACACACACACACACACACACATACACACACACAGACACTAACATTTTGATTGCTTTATTACTTTAGATGAAACAGTGTTTCCTAATCTACCAAACAATGAACATTGTTGACCAATTTCTATGTTTTCGTATCCTAATATATATAATTCTTCTGTACGTGTGTATGTTACTGAACTCCTCCTAAAAGATGGACCGATTTTGATGAAAAAATTTTCGTGTATCTGAGTGGGGTCCTGAATGTTATAGATTCACAATTCGAACCAACAATTTATTGGGTGGATGCAGAACTATTAGGTATAAGTCGCATTTTTAACCAAAATCACTTTTTTTTTTTTTTTTCATTTTTTTTTTAAATTTAATTTATTTAATTATATTTACGGCTTGAAAGCCTATTTACAGTACATATCACCATATTATTTACAGTACATAACACCAGTTATAAATACAATAACATAAGTACCTACAACACATTTAGTTCAGCAATACATTATATCAGTTAAGAAACATCAATAAAGATAACAATAACATATTGTAAATCAGAAAGAAATCAAATTTAAAATTCGGCGATACATAATATCTGTTATGAAATATAATGTTAAAAATTGAACAGTACACAACACCAGTTATAAATACAATAATAACATAAGTATAACACATAAAGTTCAGCAATACAATATATCAGTTAAGAAACATCAATAAAGACATAATAATCAATAAAGACATAATACAAAAACAAAATAAAACAAAATAAAAACCCAAACATAACGATTACTATGATAAGTCATGAGTTAAGAGAAAGAAAATGTAATATTTTTGATTTGAAAGAACATATTTTTGATACAAATATGTTCGCAAACGTAGAATTTACGCTATGCAGAAATATTATAAGTGTATTTCAAATATATTTTTCATAATTCTTAATTGAGCAGGAGTATTATAAGTCAAATATACATTTAATTTTCGTGCAGTACTATTATAAGTGCTACAATGTTACTCAACACTGCTCTGCATAAAAATATCTAGTTGTCTATGACACATAATAGCATTATAACCAATTTAAACCAATTTTCGAACTGTCAAAGTCTTATTTCAGTCCCACTCTTCCCCCAAATACAAGTCCTAGATGTAGAAAGAGGTTTTATTATAGTCCAAGAATAAAATAACACTAGTTCAAGTGACATTCCGTTGTTCAGAATTACTAGAAATTTTGCTGCAGAAGGATGTTAAGTCACACCATGTAACTTATAATAGTGCTGCACATATATTTTTTGTGCTATAGTAAGAAATAATATAATAAAGATCCAGAAAATTCATATTTTATTCAAATTTTAATATCTGTCGTTCTATTTTTAATGCTGAATTAAGAAGTAATCACACTTTTATACTTGGTGGTTATTAAATTATTTTTGATTTAAATATTTTACTATGAAAATTTGATAATTATTGAATACCATTTAAGGGATGAAATATGAAAATAGAAATTTAATATAATATTTTGATTTCCTTAAGCTTGGGGTCACTTAAAAATTTACTTACGGGGTTTGACTTATGGGGTCTTATGGGGTATGTGCAAAATTTGAAAAGAATCTAATGAGTACCTACTTTAGTCTACAATTGATAAAGTAGAATAAACACAACATAAAAAGTACATAGTACGCAGTACACACACAGATACATTGTGATGAAACTTTCAGAATACAATCTCAGCATGATACTAGTTGGTAATCTGCAATAATAAAATAACCATAAAAATTGCGAATTCAGAACTACCCGCTATATCCCATTGGGGTAGTGAGGAGTAAAGAATTGGAATGAGGTGGAAATAGACAATGTTTTCATATTATAATTATTATTTTTAACTAGAAGTCGCACGAAAGCAGAATAAATGCAGTTGAAATGAGATCGCTTAGAAGAATTTGTAACAGAACGCTGTATGACAGAGTTCGTAATGAAGATACAAGGAAAGAATGTAAGATAAAGAAAGATGTAATTAACAGAATGAAAGATAACACATTGAGATGGTTTGGCCACTTGGGGAGAATGAACGAAGAACGCCTGACGAAGAAAATATACAAAGCTGACAGGAATGGAATAAGAGGTCGCGGGCGCCCAAGAAAAGGATGGCATGACCATGTAAACGATATTTTGAAAGATGGAAATGTAAGAAGCGTGAACAACAGACGTGTATAAGACGATATATGAATGTTGATGAGGCGATGAATGTGTGTCAAGATAGAAAAATGTGGCGTTCGGTTCTCTCTGCCTACCCTGTGAGGGACATGGCGTGATGGTATGTATGTATTTTTAACTATATTGAAACCATAAATTAGCTATTTAATTTGACCGGTTTGAAAACACATGACTGTGTCTTTCTCATTTGTTTTACATATAATTTATCAACGGATATCATGGAGGGAGTAAATACTGTGTGTTTCGTCATTATTTGTACGGTGTATGACAACCAACTCTAAAGATTGAAACGAATTAATACCGGTATCATCAATAAGTGAATAGATGGATGAGCTCAGAGTTTGGGTTGTAAAGAATAATACTAAGACGAACTCAAAGTAGGTATATTTTTCTACGTGACATACGACGAGATATCGATATGACAAAAATACTATTTTAATTGTGAAATTATAACCTCTACAATTTCACGTAGGTAGTAGTAGAGAGTTGAAATATTGAAAGATTTTATTAAAATGAAAACGTAGGTTAAGAACCAGTGGCTCTAGTGTTCATTAAATAACAAACGGCCTCATTAAATCCATAATTCTAGACAATTATACATTTCACACGCGACAACATATATCATCAACTGATGTATATACCATACAATAAAACATCTTCATACACTGAATTATATATTTCGTACGTTAAACAATATCTATTGTGGAAAACGTACGTTGGAATGAACGCACATTTAAATTAGGAATTCCTCGAGTACGCTCATCACAACTCGAATTTCATTTTTTGAAAAATCTCTAAGCTATTCGTTTTATTGTTTCGTATAGTTTCCTGTGTCGGATATGGAAAACGATGTTTTCGACAAAAACATATAGTTACATACATACCATCACGCCATGTCTTTCGCGCGGTAGACGTTGAGAACCGAACGCCATATTTATCTATCCTGGGGGCCTAGACAACGTGTCATTTAAGCTAAGCGTTATATCGCTAAGCGATAGTAAATGTATGAAATTGGTCGCTATGACAACACGTGACAGCCACAAATTTCATACATTTCTATCGCTTAGCGATATAACGCTTAGCTTTAATGGCATGTTGTCTAGGGGGGCTGGCACGCATCCATCGTCTCGTCAACATTCCTGCATACATGTTCGTCTGTTGTTCATGCTTCTAACATTTACGTCTTTCAGAATATCGTTCACATGGTCGTGCCATCGCTTCCGTGGGCGGGCGTTCCTCATTCATTCTCTCTAATCTAATAAAATCTTACATTCTTTCCATAGGTTCTCATTTCTTACCCTGTCATACATCGTTCGATTTATGACAAAAACATACCTGTATGCAATAACAAGTTGCCACATTCTGGAGACTGACGATATTTTTATCATCTCACAAGTATTTTTTTTACCTCGCTACTTCTACCACCACCCGCTCTGCATATGGGGACTGTAAATGGCCCCTACATCGATCGCTAAGTGATCGACAAGAAAAGCGAGAGCCCTATAGATTGGATATCTCGTCACCATAGTGCAAAAAGAACGAATGAGAATGGAAGATTCACACTCGTGAACTGTCATTGACTTCAGATACTTTTAAATGAAACCCAGAGTTTCTAGAAAAAATAATATTCATTAGTCTTTTCAACATTTCTCTAGTGAATGTTCGTCACAACAAGACCTTTGAAAATTAAGACATTAAAATAGTGCTTCCACTCTTTTCTATTATTGTTTTCGAGTGTCCCGTAAGAGCTGGGTAATCGAAAATACAACAGGCAACAATAACATCTCACATAAATCAGCAATTAGGTTTACCACCCATTCTGAATAATATAGTGCCTTTTGAGGTGAAACGAGACTGGTGTGTGAGTATACACAGATATGTTGTGCTCCCTTTTATAAGGCAATGCACACCCGCACACCTTTCGCTGGTTACCCCACATTGTGGTATATGCCGTGATGGTATGAATGAATGAATGAATGAACAATTTAAAAATTATGCCTAAATTCTGCCTAAAAAGGATATTTTTAAAATAATTATTAAAAATATCCTTTTTACAGCATTTTTTTAAAATTACTCCATAACTATGTGTCGTAGAGAAATAAATCTTTTATATGCTAAAAGAGTGCATAAAATCAAAGTGAATCACCGATAAAGTTTTTTCATTTCAACTAAGCTTTGTTCTTAAAATGCAAAAAATCAATAAATTCGCGATTTCCGATAATTTAAATCACGTACATATACCTAAACCTTTTTTAATGCACGCCATAGTAACCCTTACTAACGCGTAACTTCATAGTGCTTTGGGCGGTTTTAATATATCATGTTTTCAGTCACTAAGTTTAGCCTTACATGTCCTCTTAAACACTGTATTTCCACCGGGATATGAAGCAGAATCTCTAGCTTAACAGTCAGATATCTAACTTACTAAGCCACGAAGGCCGACCGGACATTACAACCATGCATCTATATAAAGGTATATACAAAGATACCTAAATATTTAAATAAGCTTACCATTACTTAAATGCCATGAAGTAGTAAACGTTATTGAATAAATTTTGGTAGGTGTTATTTTTTTAATATTCAACAGATAAAGGCAGTGAAACACATCATAATCTTATTCGAAAATTTGGCTTTGATAGCATAATAATATATTCTATTTGACCGTAGCACATTAAGGACGACATAACCTAGCATAGATAAGTAAATGTGTAATCTAGTAGGTAGTTTTTTTTTCTGTTGAAGAGATGTATACATTAGAAACGTGTTCACTTTGTATTAAAATATGTATGAATGACACGTACCCTAAACATAATACAGGAAGGTCGAGCAGTATGAGGAAAGAGATTTTATCTGTATACGATGGCTGAATAACAAATGCGAGACGATTTAGTATAAACAGCTTCGGGGACAAATTTCATACATGAATATTTGCTAGGTTACAGGAAACACACCTCAAGATATGCTGGGATTTGAAGAATTGCTGGTGATTCAGGATGTCGAGAAGATACACGCGAATTAAACGGGAGTGATAGTATGAGAGGGTTTCGCTTGAAAAATTACGAAGACACATAATGGAAAATATCCTTATAATGCGATGGGCTACAAATGATAAAAAATTATTACGAACAAATTGCTGTATATTCGAACCAATTTTTCAATTGATGGTTTTAGAAAAAGTTTCGTTGTTATTCCATAGATGGGGACGGTGCGTTCAACTTTTTTTTTTTTATTTATTATACATACATACGTTTACAAATATTTGGATACATATATCAACATATTAATATTTCCTTTCCTAATTTAAGCTAGAAGCTTGAGTTTAGGAAAGCAGCAGCTCTTTGCTTACATTATATGAATACTTCACAAAAAATACATAAAATATATAAAACAAATCAATTAACACTTATATATAAAAAAGGACACAATTTCAGAACAAAATATAGAAAGAACAAAAAAAAATACATCCAAAATCAAGACAACACCAACATTGAAATTACAACAGGTACATAGAAAAATAAAAATTAAACACAAAAATAGCAATTTTATAGAATGGAATATGAGGGAGAGTGTTTCAAAGTGTCTTGAGTTTATCTTTAAATAATTTGTAATTTGTTTCTGTTCTAATATTTATTGGTAGGTTGTTAAATAATTTAATGCCTTTATATATATAATGATGTTGTGCTGTAGTAGTTCGAAATAAAGGTGTCGTAAGACCTCCTATGGTGCTATTTCTAGTACTAATATTTGTGTCTTGTGTGTATATTGTTGCTGATTTCTTTATGTATTTGTCAAATGTTTGTAATATCCAATTCAATATTATATAGATTTATTTTTAAATTTGTCAATAAAATATCCATGAGGAATCGACTTAAATCTTCCTGGGTTGCCCCTGACTTTTGGACTTCTCAATTTTTCACAGGACACGGAAATTTTAAAAGTTATCTTCACCGATTTTAAATTGCCTCCTCTGCCTCATGTCAGTTCTGTCAATACCCGGACCAAACTTTGGAACATATGCTGTGGGATTATTGCCACCCAATGGTGTCCTCTTATAGATCGAGCTCTTCGTTGCTGTCCGTGGGCCTCTTCAAGGTCCCATTAAAGGTCCCATTAAATTAGGTCCCAAGGTCATGCGGATTTCGTGATCTCGAAAAACAATTTTAAACAATTTTAAAGAATTGCCATAGTTATGGTACTTTACCTACTATAGGTAAACAGCTTTGTTTCAGAGAGCAACACAACATTAAACTATCAGCGCCCTTGGTATGATCTCGAATCATTAAACGGCGCTATACAAATGACTTATTATTATTATTATAGGTTGATTCCCATTCGTCGATTGTTCTTTTGCACTATGATGCCACGATTGCTAATCTAGAGGGCTCTATGAGTTACTTTTCGTGCTAAGCATATTTTTTGTCGCTCATTTAGCGTTCTGTGAAGGGGCCGTTTATAGTCATAATATGCACAGCGGGTGGTGGTGGAAGTAGAAGTCAATAAAAAGGCAAAGTGGTAAACATTGCGCAAGCCCTTAAAGTGATCACGTAAACCAGCAGATAATAGGTCAAAAACTATGCAGATGCCTGATTTATCGGTTCTCGATGAATATATATACATTTCTACTTTGTCTCTCTTGAGGTATACCTAGTCACAAAAGATACCTAATAAATAATTTTTACTTTCCGGTACTGTGGATTAAGGATTTTCAACGTGTAGAAAGTGTATATAAAAGAGTTTTTTAATGATGTATGGCGTATGACCCAGTACCTACCGTGAATTTTAAGGTCCTTTGTAAAACCCAAACTATCTATTAACATATCATTTGTGTTAGGTGCATTTTGAGAACTGAACAACTTTTTTCAGAATGAAATGTTGCTTTATTTTCTATGAATTAATCAAACATTCAAAATACTCTTTCTACTAGTTGCCACATTCTGTAGACTTATGTATGATATCAACCAAACATGGTAAAAACTGTGTCTTCATCGGAAATCGAACCGGAAAATCAGATATTCTTCTATTTAAGCCACGAAAGTCCAAAAATAGTTGAGTATTTTCAGATAAGCAGGTAATTGTGTTAGGGATAAAAATTTAATATCAACATTAGGAAAGACCTTTCCAACTTTTAATATTAAATAAACTTTATGCAAATACTTTACTTATAAATAAAACATATTATTAAATAAATTATACCAAGTTTTCTTCGTGTCAACTCAAAAGAAGTATTTGGTCTGGAGTTAAAGTGGTTTATATATTGAACTTTCTATATTATATTATTATGTAATAGAAAGGGGAAATATGTAAGCGAAACTTTATGACAATAATATATACAAATGCGGGAATAATTTTGCAATAACGATAAATATATCGAAATATAAGTTGGTACTAAACGATAAATATAGCAAAAATGTTTACGTTTCGCATGGTTTACTTACGTAAGTAGGCAATAAAAAGGCAATTGCTTTAGTTATTATTTAAGAAAGAGAAGTGCACATTTTTTACCATCAAAAGTAATTAAACTTTTTTCACATAAGTATTTACATTCGTACATACCATCACGACATCACGGGGTAACCAAAGAAAACTGAACACCACATTTTACTATCTTGACACACATTCATCGTCTCGTTAACATATTTACATCATCTCATACATATTCATCTGTTATTGACGCTTCTAATATTTCAGTTTTCAGAATATCGTTCACATGGTCGTTCCAGCGTCCATTCATTGGGCGCCCCCGACCTCTTATTCCGTTTCTGTCCGTTTTGTATATTTTCTTAGTCAGGCGTCAAGTGGCCAAACCATCTCAATGTGTCAACTTTCATTATAGTAATGACACCTTTCTTCATCTTAGATTCTATCATTATGTCCTCATTTCTTACCCTGTCATACATCGTTCTATTACAAATTCTTCTAGCGATTTCATTTCAATTGCATTTATTCTGCTTTCTTGACTTCTGCCATGTTCAGGTTTCACTGCATACGTCAAAGTTAGCACTACGATTACGTTATGAATGGCATCTTTGGTATTCTTATTTCAAGATAAAAATAATATGATATATAAATCATAATTATTAATGTTTGTTTAAACGTTTTTATAGTAAACCTACTGCCTACACGAAGCGATGGATTCATACACGGGTTCATATTAAAACTATATGTATTGAAATATTCCAGATGTGTGTAACAGATGAACCGACGGAAATTTGAATTTCAGATCATGTCAGTACGAAGATTGTCTCTCTCGCTATAAGTATTTCACAATATTAACTGTTGTAAAATAAATATTATACGAATATTGCTTATATTATGTATGCGTCGGGGCCGTACAAGGAAGGGATGGCACGTCCACGTGAACGGTATTTTGAAAGACGGAAATGTTAGAAGCGTGAATAACAGACGATGTATGAATGTCGACGAGGCGATGAATGTGTGTCAAGATAGAAATAAGAGGCGTTCGGTTCTCTCTGCCTACCCTGTGAGGGATATGGCGTGATGGTAGTAGGTATGTATGCGTCAAATAATGTTATAAAACGAATACTAAACCAACTTCTATTGTCCGATCGTATTAAAGTTTTGTATATATATATATATATATATATATATATATATATATATATATATATATATATATATATATATATATATATATATATATATATATATATATATATATATATATATATATATATATATATATATATATATATATATATATATATATATATATATATATATATATATATATATATATATATATATATGTTATAATATTTTTATCTCGGTTTTCCCGTGTCAGTAGGTCTTGACTAAGACCATTTGTCTTCCGACGTTTCGCCTGAATATCACCAGGCATTTTCAAGGACTTAACGAAAAGCACGCGCGCGACACACGTCTACTCACACTGAAAGCTCACCGTCACTTTTACCTGGAAGAACATTTTATATGACAAACAATACAATAATAATATTAATAATACCATAGCGAAAATAACCCCAAAACACAACAATAATAATATTAATGTCACAACTAAAATTAACAATAAATCACAACACAAAAATAATGATAAAATATTATTACCAACGAACACGACAGCAGGTGGGCGTGTCACAAGGAGCCAATCACGTCGCGCTAACAATATTTGACATAAGCGGCCATCTTGTACGCTACGAGTCACTTGACGGTGAGCTTTCAGTGTGAGTAGACGTGTGTCGCACGCGTGCTTTTCGTTAAGTCCTTGAAAATGCCTGGTGATATTCAGGCGAAACGTCGGAAGACAAATGGTCTTAGTCAAGACCTACTGACACGGGAAAACCGAGATAAAAATATTATAACATATTTCACCCGTGAAAACATCAAATATAACATATATATATATATATATATATATATATATGAAATTATTATTATCTTTGGGGTTATCCCGCGTCAAAATCAGATCCTTGGAAGGATCTTTCGTCAACCGACGTTTCGCCTGGATCACACCAGGCATCTTCAGGGCCTTGTTGATAGATTCTCGCTTCGTGTGTCAGTGCAAGCACGTCCGTTCGAGCCGAGAACCTAGCACCAAGTGAAGATTGGAAAGTTAAAGTTTAAACTGTTGGGGTAGATGGGTTTTCCCCGCTTTTGTTCGCCTTAATGGCTTTTGACTGGCTTCTGGTGATTCGCCTCACGCTTAATGATGTATCTATTGTATTAATTTTATTTGTTTGGCGTTTAACATTTAATGGGTTTAGTGTAATGGGATTTTTATTCACGCTTAATGATGTACCTATTGTATTAATTTTATTTGTTTGGCGTTTAACATTTAATGGGTTTAGTGTAATGGGATTTTTATTGCTGTCAATTTCTGAGGTATTTAATGAATGTTTTATAATGTTATTTTTATTTTTATTGTCGATTCTATTTTTATGTAAGATATTTTTCCAGGCCAGCGGGAGACGCACACCATCGTCTCGATTATTCACGACATTCTTCCTTTTGTAAATTTCAATTGCCTCTATAAATTCTTACTGTTTCTGTGTTAATACTTGCAACTACGCGTGCATTATCGAAATCGATTTGATGTCCTTCGTTCAGAGTATGTTGGACTAGTGAAGACGTTAATTTTCTATTGTTTGAATCCACTCTATGCTCTGCGACCCTGGCTGATATTTTTCTGTTACTTTTTCCCACGTATGTCTTGTCGCATGATTTACATGGTATTTCGTATATGCCATGAGACTCTAGAGGGATTTTGTCTTTTACATTTCGCAGAAGGGTTGATATTTTATTTTCTGTTCTAAAGACTGTTCTAATATTATGTTGATTTAGAAGGCGACTGATTTTATCTGTGGTTCCTTTTATGTATGGTAAAAAAGCTGTAGCTAACGGTTTTTCAGAAATAGTTTTATCAATTTTTATGACGTTTTTATTAGTTTGACGTTTGACTGCTTTATTTATAACAAAATTGGAGAAGCCATTACATTGCAGGGTTTTTTTGAGGTTATTTAATTCATTTTGTTGGTGGTCGGAGTCGGTTATTTTTATAGCTCTGGAAACTAATGTATTAGCTACCGATGCAATTTGTGCCGGGTGATGGTTAGAGGATGCATGTAGATATCTATCTGTATGTGTGGCTTTCCGGTAAACCGTATGACCAAGGCTACCGTCATCCTTCTTAATAACTAGGACGTCTAAAAATGGTATTTGATTATTATTTTCTAATTCCATTGTAAATTTTATATCGCTGTGGAGCCCGTTTAAATAAATTAGAAATTTGTTTAGTTCCTCCAATCCGTGGGGCCATATTATGAACGTATCATCCACGTATCTAATCCAGAGTTTCGGTTTCAAATGTGATTTTTCTAAGGCGTCTATTTCAAATTTTGTCATAAAAAGATTTGCAACCGGCGGTGAAAGAGGCGAACCCATTGGTGCTCCTTTAATCTGTTTGTATATTTTATCGTCATAAATGAAAAATGTATTATTTAAGCAATGTTCTATCAATTCAGTTATGTCTTTTGATGGTTCACAAATTTCTTTTACTGCGGAAAGTGCCTCATCGGTAGGTATGTTGGTAAAAAGTGACACAATATCAAAACTAACAAGAATATCTGTTTTTTCTAACTTTTGGTCTTCTATTATTTTAACGAAGTGTTCCGAGTTTTTAACGTAAGAGTTTGCTAGTTCTACATCCGGTTGTAAATATTTCGATAGGTATTTTGAAAGCGATTGGAGGGGCGATCCTACTGAACTCACTATGGGCCTAAGTGGAACATTGTCTTTATGGATTTTTGGTAAACCATACAATTTGGGGAAGCGGGATGATTTTTCGCGCGGTATCAATGATTTCTTTAAGTCTTCGTTTAGTTTTGATGCTATTATTTTAGATTTTGTTGTTTTTTCTAGGTATGTAATTGGATTTTTGTTATGAAGTTTGTATGCCGGATCATTTAATATATTAGTCATTTTAGAGTGATATTCTTCGCTTTTCATAATCACTGTGGCATTGCCTTTATCCGCTGGAAGTATAATTATATCTGTATTTGAACGTAATTCTTTGAGAGCTCGGGCTTCGTTTCTTGTAATATTACTTTTAGGTGGAAGTGACTTTCTAAGAATGTGGCATGTTTCTTGGCGAATAGTTTCAGCCATATTTTCGTTTAATTTATGTAACGCGGATTCTATTCCTGTAATGATCTCTTCATTAGGTATTTTGGGTGGTACTACGCCGAAATTAAATCCTTTAGACAAAACCGAAGTCATGTCGTCATCTAGTTGAAAATCAGTTAAATTATGAATCAGTTTACTCGAATCTAGTGTCGGTTGGGGTTTCTGTATTTTATTTTGAAAACGATTGAATTTATTAATTTGCCGGTCGGTATTTATTTGCGTATTATTTTGAATTCGGAGCTCAATGACATTATCTAACAGTGAGTTCAGTAGGATCGCCCCTCCAATCGCTTTCAAAATACCTATCGAAATATTTACAACCGGATGTAGAACTAGCAAACTCTTACGTTAAAAACTCGGAACACTTCGTTAAAATAATAGAAGACCAAAAGTTAGAAAAAACAGATATTCTTGTTAGTTTTGATATTGTGTCACTTTTTACCAACATACCTACCGATGAGGCACTTTCCGCAGTAAAAGAAATTTGTGAACCATCAAAAGACATAACTGAATTGATAGAACATTGCTTAAATAATACATTTTTCATTTATGACGATAAAATATACAAACAGATTAAAGGAGCACCAATGGGTTCGCCTCTTTCACCGCCGGTTGCAAATCTTTTTATGACAAAATTTGAAATAGACGCCTTAGAAAAATCACATTTGAAACCGAAACTCTGGATTAGATACGTGGATGATACGTTCATAATATGGCCCCACGGATTGGAGGAACTAAACAAATTTCTAATTTATTTAAACGGGCTCCACAGCGATATAAAATTTACAATGGAATTAGAAAATAATAATCAAATACCATTTTTAGACGTCCTAGTTATTAAGAAGGATGACGGTAGCCTTGGTCATACGGTTTACCGGAAAGCCACACATACAGATAGATATCTACATGCATCCTCTAACCATCACCCGGCACAAATTGCATCGGTAGCTAATACATTAGTTTCCAGAGCTATAAAAATAACCGACTCCGACCACCAACAAAATGAATTAAATAACCTCAAAAAAACCCTTCAATGTAATGGCTTCTCCAATTTTGTTATAAATAAAGCAGTCAAACGTCAAACTAATAAAAACGTCATAAAAATTGATAAAACTATTTCTGAAAAACCGTTAGCTACAGCTTTTTTACCATACATAAAAGGAACCACAGATAAAATCAGTCGCCTTCTAAATCAACATAATATTAGAACAGTCTTTAGAACAGAAAATAAAATATCAACCCTTCTGCGAAATGTAAAAGACAAAATCCCTCTAGAGTCTCATGGCATATACGAAATACCATGTAAATCATGCGACAAGACATACGTGGGAAAAAGTAACAGAAAAATATCAGCCAGGGTCGCAGAGCATAGAGTGGATTCAAACAATAGAAAATTAACGTCTTCACTAGTCCAACATACTCTGAACGAAGGACATCAAATCGATTTCGATAATGCACGCGTAGTTGCAAGTATTAACACAGAAACAGTAAGAATTTATAGAGAGGCAATTGAAATTTACAAAAGGAAGAATGTCGTGAATAATCGAGACGATGGTGTGCGTCTCCCGCTGGCCTGGAAAAATATCTTACATAAAAATAGAATCGACAATAAAAATAAAAATAACATTATAAAACATTCATTAAATACCTCAGAAATTGACAGCAATAAAAATCCCATTACACTAAACCCATTAAATGTTAAACGCCAAACAAATAAAATTAATACAATAGGTACATCATTAAGCGTGAATAAAAATCCCATTACACTAAACCCATTAAATGTTAAACGCCAAACAAATAAAATTAATACAATAGATACATCATTAAGCGTGAGGCGAATCACCAGAAGCCAGTCAAAAGCCATTAAGGCGAACAAAAGCGGGGAAAACCCATCTACCCCAACAGTTTAAACTTTAACTTTCCAATCTTCACTTGGTGCTAGGTTCTCGGCTCGAACGGACGTGCTTGCACTGACACACGAAGCGAGAATCTATCAACAAGGCCCTGAAGATGCCTGGTGTGATCCAGGCGAAACGTCGGTTGACGAAAGATCCTTCCAAGGATCTGATTTTGACGCGGGATAACCCCAAAGATAATAATAATTTCATATTTTCAAATACCCGTGAAAACCTTTCTAGTAACATTATTAACCTCTACGGGGAGGAATTTTTTCGTGATACAAAGAAGTTTGAAAAGTTAAAGTGTAAACATGCAAAGCTTCTGTGTGATCTCGCGTTTCTCAGTCGGTGTCGTGATAAAAAAGTAGTGCCTGTTAGTTTTCGAGTAAGCCGACAAGTAAGCAGACATTCGGTGAGTCAAATCCTTAATAATACTAGTTTTGCTTTAATCAGAGATGAAATTAAAAATATTCGTTTTAAACTAGATTATATAGGTAAAGAAATATTTCAAATTCATTTAAAACTTGCTAATACTTTACACCCATTGTTATGGGACATGTTAGATAATGTCATTGAGCTCCGAATTCAAAATAATACGCAAATAAATACCGACCGGCAAATTAATAAATTCAATCGTTTTCAAAATAAAATACAGAAACCCCAACCGACACTAGATTCGAGTAAACTGATTCATAATTTAACTGATTTTCAACTAGATGACGACATGACTTCGGTTTTGTCTAAAGGATTTAATTTCGGCGTAGTACCACCCAAAATACCTAATGAAGAGATCATTACAGGAATAGAATCCGCGTTACATAAATTAAACGAAAATATGGCTGAAACTATTCGCCAAGAAACATGCCACATTCTTAGAAAGTCACTTCCACCTAAAAGTAATATTACAAGAAACGAAGCCCGAGCTCTCAAAGAATTACGTTCAAATACAGATATAATTATACTTCCAGCGGATAAAGGCAATGCCACAGTGATTATGAAAAGCGAAGAATATCACTCTAAAATGACTAATATATTAAATGATCCGGCATACAAACTTCATAACAAAAATCCAATTACATACCTAGAAAAAACAACAAAATCTAAAATAATAGCATCAAAACTAAACGAAGACTTAAAGAAATCATTGATACCGCGCGAAAAATCATCCCGCTTCCCCAAATTGTATGGTTTACCAAAAATCCATAAAGACAATGTTCCACTTAGGCCCATAGTGAGTTCAGTAGGATCGCCCCTCCAATCGCTTTCAAAATACCTATCGAAATATTTACAACCGGATGTAGAACTAGCAAACTCTTACGTTAAAAACTCGGAACACTTCGTTAAAATAATAGAAGACCAAAAGTTAGAAAAAACAGATATTCTTGTTAGTTTTGATATTGTGTCACTTTGTACCAACATACCTACCGATGAGGCACTTTCCGCAGTAAAAGAAATTTGTGAACCATCAAAAGACATAACTGAATTGATAGAACATTGCTTAAATAATACATTTTTCATTTATGACGATAAAATATACAAACAGATTAAAGGAGCACCAATGGGTTCGCCTCTTTCACCGCCGGTTGCAAATCTTTTTATGACAAAATTTGAAATAGACGCCTTAGAAAAATCACATTTGAAACCGAAACTCTGGATTAGATACGTGGATGATACGTTCATAATATGGCCCCACGGATTGGAGGAACTAAACAAATTTCTAATTTATTTAAACGGGCTCCACAGCGATATAAAATTTACAATGGAATTAGAAAATAATAATCAAATACCATTTTTAGACGTCCTAGTTATTAAGAAGGATGACGGTAGCCTTGGTCATACGGTTTACCGGAAAGCCACACATACAGATAGATATCTACATGCATCCTCTAACCATCACCCGGCACAAATTGCATCGGTAGCTAATACATTAGTTTCCAGAGCTATAAAAATAACCGACTCCGACCACCAACAAAATGAATTAAATAACCTCAAAAAAACCCTGCAATGTAATGGCTTCTCCAATTTTGTTATAAATAAAGCAGTCAAACGTCAAACTAATAAAAACGTCATAAAAATTGATAAAACTATTTCTGAAAAACCGTTAGCTACAGCTTTTTTACCATACATAAAAGGAACCACAGATAAAATCAGTCGCCTTCTAAATCAACATAATATTAGAACAGTCTTTAGAACAGAAAATAAAATATCAACCCTTCTGCGAAATGTAAAAGACAAAATCCCTCTAGAGTCTCATGGCATATACGAAATACCATGTAAATCATGCGACAAGACATACGTGGGAAAAAGTAACAGAAAAATATCAGCCAGGGTCGCAGAGCATAGAGTGGATTCAAACAATAGAAAATTAACGTCTTCACTAGTCCAACATACTCTGAACGAAGGACATCAAATCGATTTCGATAATGCACGCGTAGTTGCAAGTATTAACACAGAAACAGTAAGAATTTATAGAGAGGCAATTGAAATTTACAAAAGGAAGAATGTCGTGAATAATCGAGACGATGGTGTGCGTCTCCCGCTGGCCTGGAAAAATATCTTACATAAAAATAGAATCGACAATAAAAATAAAAATAACATTATAAAACATTCATTAAATACCTCAGAAATTGACAGCAATAAAAATCCCATTACACTAAACCCATTAAATGTTAAACGCCAAACAAATAAAATTAATACAATAGGTACATCATTAAGCGTGAATAAAAATCCCATTACACTAAACCCATTAAATGTTAAACGCCAAACAAATAAAATTAATACAATAGATACATCATTAAGCGTGAGGCGAATCACCAGAAGCCAGTCAAAAGCCATTAAGGCGAACAAAAGCGGGGAAAACCCATCTACCCCAACAGTTTAAACTTTAACTTTCCAATCTTCACTTGGTGCTAGGTTCTCGGCTCGAACGGACGTGCTTGCACTGACACACGAAGCGAGAATCTATCAACAAGGCCCTGAAGATGCCTGGTGTGATCCAGGCGAAACGTCGGTTGACGAAAGATCCTTCCAAGGATCTGATTTTGACGCGGGATAACCCCAAAGATAATAATAATTTCATATTTTCAAATACCCGTGAAAACCTTTCTAGTAACATATATATATATATATATATATATATATATATATATATATATATATATATATATATATATATATATATATATATATATATATATATATATATATATATATATATATATATATATATATATATATATATATATATATATATATATATATATATATATATATATATATGTTAACTTTAAGGTTTTCACGGGTATAAGATGCAAAACAACTTTTTGGGTAAACCCGTGTAGGATAGTCCTGAGAAGGACTGTTTGTCGCCTGACGTTTCGCCCGAATAACACCGGGCATTTTCGAAAGCCGCCTTAACGTTACCTACTCGAAAAGAACGTTTCTTCACGAGAAGAAAAAAAATTTCTTCACGAGTGGCAGAACACAAAGTAGACGTCAAAAACAAAAAGATAACATCATCAATAGTACAACATGTTTTAAATGAAGGCCACACAATAGATTTCAAAAATACATCCACTATAGCAAACTTGAGATCCGAACCACAACGAATATATAGAGAGGCAATTGAGATATTTAAACACACCAATAATATGAACACCAGAAATGACGCTATAAGAATTTCTCCGACATGGTTAAATATTTTAGATCATAAAACATTTAATCCAACAACAATAATAAATACCCTAGCATCAAATACAGAAAAAACCCCAGTACCGGAAAAATCCACTGACAAACAAATAATAACACGTGCACAAAGCCGACTCATTAACAATAAACTTTCTCCATCAACAATCGGTTAAACCGAGGAAGGGGGAGAGGAGGGCACCCCCCCCCCCTCCGCCTTAACTCCGTCCGCTATAGACAGGCGCTTCTCACTTAGCGTAGAGCTCTCGTTGCGAGCGGTCGTGTTTCGCGCGCGTTCGTTCTTTTCGAGTAGGTAACGTTAAGGCGGCTTTCGAAAATGCCCGGTGTTATTCGGGCGAAACGTCAGGCGACAAACAGTCCTTCTCAGGACTATCCTACACGGGTTTACCCAAAAAGTTGTTTTGCATATATATATATATATATATATATATATATATATATATATATATATATATATATATATATATATATATATATATATATATATATATATATATATATATATATATATATATATATATATATATATATATATATATATATATATATATATATATATATATATATATATATATATATATATATATATATATATATATATATATATATATATATATATATATATATATATATATATATATATATATATATATATATATATATATATATATATATATATATATATATATATATATATATATATATATATATATATTTAGAGCTGCCACGACCGATTTCGTTTGCCTATAGCATAAGAATATATGCTTAATATAGGGAATGTATGAGAATGCATATGTACTTTTCAAAAGAACGTATTCATTCTTAAAAAAAAATACTAGTTTCTGATGACAATATACGCAAAAAAAATGTAATCAAATAAAAACACCACCTTAATAAGGTATACCTTTTAAAATACAACTAATAAAAGGAAATATGTTTTCTGGTTCTTTATAAAATACTGTTAAATTTAATGTTTAAAAAAAACTGAAAATTTAAGAAATTTCTTGTTTTTAAAATTAGTAGGTACCGGAAAAGATTTATTATATATAAAATCGTGACAAAGATACCATAAACAAAAGCGTGGATTGAATAATAATATAGATACATACACTACATTAACATTATCTTTGTGTCGAAATAAAAATGTGTCACGACAAAATGTGTCAAAAATGTGTGTAGAAATAAATATTTTAAAATAAATGTTTAAAGTAGGTACTTATATTCAAGAATATTTAACAATGAAGGTTTAAAGTGTAGCCAAGTTGTGGTTTAAACCAATTGGATACCAACTTGAATATTTTTCGATGAAAATCCATAATATGTTACCTGATTTTATAGAAATGTATAAACGTCTATGTATAAATGCTTTGTGGCAGAATGTACGATTAGAAATAACGCTGACACGATGAAAATATGAAGGGGTTTGTAAACAAAAGGTTGTGTATTGACAAATCAGACAGAAGAGAAAGAAGAAAGATATGACGGATAGAGAAGAGGGGGAAAACAATAGAATAGGGTGAAAAAATAATAGAAATAATAATGGTAGAAATATCTAAATGAATCGTAAAAATGGATGCTTTTGAGGTTTTTCCGAATAAAGCTACACCGACACTACATATTTATCGTAATAGGAACGTTTCTCCAATCTTGCTAGACAATAATTTAGGTTTCTCTATTTTGACAGTTTAATATTTTAACTTAGATGGCTGAGAACACTCTTAACGGGTGAAGAGCCAAAAAAAAAAAAAAAAAATCTTGCTAGACCAGTTGTTCAAAAATATCGGGGTTAATAGCTCCTGATCCAAAAAGAAACAAAAAAGAGACTCGGTATGATGGCGTGTGAGTATGTATTGTATCTTTTGTCTTCTATTGAGGGAATCATATACTCGTATTTATGAATATTTAAACAAAAAAATCAATATTGGTTAAAAATTGATAGTGAATGTGGGGAATTAACAGAAAAAATCTGAAATTAACGAATTGAATAGAACACATTATTCTTCCATAGATTCGTTTAAAATAAGACCTAAAATTTTCGCCGAGGTAGCCCGGCATTATCAACTATGGATTTGTTTTGTGAAATTTAGTTTCTTTTAGACTTTTTGAGTCTAAATGAAAATGTTCGGTCGTAATAAATCGAATATGTCAAAAAATATTGTGTTCTATTTTCTTTGTTAATTTTAAAACGAATTTCCACTATGTTGACACAAAAATTTAAGAAATACAAAAAACGCATGCGACGATCGCTTGAATCAACCTCCACCTTTAGTTTGGATTTTGCGTAGTGTGTACTCAGCTCAACTTACAATACTACTCTCTATGTACATACATTCACGCCCCGCCCCTAAGGACGATATTACCGCCCTCTCTTAAGTGGCTAATTAAAACAAAAGCTTCTATTATATAACCACCACACAGAACACCCGGCAGAGGAACTTTAAAACTGACGAGGTGGAAGAATAAAGGGGTTGGGGGTTGGTAAACTGCCATTGATATAAGAAGAAGAAGAAAGTTGAGGAATATTAAACCTTTCCGACAAAATTGATGGATCGACTAATGAAACAGATATTATGACATTAAATTGAAATTGGTGTCGATTTATAAAGTTATTTGGGTGAAATTTCAGAGAAAATAAGACGAGCAGAATGCCGCGCGATAATCCGTGATTTTTTATACGTTTAAAAAGTGTTTGATAAAATAAATGAAGTGAAAGTTTCGCGAACCAATTTGAAAGTGACAGCATCTTGACAAAAAAATAGTAAAAAGACATCGAAAATGATATCAATAGTAAAGATTTCAAGATCAAATTTTAAAAGTTATAAATTTTAACTTTGTAATGTTTATAAGACACTAATATATATTACTTTGTTATTAAAAAAGTACAATTGAACAAAAAATCATATATATATTTTTATTTATTTACGGCAAATTGCCTTTTACAAACATGAACAACAATTAAGTACACACATTGAAATTACAAAATAAAATAATAAAACTATCATAAAGATTAAAGAAAAAGAAGGTACTGTAACAAAATTAGTAAATATAAAAAATAATATTAAGTGGAAAAAAATACAATTTAAAATAAGAGATATAGGTACTTAGGTTGAGACATTAAAATCATTAAAATATACTAAAATAATATACCTACGCACTTAGACAAAAAGAAAAAATAATAATTATCATAAAAAAAAATTAAAAACTGTATAATAAAAAAACAACAATTTTATATAAAAAATAATAATAATGTAAAGAAAATAAAAGAACTATAAAAACAAACATATGGGTACATACTTAGGAAAATAAAAACTAAATGATGAAACAAAACAAATAACAAAAAAAAAATATTATAATCACATTTATAGTACCTATATATCAAACACAGACATGGTTATATAACGAATAGATCAACTATTGTCAGCAAATTCTCAATTCATGACAACATACACGATAAAACTACTAACATAGGACTCAATAAGTGGACCATGGGCTACACAATCATTCAATATTTTAACAGCTTACAATGACTTAGTAATTAATATTATGTAACTAGTCTACCACCTCAGAACAGGCCTGGCCTAGTGAGGTGATCCAAACCAACTCAATTTATTTGTTATGTTGCTTATATAAAATAATGTATTTTTTGGTATATGTATGTAATAAAAAAAAATATAGCAAAAATATAGTACAAGCTAACAGTATTTCTAAGTGTCTCAGTTCTGCAAGTCTGCGTCTCAATTACATATGTAAATTAACGTACAATGAAATATTTGATATGAAATCAATTAATAGTGACCGAATGAAAAACAATAAAATAGGTAACATTATAAATAGATTAATGATTTCGGCCATCATAGATCAATAGCATTCACTGAGTAAAGTCCATAATATATTATGATACACAAGATATTTCAATAATACATGTAATGATCCGTGGAAGATAATAGTCAAGAAGAGATTCAACGCTTATTGGTCCGTGAAAACAGAAACAGCATGTCATCTAATATACATTATGACGAAAACTATTAAAGATGAAGTAATTGACAGACCCATACAGAGATATTTCAACAGTGTTATAAAGAATAAGTTTTTGGAATAATAAAAATACAATAAAAGTTTTCGCTGATTGTCTTTTGATACAATATTACAAATTTAAGAAAATTACGAATATTCATCTACAACAAAAGATAAAATATAACACACTTATGTACGAATTATAATATGGTTAAATTTTTTAGTCATCTTAAGTACAGAGGTAGGGCGATATGGTGAGAAATAACAATTTCAAATAATCCAATCCAATCATGGGCTGCACATTCCAAGGTAGGACCTGGTCTCCAAAAGAAGTCTTCGTCATTCCGATCTGTCAGCGGCTTCATGTCTCCAATGGACCACGCCCCAAAATTCCAGGTACCCCTGGACGTAATCCATTGGTCTCAGCTTTGGCCTCACACCCTCTGGTCTATGATAGAGGACTCTTCTGGTGGGCAGTCGCTCACTCATTATTTCCACTAGCCCGAGCTATCTGAGTCTCCCAATCCAGATTAATCCCCTGACGTGAACATCATCCTAAAGCTAGTACAGCTCGTTACTATATCTGATTCTCTACACACCAGCCTCACAAACAGCTCCTTAGATCCGTCGCAGGATCTTTCTTTCAAACGTGCTAAGTTGGTCCACATCACCTTTAGTTAAGAGTCCAGGTCTCGAAGTCATATGTTAACACTGGTTTGACACACTGATTAAGTGAGCAACAAAGAGGTTCTGAGAAGAGCTAACATCAACCAGAGAACTCATAAAATGTATAAAGATCCGCTAAATCTCCTATCTGGGTCACATCCTGCGTGAAGTCTCCAAATTGATGCCGATGGCCAAGATTGGACGGAGCGGCGTGGACCTGGCAGAAGGCAAACGCCATAGCTGCGAAACGTCCGAGAATGGACTAGAGTGAAGAGTGTGGAGGAGTTGTTCCGTGTGGTGCAGGACCGGGAGGCTCAAGTCATTGCCAACATCGGGGAACCCTGTTATGCCACATTCAGAAGATTGAAATGTTTAGATCCAAACGATTAAAACATTAAAGAACCTGGCTTCATATTTTTAGGAACTGTCAGAGAAAATAACTCTCACACCGCAAATATGTTGTATGGTCACAGAGTAACATCTCCTTGACGGAGACGAAGAGTCAATAATTCGGCTTGCTGTTATATTTGTTTAGGTGTGAGGAGTTTATAAAAACGAAAAAGATAGTGATACATATGTCCGCGGTGGTACTTTCTAGTCTAGGGATGTTACGGAGCTTCGACTCCGACTCCGAAAGGTCGGAACTTCCGATTGATTTTACACCTCCGACTCCGACTTCGGTTCCGATAATTTTGAATCGGAGGTTATCAAAATATCACACATTATACTCGATTGTTCGCCAATATTTATCGTGTCCACCAGGTTCAGTGGCAAGTGAGCAACTTTTTAGTGATACTGGTCTAATATATAAGCCGCTGAGGAATAATATAAGCCGCTGAGCTGCCAAGCTTTTGTTTATTAAGTACAATTTGCTACTTCTAGAGTCAGTTAAATTGATTTTAAATTATGTAGGTATATTTTTCTAATGTTGCATGTTATCTACGTATGAGTATTATCATTTATACTTGACCTGATTAAAAAGGCTGATGACTGAATTATGTTTATATTATTTCATTAGGCCTGCCCTTAAATTAACTTAACACATCTGTGTCTTCTACTTTACCTCCGCCTTCGCCTCCGACTCCGGCTCCGACTCCGACTCCGATATATCAGATTTAAAACCTCCGGCTCCGACTCCGGTTCCGGTATACTCACCTCCGTAACATCCCTTGAGTTTCTACGTATATTTACAAAAGAAATCTGAGTAACTACGGTTAACGACCCCTTTTAAATGTTCAATTTATTAAAATATTTGCAAATGCCTCCTTGTTTTGGTCCACCCACGAAATGAAATCTCAAAGAATTGTCAGTTACCTGAGACTTAAATAAAATATGCCTTCGTGAATAGGATAAACAAGTAGTTGGACATGAGCCAATTCACGTTTAACAAAACAAAATATAGTTATGTATGTAATTTAGATATGCAGAAGCGACAACGTTAATTGTGTAGAGGAAATAATGCATTTGGTTTTACATAATACATGGAGGCAGATTTGAATTCATAATACTGCTAGCTGGTAACGAATAAAAGGTGTCTTGCCAAAAATATACGAAAACAAATAGGAATATGGATTGGCTCAGCCTAGACCGGTCTGGCTCTGTTCCAATGCAATTCTTCTAAAGATTCCTCTTATGACAACCCAGCCCGCTGAACCGATATTGTAAATCCTCATAAATGATGTTATTGCAAAGCTTCCTCTGATTATTCCGATGCGATAGCTTAACGTGGAAGAAACTAAGAAATCCAGTATTTTAATAAGAAAAATAATTTGAGTTCGGAAAACCAAAAAGACCCAAATAAAGCTAATTGAGAACAAAAACACCTAATTAGTTTAAAATTTCATTTTAATATAATATCAGGACGACAAGAACCAAAAGAGATTTACTATCTAACAATGTTCGTACGGAATAGTGGTGTACACATCATAGGTACATTACGCAGAACCTCTTTATATTAATATTAGTTTTGAGTTAAATTTAATCAGTTCCAAAACTGTTCGAGAATATTATATGTAGGTAGCTATATGTACATCTGAAAACTTGTTCCATTGTATATTCATAAAATGCGGGTGCGGATATACCGGCACGATGTAAAATCTCACAGAGACATTTTCAATTTAAAGGATTCTTTCAGCGCAGAGCGGTGAAACAAGACAGGTCAACGAAACGAGAAGCCGAATAAATATTACTGTGTGCCCACGACAGTCAGTTGTGGTACACACAAGTACCAGGAGACCAGAATCGTTGCAAGGTCTTTTGATAAAGGACATAAAACGGCGGATAGGCATTTGAATGGGGGCGGTGCCTTGACAAAATTAAAGTGGCTCCTGGTTATACGTCTGCTGCGGGTTGATATGGGTACACGGGCCACAGTCATTGCCGGTAACGAGGTTTAGGTGGAATATCCTAACATGTGAAATACCTTCGCGGCGCTCTGCTCTCCTGATAAATACGTTTTTAACAACGAAAATATCTCACCCCAACCGACAATATTCATTTATTACAAAGATTAATTAGAGAATACATTTTAACTTAATTATTCGGCATTATGATTATTCATAAAATAGATTTACCTATAATCAATACTAATTTGCTATAAATAAAAATGAGGCAATGAAAAGAGAATGAAAAATAAACAGGAAAAAAGAAAAGTAAAATAATATGAAGTTTAATAAATTTAAGTAGAGAGTGATTGATGATAATTAAATTTATATTTGATAATTTCAAAGTTTTTTCGTTAACATAGTGGAAGTTCATAGTTATAAATAAAATATTTATAAAAATAAATAAAAACACACAGTTTTAATTAGGCGGTTATGTAATAATAATATTAATAGTTTTGTCTGCAACACCTCGGTCCCCGCACCCCTCCCATTCATTCCATCCACACAATATTTTACTTGTAAAGTTGTATATTATTCAGTTTGATTTCTGCCTCTGATGATGCCGGCTGTGTTCGGCGAAAGCGCTCAGGCTCATTAAAGTCATACTCTTTTGTGGATTAAAACTGTGTGTTTTTATTTATTTTTATAAATATTTAATTTATATTTATATTTGATCTTGGCGTAGATCTCAATGAAAAATTGGTCTTTAAAGGCAATGCACTAAATATGTTGAAAAAATTTACAAAATTCTAATAAAACTATTTTGGATACTTATACTTAACTGAAACACAGAAATATTTCGATTCAAGGACTATGTAAAATTAGAATTAAAGGAGAACTATAATGCCGTTGAAGTTTTATCATTATTTTTATCTCAGAGTAAGAGATAAGTGTGTAATGATTAATGATGGTTTAATAATATATTATGTATAAGTGTAAATGAAGTGTGATGATATATAAGCAGCGATAACTTCTTCCAGAGCAATTAAGTTTATTGTATGTTGACAAATGGGTGTTGTTTTGTCACGGGATAAAGCGGTGTAGTCAAGGTATAAATCTGGGATAATATATGAATAATTTATTAAATAATAATTGTTCTGTAGGACCACGTAAAGCATTATTTTCTCCGATAAACCGACCGCAATAAGATTTAGTTGTTTTGCGTGTATCTGGAGGTTCCCTTTCATAATCCGACAAGAAATATTACTATTTCTACAAGTAAGTTGAAGTATCCACAACCGACCTTTACCCACAAGATAAGTTATAGTAAAACAATTTATATACAAGTAATAATCACCGATTTTATCACACACTCGTTATATACATAACTCTTAATACACCTAAAATTTTGTTTATGTTTCAACAATAAATTATTAATAATGGCTGTCGTAAGAACAATACAACATAGTACTCCAAGTAGGGGTTATTTTGTGAATATAAAGACATTGGTTATTTTTATATTTTTAACGAGTGGGTTTTGGCCAACGCTATACTTCTCACTGCCAATTCACACCACAAAGTTTTAAAATTTTGCATGGAAACGTTTCAGCACTATCATGAAACGAGTTTGTGAAATTATTTTATCTCGGTTAGATTATTGCAACACAATTTATGCAGGACTTTAACAAATTCACCTTGAAAGACTCCAGTCAGTCTTCAATGCAGCAGCTATACCACCATATCACCATTGCTAAAAGATTTTCATTGGTTGCGGATATCGGAGAGGATTCAGTTCAAGATATGCTGGATGGTGCACAAAGCTATTCACGGACATGCTCCAAAATACCTTATGGATCTTTGTGTACCAGATGATCTGAACCAAAAAAGTTCTACTCTTCGATCTGCAAGTAACACGGCCATGCACCGTCTAAAAGAACATAATACGCGTCGAATGACGAACTTTGGTGAAAGAGCATTTGCTTTGTAGTGGGTCCAGTTCAGTGGAATAAGCTCCCATATAGTTTAAGATCAATAGACAATGAAAGTGTGTTCATAAAAGAGTTAAAAACTTATTTTATTTAAAAACTCATATAGTGATTAAATGATTATTACCTAGGTTGATTTTTATTTATTACTTTTTCTCCAGGTATAATTGTTAAGCGCCCTTGAGGTGAAAACACAAAAATGGCGCTATATAAATTATCCATTTATTATTATTATTATTATTAAATATTTAATTATGAAAACTTGATAATTCTTCAATGCCATTAAATGAAAGTGATGAGCCTTTTTCCTTTTTATCAATACAAATTTCAAATTTTAAGTTTCCTGAGCTTAGGGTCACTTTGAAATATTTAACAGTTGAAAAAAATGAGAAGCACTGATTAGATATCCTTCAAAATCTAATGCGGTCTAAGCGAGTATTATATATATATACAAATTTGTAAAATTTGAAAAGAATTGAATGAGTACTTTTAGTATATAGTCTATAGTCTATATAAAGTAGAATAAACACGTCAACCATAGTACATAGCACATAGTACACAGCACACACACACACACAGATATATATTGTGATGAAACTTTTAGAATGCAATCGCAGCCAAAATAACCTTAAATACTGCGAATTCATAACTCCCCTTTAAATCCCTTCGGGGTAGCGAGGAAAAAAAATACAAATGGTTTCTTTTTTTCAATATTTTTTGAGAACTGTTTTAGTTCCATTATTTATTAAAAGCACTAACCGGTATCAGCCTAACGAAAATCATCGTCAGAGTTCTATCAATTTGTATCAGGGACTGATGAATTTAGGTCGAATCGATCACATAAAATAACGTAGGTGAAATAATTTGAACTCCGAAAATATTAACAAAAGATACCTTTTTGTACTGAATCCTCAGTTTGAAACACCACATCAAACCAGAAAAGGTACATACCTGAAACAAAAACAAAAAAAATATGTATAATATCAGTTACTCTACCAATAAGTCAAGAAAAAAATGAAACAAAAACAAAAAATATATATAAAACCAGTTACTCTACCAATAAGTCAAGACAAAAATGAAACAAAAACAAAAAATTATATATAAAACCAGTTATTCTACCAATAAATCAAGACAAAAATGAAACAAAAACAAAAAATATATAAAATCAGTTACTCTACCAATAACTCACTCAAGAGAAAAATCAAACAAAAACGAAAAAAATATGTATACCTATAATCAGACTCTACCAATAACTCAAGACAAATATGAAACAAAAACAAAAAAAATATGTTTATAATCAGTTACTCTACCAATAAGTCAAGACAAAAATTGAACAGAAAAGACATTAAATTTATTTTATCCGACAAGTTCAATCCACATTCAGAAAACTGACCCATTTTCGGACTCGTTCAAAACTTCGCCACTTTGGAAGATCGTAACAAATACACATCCTTCCAGTGAGGAGAGAACAGGTGGATGTCATGAGTCATGATTCTCCGATACAAACAATTTCGCATAGTAAACAAGCCGAATCGATATTGCAAACAGAAAATGTTCCTGGCACTTTATAATATGTACTTAAATCACAAGTCTTCCAACCACTACACTCCAAATAATATTGAAACGGTAAAGTGAAGTAGGTATAAAAATACACGAAGGAGATGGGACAAATCAAACCAAGATCACAACAAATCGAGAAAGACCAAAAATATTCATTCTCATAACATAACAATTTTCATGTCATTTATAAATTTTTACCATGGTGGTTATGGAAGAAATTTACGTACCTACCTACATTTTATTTATTTATTTATACATCTGATAGTATAAGTATGAAGACCAAGTTTTTAATGCTTTCTTGCATAGTTGTCTTTCATTCACCGCAGAGCCAACAGTTTTAAGCAAGAGCGCCCTTGGAATAATCTTGATATTGTATATTTAAATATTTTCCGCGTAATTATTGGAATTATTCCCTATGACAAAATTATTACAGGTACAAAAATTAATTTATTAAATTACTAGCTAACTAGATACTAATGTTTGTGTAAATTTGTAAAAGAATAATCAATCGTTTTTATAATATTGTCACACAAAATGGGAAGTGATATAAAATTTGATTGATTATAAGTATTGCAAATCATTTAAAGCCAGCCTGTTTCTGCAAAATCGGACTATGAAAAGTGGTTTGAATTCAAGCGTTGTAAAATGTTCAAAAGTTGGCCACGGCCCATTCGTTTTTATACATTGCCATCAAGTGTGAACAAAGTACATAAAATTTCTGCTCCCTTGGACCATGGGAAATGGTTTGAAATATGACTGATTTACGACATAATATTAATAAAACAAAAGCATATCGAAAACACAATTACAAATATGAAATAAAATAATGAAGATGAATCCAGAAAGGCTGCCAAAGATTGCAATGGTCGAATACCAGAGGGACGACGACCACCGGGATGACCATCAAAGAGACGGAGGGAGAGAGGGACATCCTCTTCCCAGGACCAGGAAAAGAGGAAGAAAAAGAAGAAAAAAAAGGGTAAAACCTATCCATATACCACTATAATCTTTATCTTCTTTCCTTTCCTTTAAATTGTATACATATGGAAACCAGAAAATTACACATTATATTTGAGGGGATATTTTTATATATACCTATGTTTCAATAAAGTGTTTTAATAGAATCGAATAAAATATCATTAAGATAAATTCAATCAATGCCCAACAGATGAATTATATTCATTGGTTAGTTATGCAAATAATTAGTGTTGGATATCTTACATAGGAATGTTATAAAGTGTTATTTTGTCCATTTTGGTTTTGATTTGTTTGGCAAGTGGAAAGAATCTTTTTCAACATGTTTTTATCGTAAATGGTAGAGGACAATCTTTTTAAACGTTTACGAATAAACACTATAATTCTAGCGTTTTTAGAATTGATTTTTCAAAATATCTTAATCCAGACCGCGACTGTAAAAATTAAGACCACAACAGGGGATGCGACGTTACACCACTATCATCCAGAACCGCGGGTAAATATGTAAATAGTATTTTTTCCGGGAACACTTCTCTATATCCCGGGGGTTCCCTCCAATTTCAAGTCGTGGAAAGCGATTTTAAGATATGACGGTAAGAAAGACGGAGAGTACAACACGGAATCGGATGCATTATGTCGATATGCAGGCAAATATGCAGCAAATCCATAGGATATTGGATGGAGGAAAATCGGATATCGTCACTGAATCTTCTTCTACTCCTCTCTATTTGTACATCGAGTAAATCAGAACTTCACGACTTCTCATACTTACTATGTACATATGTACATACGAATATATTATTATTATTATCTATCCAAGTTTATTTTTCCCCAGCCAATACTTTCAAGACTCGGAGAAAGGATGACGTTGCATTATTTATTCAAATCAAATAATGAGAATAATACATGCAGTGGTAAAGTGCCATCTGTGATGAATATCACGAATCAATTTACAATTTATATTTATTTTACATAAGTCAGCCTTGGCTCAGTTGGTTTGATATCTGACTCTGACTGCTGATCCAAAGGTCCCGTGTTAGATTCCCTGTGGAGACACAGTTTTAATTGTTTTTTAAGTCTGGATCTGTGAGACGATAAATATCGTAAGTCTCCAGAATGTGGCCACTTGTTGTTGGGTGCGAGTTAAATGAATATTTGACATAGTACCTGTACGTTGTAAGTACTTGACTTAGTTTAATAATTCGTTTTAAAAAACATACCACGAAATAGGCTCGGCAATGTTACTCAAAAAGATTTTAAAAAAGATAAAGAAATACATTTTTATACAACATGTTTTTTGATGGTATATTTTCAAAACTGTCTTGAAGATAAGTAGCAATTTTATAAATTCTGACAATTCTCAGCATAGAGCGATACCGGTGAGTGGAGTAGCGTTTGCGAAAAATTTAAATAGAACTTAAAATTAAATATAATTTTTTTCATAATTCTAGTTAATAATAAACTTCATTAATACGATAAAAATAGCAGAGTATTACAGAAAAGATCTAGAAATACACAATTATGAGAATTCTAATGAAGCGCAAATGATAATAATCTTATTAGTATCAATTTAACCAATATTTTCTAAACACGAAAGCTCATGAAATATGCGTGGTACATAGATCAAATATATATTCGTGTATTTGAAAAAAGTGTCGAGTTAAAAGTGCTCTGTAAGTAATAAAAATATTAGATACGTCGTATCGTTCTCAATCCATCCACTGAAAATACTTTTGATGTAGAAAGCTTTCAATCTGCACACGCAGAGAGCTCTCAACTACCAGCGGTGGATTTGGCTTGGGCAAATAGGATAGAACGAAGGTAGGGGTCGGGAGGAGGAATTGAGGAGAGGACGGGTAGAAATGTAAATGAGAATCTTTGTCATAATAGATTTTGTATTTCCCTCTCGGAGCCACCGCCCCGCCCGCCGTGGCTTGGATATTTGCACCTGATTTCTTTAAAAAACTCACCCCGGCCCGGATTTGTGGCTTCTGACGTAATGAAATGAAAACTGAAGAAATTATTCCACTCGGATTGGTTGTTGGCGATTATAGAAAAGGAATCGACTGAATGTAATAATAACGACTTTACCCCGGAGAATTTTAATGCGGATAATATGATATAATAAATTTTTCAAAATGAAAAATAAAGTCGGGATGAAACCGAAAAAGAATAAAAAAAAACAATTCATTTCAGTTTTTGACAACTCGGCAGTGGTCACATTGTTATAAAAGACGGGCAATAATTAATCCTATTAAATAGCACTCTGATTTTTGTTCCCATATTTTTTTACTACGGAGATCCTTAACTGTTGACACAACAATGAAGCAGTACTTAATTGTAGGAAGAAGATTTATTTAAAAGTGGTATTTAGAAATTTAAACTGTCATTTTTCATTACGAACACGAATAAAAGCAGAAGGCGCACGAAAATAAAATGCACGATTAAAAAAAAAATACGTATATTTGAAGCCAATATTGTTTGGGCATTACAATGGTCTTTGAAAAAATCAAAGAGAAGACTCTGAAAAAATCAAAGAGAACACATAAGCAGTGTTGCTTGATTTAGCCTGAGAATGACGGAATGTCGGCCTTCGTGGCTCAGTTGGTTGGGTATCTGACTGCTGATCCAAAGATTCCGGGTTCGATTCTCGGTGAAGACACAGTTTTTAATTGTGTTTTCAGTCTGGATCTGTAAGACGATTAATATCGGAAGCCTCCAGAATGTGGCAACTTGTTATTGGGTGCGTGTTAAATTAATATTTGACATAGTACCTGTTAGTTGCCCGAGAAATAATATACATTTATTTGAAAACTATATTCCCCGATTGGACATCCCGCGGGCCGTCGCACAGTTGGTAAACCGTTTGGTTTCTGTGCGGGCGTCCTGGGTTCGATCCCCAGCAGAAGAAAAATTTACTTACTAGAATTCTTTTCTCACGCAAATATTGCTTCTTTGGGATGGAAATAATGGTAGATATTGCAGTACGGCAATAAACTGCCAGGGCCGCTTGCGCAGGGTGCGAAATAGTGTTTATTATTATTATATATTTATAATAAATTCAGGTACCTCTTCGTGAATATATTATAAATTACTTGTGACATTTTTTTATTATTGAAAACCAAAACACATTACCACATAACACAAACAATAATGACCTATAAAAATGCAATTCAAAATAATTCTAAATATTAAATATATTTTTTATAAACCTCCTGAATAGCTCAATTGTTCATGTATTTACAAATAATGATTGAAAATAGAACCTGTTTTATTACAATATGATACATTCAAAAACTTTGAATATATTCTAACTTTGAATAGATGCGAAATCTGTAGAAGTATTTAATAAAATTCTTGAATTATATTTATCGAATAATTTTTAAGCAATATTTTTACTGCACCTTTCGATTCTCCCTCTATCAGTCTCACTTTATAAGTCTGTATATAAGTCTTGCTTTTCTAATTCGTCTTGTTTTGAATAGGCCTATAAACCAAGTAAGTTGAGATTTAGTGTTCGTGCTTGATTTGGTTGAAAGATTTTGTTTTGTGGCAAACACGCCTATGCACGATTATTTTAAAACATACAATTTATCAAACAAAAAATTAAAATTTATATATGTTAATTTCTGTACAAACGTTCGATGAAGTACGAAGAGTATTAGTTTGACATCACCGAAATCAACAAAAAAACATTGAACTAAAATTACAAGCAAAAACTCTTTGGATAAATCGAAGTAGCAAAGCGATATTACTAATGTCACTTCTCTAAGATGACAGCTTTCAAAAATAATCTTTTGGAAGGAGACAGGTAATTTGAATTTATCATTTTTAAGTTAAAGTGACTTACATTTGTTCCATTTTAAGATGTCAATATTATCTATGACTATTCTAAGTACTTTTATATTTTTTTGTTACCTGAATTCAGTTTTAAACGGAATGAGAAATATTAACTAGATCCAACTGTCGATGACGAAAATATGTATAATTGAAGAATACCTACGTACCATACTATAAACACAAATTAATAAATACTTTATGAAATTTTGATATTTTTGATATTATACATACATAAAACATCAAGATATGTATGTCAGGATAGAATAGTATAGAGGTCAGTTTTTTTTTTACCCAGAACATGAAAACAGCATGATGGTATGTATGTATGTTGGGGATTAAGTATCAAACCATTGAGTCCCGTAGATATTGTGTAGTGTATACTGCCATACAAATTGTATGAAACGATGTCGTCCCTAAAATCAATTTTTATAAAAATTGATAAAAAAATTGAGATGTACCTACTACAATAATGTTCATATTTTTTATCAAAAATTTAATTATCTAGTTGGGGTGTTACGGCTTTTTTAAAATTCAAAAGTTTGATAACCTCTGACTGAGTTGAACCCCTGAGTTGCTAACCCCTGAACAGCTTTAGTCTTTTTTCAAAGAGTTGAATCGATTGAGACGTCGTAATATTGCTGATTCCTGAGGAATTCGGTAGAATGAATGGTAATGGCTAGTGTGGTACGATCAGCAGATCGAAGAGATCTCACTTATTTTAAAAATGCAATGTTGAAAATCATAAGACTGGAGACTGGTTTGTTCTTCCTTTTTTAGTACAGAAGATGTTGTCAATGTACTCGAGAGGGATACAAAAATCGAAATATATGAATCGGTACATTCATGAATATCAAATTATTCCTCTATACTTTTGTGAGACCTTTCGAAAAAAAGTGGCGCTCGGAGAGAACAAATAATAAATAACACATTTTTTTTGGGAACGGATGGAATATTTTTACACCTCGGTTTTTGTGGCGCTCAGTCAATACCTACAAGGGACGAGAAAGACGCGCACACAACACGAAGAAAACCAATTTCCTACGTAAAAACGTGGTGTACATGTAAAATATTTCGAAGCGATTGAAAGGGATTGCCGCTTCTTTTATGCTTCTTGTTTCCTATTTGTGCAATGAATATCAAGTGGCCAAATTTGTGGCCCGATAGTCAAAATACCGACACATGAACCCATATGAAATATAACATCAAACGACACACGTTTGATTAATATGTGGGTTTAACTGGGTAAAGGTTTCGAATTTATGTATTTATTGGTTGATGGAGAGTTATCAAGTCGACACAATTGTTCAATTGCTTCATTATTGGACCAGTGAAACCTCCATGCATTCTTCAACAGAATGATTAATATCAATTACGAAAATTTACAAATGATACATACGTAATTATAATTTACAATTCACTAGTAGGTACATAAAAAAAGATAGCTGCTTAAATCAAAGTACTAGGAAAGATAGGAGGAGACAGTTGTCCTAAACGCACTGAGAGAGCTCGCAGAGATGTCGAGTGTATTAAAGAAATCATTGTACACCGTGCAAGGACGGCAGGTACACAAAAGCATTATGAGTGTAGATATTATTACACTTAGGAATATAAAAAGTGTTCTCGAACAGTGAATCAATTTTTTTCAAAAAATTTTATCTTGTTACGAATCTAAATATTATATTATTTTTATTGAAAATAAATCCAAAGGTTTTTTTAAGATATTAGGTAGAAATCAAGTAAACCAAATACTAAAATTTTCAATTATTTCAGATGAAAAGTCAAAGCAACTAACACACCTTCTGAACATCTCATTAATGAGAAACGAACGCCATAATATCCTATCCTATCAGAAAATAATCGCGTCATCGAAATATTTTGAAACAAAGTCTTATCTATTATGTCTATAGTTAAAAGCAAACCACTTTTTGATTCTACATGAATTTTATTATGTGCGATAGGCCTATTTTGCCTTGGTAGGGCATTTACTAGCATATGAATATTTTGACAATTTTTACTTATAATTATAGATTAATTATGTATGTAGGAGGAGCTTACAGGTTCTTTTGATTGTTCATTTAAAACTATTGATATTATACAATGCAAAAGTTAATAAAATTTACTTTACTCTGGTTGGTTGAGACTATTTATTTATTGACCAATCCCTATTTAGATATGTAATTAGTGAAATTGATTTATGGTAATGGCTGATTTTTTCGGTGTAACGGTACATGGTATTGTGCCCTTATGGTGAGTGAAATGTATTAAGTGCTTACAATATTAGGGATTATTTCTTAATTGGTGGAGTAGTATGATTGGTGTTTCTGAAACAATTGTAACTCAATTTACATCGGACAAAGTGGTAGAAATATTGCAGAAAGGTTCAAAGAACATAAAAAATCGTTGCAAAAACCAAAACCAGTTCGCTAAGCACCTCATAGAAAATAATCACACAAGCAATCCAACAAATTCACCTATTCCTCTACACTTTGCTAAGAAAGGTTTTAGGCTAAATATGTGAGAGCAGTTAGAAATTTCCAAGCACTTTCCAATTCCAAACGTCATTGTCATAAATGAACAAATGAATTCCATAAACAAAAATATTCCATATATTCTTTGATTTGATTCTGCCGCAAACCTTTTTTCGCAAGCCGTTCAATACAATTTTAATGATCATTTCTTCGATAAAACCGACCATACTTTGTTGTCTTGTGAAAGGACATGGAGAATTTTATAACAAATTATTTATACTATCATAAATTCTCTGACGCAGATGTCGATATATGTGGGTACCTACGTATATACTGAATTGTCATGGTAATATGACGCCACCCTACCCCATTGCTTAATTTATAAGAATCCATGATGCCGTTATATATCACCTACTCTGTAAGAGTTAAAATTTTAAGCTTTTTTAAATAAAAAAAATCACTAGTAATTTTAATTCTTGAAAACGTTCGGTATTGAGCAATGCACAACCTCGTAAGTGTAAAAAAAATGACGTTTGATTATGAACTGCGCAAATAAAATTTTGTTCATAATACCTTTATTCATTTATTCAATCATACCATCACGGCATATCCTAAAATTTTGGGTAACCAAAGCCAGGTGTGCGGGTGATAATTGCCTTATAAAAGGGAGCACAACACATGCGTGTATACCAACACGCCAGTCTCGTCTAACCTAAAATGGCACTGCATTCAAAATGGCTGGTGAACCTCGTTGCTGAATCATGTGAAATGCTATGATGTATTTTCGATTACCCGGCTCTTACGGGTCACTCGAAAAAACAATAGAAGAATGGAAGCACTATTGTATGCCGGTGCCTCACATAATACCTTATCCATTATATTAAATCGATGATTTCGTAAATAAAAAAAAATTGTAATATTGGGCATAGTGTCTGCTTCTCTGCATAATATACAGTGCGAATTAAAAAAGGAGTAAATTGTCAAAAAAAAATTACCTAATCTCATCACTTGTGTCATTTGTTAAAGTACAGGCTGTCTCAAAATACAGTTTATATTTAGTGGATCGATTCAAAAAAGTAAGCCGTGTATCGAAAAAATGTTTATTAATTATTAAAGTATCTACACAATTTGGGTATTTATTTCTTAAAAATTATATCGCAGCTTCTATTAAATGACTGCTGCGCCTCGCGATCGCAGCAGTCATTTAATAGAACAGTAAAATTACTTATGACGGCTCGGCAGGTGGACTTAGTGATGGCTACCATTTCGTGACGGATATTTTCTTTCAAATGCGCCAGGGAAGTCGGTTTATTGGCGTAAACTTTAGATCTAAGATAACACCATAGGAAAAAGTCCATAGGGGTTAAATAAGGACTGCGTGGAGGCTAATTTATGTCGACTCCTCTGGAGATCAATTTGCCTGGGAAAATTTCACGAACTCGTGGCAGATATGTATTGGACGTGTGTGACGTTGCTCTGTCCTGCTGGAACCATGTTCTATGGTTATAGCCAGGAAAGTTTTGCAGTTCAAACACCAAGAAGTCGTCTAACATCTCCACATAACGCTCTGAATACAAATATAAACTTTCTTTTGAGACACCTTGTATTAATGGTATCGTGAAAATTTAAATATGTCATTTTTGATACGTCGACATTGGCTCACGAAAGCTTTCTTCGTGTGGAATTAAACGTAAGTTGATGACGGTGTCGCACAATGAATTATTATTGAAATTGACAAGAGGAAATAAAAAGAAAAAAATATATTTCAAAACGAACACAAGGAGGATAATGATATGCAGGTAGGGATATATCACGTAATAAACACTGGATAGAAAATAAACCAAATAAATTATATCTGCCCACACTTAAGTAGGTAAGCAGGTACCTATCGTATGAGATATATTATGTATGTACATTAGAAATGAGATTCGGAAAGATTTCGTTTACCTACCATATAAAACTCATTGTCTTTTGGGTATCATTCTGTGATATTAGTCGACTACAGTTCTTCAACAAAAATTCATCGCTAATACATGATATGTTGATAAAGTAAATTCTCAACGATTGTTCACAACAAATTATGTTTTCAGATATCTGTCACATACCGAACTCAGAACCATGACAACTCATACCAAAATGTACATATAAAAAAATGCGTCAATATTAGCAATGTGACTACTCGTACCAAAATGTACATGGTGTGTAGAATGATTTTGTATACAAAATATTCGAAAAGGTTTTGTTATCAAGATCGAAAGAATTGGCGTTGAGTTATACCTGTCACATCATGGGCAAAGCGTGCTGTTTTATAATATTATGTATATATTACGTTTTAGATGTATCCTTGTCAATATGAATATTTTGTATACTGTGTTAATACCGTGGAATGTTTTAATTAACTATGTAAGTATTCTATTTTTTTTTTTTTTGTAAATAAATACAAATGAAAAATCGTTTGAATAAGGGAATAAAAGAAATAAGAATTTCAATTTTTTTTTATTTAAATAATGAATGGGTTCTTGTAACAAGTACAGATATATTCCTTAAATTAAGCCTAAGTGCTTGAGCTTGGTGGGGAAATTGATCGAGGCAGGATTCGAATTTTTGACCACTTGATTACTATCCCAGCACGCTAACAACTCTGCCACTACCCATCCAATAAATATTTAAATAAAAAACATACATACCATCACGCCGTGTCCCTCACGGGGTAGGCAGAGAGAACCGAACGCCACTTATTTCTATCTTGACACACATTTATCGCCTCGTCGACATTCATACATCGTCTTATACATATTCGTGTGTTGTTCATGTTTCTGACATTTCCGTCTTTCAAAATACCATTCACATGGACGTGCCATCCCTTCCTTGGGCGGCCCCGACCTCTCATTCGATTCCTGTATTATTTGAGTTTTAAAATATTTCCAGCCGCCAGGTGGAAATGGGTCAGTAGTTCTTATGTATAAATTAGGACCTGCCCGTATCCAAAGAAAATAATCTGTTTAGTTATAAATGTGAGGTCAATGTGATCGGGATGAATCGTGCGGGTAACAAAAGTTGCCTGAGAACATTCCCTGTCCCTGGTTGGAATATCACAGGCGTACATAATAAATGAAATATCACTCACAAGAAGTGTCAACATTATTGTCACACCCACGTTATATATTCTGATAACTTTTATTGTTTCTGTGAAAGGACACTTACCTACTCACTACTACCTTTCATACGTAAATATCTAAAATAATAAAGCAATCAAAATGTTAGTGTTTGTGTGTGTGTGTGTGTGTGTGTGTGTGTATGTGTGTGTGTGTGTGTGTGTGTTTGTCTCACGCCTTCTGAAAAACCAAGAGCATCTAAAAATCTAATTTATGTGCGAACGTGTACCTGTATACCTGATGCAGTGTCACGCTAAAAATAATGCGATAAAAATGCTGAATTTTAAAAATATTTCAATAATTATTTTTTTCATACAAAATTTTCCAAGTCGTATCTGTCAAAAAAGTGTACATTTTGCACGCAAATATCTGTTAGTTTAAAAGTTAGAAGTACGTATTTACACGAAAAAAAATTTCTTTCAAGTATAACTTAGCGTTTAAATGAAAAACATGGTGAATATTTTGTATAATTATAATGTTTAACTTATTTTTAAAGTAAGCGTTTTGTACATAAATGCCGCCATTTTAACATCTTTTCATGCGATAATTCATTTTCCTACCGAATGAATATGTTCTTGAAAATAATAAACCTTTGAAATAAATATAATAATGAAATAATAAAATGAAACACAAGACATTACAGCAAGTTTTAAGACGTATATTGTAAAAGTCTGTTAATTATTAGTAAAGATATAGGCATAATAAAATTGCATAATTTGTATATAATATTTGATATTTCGGACAATTTTCATTTTTATGGCATCGAACAAACCAATGTAGGTACCTACATATTATTCAAAAAATGTCTACAAACCATTTGATATTTTTTACATGTTCTATGGTTACTTTGGTAACGGACACATTCTGATATTCAAATAAAATTTGTTATAAATCGAATTCGAATTAATTTAGAACATCATTGTAGGTAGGTACCTACATACCTAATACTACTTAAAAACCAACAATATACTAATTTCGTATAAGAAAATTATTAAACTATCTTAGGTTAACTACAATACACATGTCATTCAATCTACAAACTATTTCCTATAGTGAAATTCTTCTTTTATTTAAGTAGACCTTTGGGTGATTTTTTATACAAACTATTTCTTGGAGTTTAATTTTTCTTCCTCTTCTTTTGTGAAGTCATTTGGGACAGTTCATAAATAAACTATTTCCTATAGTCTAATTTTTCTTTTTCTTAATTTATGTAGACCTTGGGTGAGTTTTTATACAAACTATTTCCTATAGTCTAATTCATCTTCTTCCTCTTCTTTTATGTAGCCCTTTGGGTGAGTTTTTATACAAACTTATTCCTATTATCTAATTCTTTTTCTTCTTATTTTATGTAGACCTCTGGGCCAGTTTTGATACCAACTATTTCTTTTAACGTATTTCTTCTTTTTCTAATTTTATGTACACCTTTGTTGAATTTTGTATAAACTAACTTCCTATAGTCTAATTTTCCCTCTTTTATGTAGACCAAGGGAGAGTTTTCATGCAAACTTTTCCTTTAGTCTAATTCTTCTTCGTCTTCTTTTATGTTGACCTTTGCGTTAGTTTTTATACAATCTATTTCCTGACGTATAATTATTCTTCTAATATGTAGACCTTTGGGTCAGTTTTTATATTAACTACTTTCTATAGTCTAATTCTTCTTTTTCTTATTTTTTGTAGATCTTTTGGTTAGTTTTTATACAAACTATTTCCTTTGGTCTAATTCTTCGTTTTCTTATTTAATGTAGACGTTGGGTGAATTTTATATAAAATATTTCCTATATTTCAATTCATCTTCTTCTTCTTTTATGAAGACCATTTGGTCAGTTTTTTATATAATACATTTACTATTGTGTAATTCTTCTATTGCATCTTTTATGTAGACCATTGGGTCAGTTTTTATTACAAACTATTTGTTATAGTCTTATACTTATTCTTTTTTTTCATTTAGTCTTTTGGGTTAGTTTTAAGTCTTATAGTCTATTGTATAGAAATATTATAAACAACATGCACACTTGACGAAAATACATAAAACGAATGGGATGTGACCATCACTAGAATCTTCTCAATACTTTTTTTCAATCGAAATTTACACCATTTATTACATATATCATCATATATTGCTTAATTTTCAATAACTACATATTTGATTTTGATGACAATATAATAAAAAATCGGGGTTGTGGCCATTACTGGACTCTTCACAACGTTTATATTCAAATTAAAAACTATTTAAGCCTTCTTCTGTAATGTAGATCAGTTTTATTGTGCAAAAATATAATAATCTATAGGTATGCACACTTGACGAAAAATATAAAAACGAATGGGATGTGACCAACACTAGAATCTTTTCAGTACTTTTGTTTATTTAATTTTTAAGCCATTTCCCATCATCCAAAATTACTAAATATTTAAAACACATTTGCGTTCGATGACAATATATAAAAATAGGGGTTGTGGCCAAATCCAAACTCTTTACAACGTTGTCTCTTTATAATCAGTCATATTTAAAACCATTTACCATAGTCCATGCGTGCAGAAATTGTATGTACCTACTTATATATAAAAACTAATGGGTTGTGGCCATCACTTGAACATTTTACATCGCTGAAACTCAATTAAATTTCAAACTACTTTTCATACTACGAATTAGCAAATATTTTTTGTGACAATATTATATAAACGATTGCTTATTCCTTCACTAATTTACATTCTTGGCCAACGGCGGGACATAAAAGCTAGTAAATAATATAAAATGATACACCAAAATATAATGCCATGTCTACTCAACAAATTTCTCTTCGTTATTTACGTCATATCAAAATAGGTACCTAAAAATAAAACAACAAAAAATAAAATACACAAATGAATTACTTATGGTCGGGTTGTTGGATTGCTTGCTAGTGTTAATATGTCAGATCGGTCGGCACCGAATCGTGATGTGGGCATTTGTATGCACCTTTACGAATACTGATGAAGTGGTTAACCAAACTATCGGCCAATTAAAGTCTGTACCTATTGTGCGAGTTATCTTACAGAGATTTTTTAAAATTTATTTTATTGAAATAATACAACACATAAAATATAATCATAAGCTACAGAAAAAGATAAACAGTAAAAAAACATGTTGTCATAAAATAAAATAGAATAAAATAAAATAAAATAATATGAAATGAAATAAAATAAAATAAAATAAAATAAAATAAAATAAAATAAAATAAAATAAAATAAAATAAAATAAAATAAAATAAAATAAAATAAAATAAAATAAAATAAAATAAAATAAAATAAAATAAAATAAAATAAAATAAAATAGCATAAAATAATATAAAAAATAAATAAAATTTAAGAATTGGTCTACTCATTATTTTGAGGAAGGGCACAATGGTATTAATAATTAGGTAAGTTTTATTATTTGTGGTAATGAATTATTATTAATAGTATTGATACATAAGTCTGCCAATATTTATTTGCGGTGTTACTGGCAACATAATGCCGCTCCAGCAGGTGAGGTGTAAAGTTCCTCAAGTGTACCGGTAGGTGTCGCCTGAAACGCTCACAATATTCAAACGACTTATTACTAATGCGATGTTTCTTTGTCATTACTCCAGGTGTTGCACGGAGGGTACACCACACAACACAACATGTTGTGTAGTTACCTACATATCTGAGGTAGGTACCTACATTTTGAAAGTTTGTAACAAGCGCGTCGGCTGCGAATTACGTGACATGGATCTATTTCGTTTCGCCAAATATCCGACGCAAGTATATCATTTTTACAACACGAAAATGTTCGCGTCATGCGAGAGATTGACTTGAAGCAGAACGCTGTTGCGTTATTTGACATTCATTCATTCAGAATATAGGGCAACTAGTAACAGTTTGCGGGTGTGCAATACCCCATAAAATGGAACACAACACGTGCGTGTACACCTATGTGTTTCATCCAAAATGGTGCTACATTCATAGTGGGTGTTTTTCATAAATTTTGTAGGAAATATTATTAAATTAAAAAGATCAAAGTTATCACTTATAATAAATCCATTTTAAAACGTTGTTATCTAATTCGCTAATCCGACCACCACCCGCATAAGGAGACTGTTAACGGCCTCTTCACAGAACGCTAAGAAAAAACGAGAACGACAAGAAAAAAATGCATAGCACGAAAAGTATGTAGCTCATAGAGCACTCAAGATTAGCAATCTCGACACCATAGTGCAAAAATAACAATCGACGAATGTGAATGGAAGATTCACACTCGTGGACTGTCATTGACTTCAGGGTATTTTATTTTTATTTATTTATTCATTAAAAATTGAGTTTGAGGTATGACTAGGAACCCTGTGAAAGATTAACCTACTGGGAATCTAACAATAGTAAGCTACCATAATTATGGCAGAACTTCTTAAAGGCTTTAAAATTGTTAATATTGTATCTAATTTTAATTAATTTATCTTACATTATTTCTAGTGAAAATAACATGTACAAAAATTCTTTAACTAACTCCCTCAAATTAATAATTAAGACCACTCTGAAAGGCAATGAAGGATAATATAAATAGAAACATATGCACATTCTTCTATCGTATCAGCAACGCATTTAAATAATGTAAATGTACTTGTTTAACAAGGACATATTCATTTAAAAAAAAAAATATGATTGAGAAAAAATGTACCTACAAGGCTGAAAAAGGTGGAACGAGCAAACAGACGATTGTTCTGTTCAAACGCGAAACTACAATTCTGCTACAAGTCAATCGTTCCCTTAACACGTTTAAGTTCAAAATGACACATTGCGAGTGCGTAGTTTACAGGGAAAGAACAAAATAATCCATTTTAATAATTCAATTTTCTTAATAATTTTATATGGAGGTAAGTTGTATTGTTGTATACAAACCGTTCACCGTGAAACTTGTAAAATTTTATGTAATTTAATAAGTACGTTTTCCCTCATACTACACACGATTTGATAAAATTAATTGATAGGTACTTACTATGTAACTTCATAAACACGCCATACAAAATTATTATGTAAAAACATTTGTTGTGACTGAGGCAATTCTTGTGATTAATTTCGTCGGTACAGAAATGAAATAATTAAATACCTACCCAAAAGTACTTAAGTAGTACCTATATAATATTTTTTTATGTACATATACTGACCGGTTCATGCTCGTCTTTGATGAATGTTAAGAACTCCATCTTAGGGTTTTTTTTAAATGAAATATGTACACAGATTCTAATTTCACAAAAGTATTTTTAATAAAAGCATGATCGTACTCTAAAAAGGAAAAATACATATTGTATATCTGGAACTAAAACCAGTCTATTTGATTTGAAATATTCCCTTATAAATAGGATATACAAAGAAAATTAAATTATTTGCATAAAATACAACATAATGAATATAATTCGGTTTAGTCACCAAAAAATTTCAAACTCAAAACTTATCAAAAAAATAAATAAATCGTTTTCAATAGGAACTTTTAATACGTAAGTATTTCACAAACAAAAAAATTCATATACCTTATTAGTTTTTGTACTTAAAAATTAGTTTATTTCAAGTAACAAGTAAGGTAAAAATAAAGGTGAAACAAAACAGTTTTTTTTAAGGAAATGCAATAAAAGGAGTTTGAATGCCTACATGGATTTTCGGTGGAACCAAACTAAAAGTTTAGTTTAATTTTTTTTTTAATTTCACTAATAAACGAGATAGAAATTCAACCTGCTTCGAAAGATTTACAAGCAATAATGTATGTAAATCGAATAAAAAAACTTTTCAACACATGGTTACAAAAAAGTTTCTTCGTTACTTCATGGATGGCGATAGTAAAAATGTCTTAATTTCGAACGATATGTATCTCATTATAAAAAAAAATATAGAACTTTCAAAATTGTATTGATAAGTGGACTCAATACGGCATAATTGGTGAACGTTGCGCGAGCACATAAAGTGATCACGTAAACCAGCCGATGACAAGTCGTAGGTGCCTTGCGTACCTGGTTCTTCTATAATATTCCTACTTCGTCTCTATTGAGATATAAAAAAATTGTTAATTATGTTTGTAAAAGATAATGCTTCTTCTTCTTTTTGGTCACAATCCTAGGATAGGAAAATGCATGAGGATGTAAACGATCATGTTACAAGAACATATTCATTCTTTAAAAAAAAAATAGCAAATCAGTAAAAGTAAATCATAATGTGTTCGATTTCATCTTTTCTCACAATTACCTACGATCAAAATATTAATTACTGAAAAGTTTTACTGAATGATATTGACACGAGAAAAGTTTTACTGAATGATTTTGACACAAGAAAAGTTTTACTGAATTATTTTGACAAGTAAATAGTTTTACTGAATGATTTTAACACGAGAAAAGAAGATTCTGTAGTGAGAAATAATATCTTTATAATATAGTCAACCATATACACTTTGTCCTGATCTTTCCTAGGGGATTGAATGAAGGAACATGTCTTTAGACGTTGCGGCGTCTTATAATGCGAATTATGTCAATTTGACGGCAAATCTTCGGAAAGAGTCACATAGACAGGATGTGAACATATTTCTTCTTTCTCTCTTCTATTGTTGACTGAAACAATTAACTTGACATTCACCGATTTCATACATCACCAACCATCAATCAAAAGTTATATAAAATAACTTTTTCATAAATTTAATTGCATATATTCAAAGCATTTAAAGAAGCTGGATTCAATGATACAATTAACAAAGAGATACAGACCATCACGGTATATATATCCCAAAATGTGGGGTAACATGCGACAGGTGTGCAAGTGACACGACACATGTGAGTATCTTCAAATATCAGCCTCGTGACACCTAAAAAGGCAACATTCAGAATGGGTGGTGAACCTCATTGCTGAAATATGTGAGATGTACTTTTACTTGTTGCTTTCCGAAAGACGATGAAAGAACTTGTTGACGGAGGATATGCGGGTATGAAATGTCTCTGAGGACGATGCTCAGGATAGAACGAAGAAGAGAAGCGCAGTAAGGAGTGCTGAACCACCACCATGTGGGATAAAACCTAAGGAGAGGGAGATAGAGAGAGTTTTGCTTGTTGTGTTTTCGATAAACGGGCATTTACGGGACACCCGAAAACAAATAACCATAAAAAAAAGATAGCAATATTCTAAGCCGGTGCCTCTCAACATAAGAATCACCCTATCGATCTAACTGATGACGTTCGAGATACTAATCATTTCAAAATCACAAATCAAGTTCGGAACTGTTGCTTAAGGGCTTCAATGTTCCATCGAAGCTTGAAGCTGATAGTTTTTTTTTTAAATCAACAATGTTTTATAATCAGTAGAATAAAATAAACGTTTTCTATTTGAAGTATAATAAAAAAAGTCCATAAAAAATAAACTAATCACAAACACACAAGGTATGTTAATAAACTAATCACAAACACACAAATTATGTAAATAACCTAATCACAAACACATATGGTATGTAAATAAACTAATCACAAACACACAAAGTATGTAAATAAACTGATCACAAACACACAAGGTATGTAAATAAACTAATCACAAACAGTAAAAGAATGCTGAAAACCAAAAGGAGTAATTCTAACAAATACGAAAGAAACCATTACATCAAAAATTAGTCTTCTAAATAGTATTGTCACTTATACACAAATAGAAATATACATTAAGTAGTAGGTATGTAAATATCTAATATAAATATCTAATATATGTGGGAACGTATGAGATTCGTAAACAAATAGACAATTCCTCCGGTGTTGGGTTTTTATAACCGGTAAACTCGTGAACAATAATAATGATATGACCTTCGTCGTATCGCATAGTTTGAACAGGACAAAACGTAGATATCATTACAGCACTGTATACTGTACATAGATCCTATAGAAGATCTAAGTCCAAATATCCAAAGGTAACCTACCGATAATTTTTACCCCTGTCAAAGGACACGACAGGACACGGTGGTAAACTCGCCTGGGTAATTTGGTTTCACAGTGAGTTATTGTCCTCCACTTCCTGTGCCGTCAGGGATGCCCTGTCACACACTCTTCCATCCCTTCCCAGTAGTTCTTCGCGTTGCGTCTTTATTAGCGACCGCCGTTACTGAGCAATTTGGCTTCGGGCCGAATTCATGTGTTGGACGATATACCCTAAAACCCCCTCTCAGTTACGGTGAATTCGTACAAATGAACAACCGCGAATCGCTAATCTCACAAACTGTCCTACTACTAACTTTACTGTAATTTCTATTGGAGTATGACAATTTAAGCAGACCAAGTAAACTGAACGCACTTTTTTATTTATTAAACAACACTATTTTATTAATTCAAAGGGGATAACCACAAATTTTATTTTTTCCACACAAACAAAAATAATTTCGTGCAATTTCTATTTGTATATATTTTTAGAGAAATTGTATTAATCAACAAAGGCAATTGAAAAGATATTCATACAAACACATTCATGCTATAAAAATGAGACAGTCAAAGTACAAAATAAAAATGAGTATAAGAAGAGAAACAGGAAAAGGTTTTATTAGAAAAGAAGGAGAAATATTTGAAGGAATTGACACCAAGATAACTATTGTGATATATGTATGTACAAATATACCTTCATGATCATTCAATGATATATTATACATAGGTACATACCATAACGCAATATCCCTTACGGGGTAAGCAGAGAGAACCGAGCGCTATACGCCTCTATTTTTGCATACATTCCTAGCTTCATTTACATCCATGCATCGTCTCATACATGCTCGTCGATTATTCAAGCTTTTTATATTTCCTTCTTTCAAAATATCATTCACATGGTCATGCCATCCCTTTCTGGGGCGGCCCCTACTATTCACTCCATCTCTTACACCCATGTATATTTTTTTGGTCAGTCGTTCATCATTCATTCTTTCAATATGTCTACCTCAAGGAATTCACTTTCATTTTATTTATAATACTCTTCTTCATCTTGCATTTCCTCCTTATGTCCTCATTTCTTATTCTATCATATATCGTTCTATTAGATACTCTTCTTAGTGATCTCATTTCCACAGCATTTATTCTACTTCCATGCGTCTTTTGCCACGTCCCACAATATGATATATTATAATTTCTGTAATTCCGAAATGACGAAATGGTGATATTGAAAACATATGATTATGCATTATTTTAAAATGTACAAATCTGTATGTACAACGGCTAAAATAAGAGAGTTAAAAACGAGGTCGGGGATATGGAGGTACTTCTAAAAGTGTACGTGTATTGTTTGAATACTACTCGCATTAATATGCCCAGAGGTTCAGGGGTCTCACCGTACGTTCGTTACGCACTTCCTACACTGAAATAGGTTCAAAATATAGACACACCAACAGTCGAGAGTCTAGTTGAATAAACATTTGGGAATTTGACCAATATCTTAATTTCGTTTATTTACTACAGTAGTACTTACTTAATAATAATATAACAATACCCGTGAGAAATTACCTCGAGTGCTATGGGATTATTATTAAGTAAAGGTTTAGTGTGAGTGTGTGAGCTATTATTAATTACCTACATCACTTAATAAGGTAACTTAATTTATTAATAAGAAGATCAAATTAATTTTGCTATGATGTACAACAGTTTCTCACACTTAATGTACCCATATTAAAAATACACGAATGGATTACCATTATTTCTAATTTCAACTGTAATTTTTTACACAGCAAATAAAAACAATAAGTTGTATTTCAAACGGTTCAATAATAGCGATTGAGAGAGCATTTATATTGAAGAGCTTTATTTATTTAGGTGAGATAAATAATTATTTTAAGATCCTTTTATTACTTTTAATAACTATCAGTGTGGCGGCACAGCGCTTAACGACCGTCCTGTCAAATGGATGCATACTCCTCCTAACGTCCAATCAGCGATCATCGATCTTTCTGGAATTTGGCGCAAGGGGGGTATTGAACGGAACGCGCAAGCGACGCACTTCAGTGCAATCTCTTCTGCTTCTTGTTAATTTCGTATGTTTGTTTAGTGAATTTGCATTGTATGTCTTTAAAGTTGTAACAAAAATATAGTAGGTATATAATATTGTAAGTAATGAATTCAATAATTTAATGAATATAATTAGTATTTTTAATAAGTTAGCATCTGTGAGTGCCAAAATATGAAGATTCCATTGGGTTCCGACCTAATTGAATCTGCATATACCTACGGGATTCTAAACCCAAGTGTACCTTAACAATAATACACTCATGTTACAATACAATACTATGTCAGGTCCCCCCAACGCCGGCTACTACTTTGGCATAGGCGTATCTGTCTCTGGAAGTAGATGGGACCAAAAAGCCCAAAAAAAAACGAGTGAAAGTACATCCAGCAAAGATAACTATTTTGAGGAAAGCTGAACATCTGCTTCTTTTTGTGGTCTCTGGTCCTTTCCCTGATTTTTCTTAGCAAAAAGATTTGCCTCCTAACCACACCGCAACTACCCCCATTTTTTCAGATGTAAAAGCCCTTACAAGAGAAAATGATTATGATATTCCATCACGCCATGTGTCTCATGCAGGCAGAGAAAATTTTCATGTTGACAAACATCGGTGGATTCAAATACAAAAGTTTGTGTCATCCTTTTCTAGGACGATCCCGGCCATTTGCAACATTCCTGTTAGTGTGGTTGAAATGAGTCAATATATATGAGTCTGGCAAGCGCTTCTATCTGCCTACCCCAAAATAAAAAATAGCGTAATGGTATGGGTAGTACGGTGAATTTGAAAGACAATGACAAACTTCAGCATTCTGTTAAGAAGAAAAGAGTAACAGACCATCTATATCTTCGTTTCGATGATGTGGAGATTTTTGCGAGTAGCTTCTTTACAGCTAATTCCATAGATACAACAAATGTAGAAACAAACTGTGAAAAGCGTGCAAATAAAACATTTCTAGTAGAAATATGTATGGTTATAAAATATATAGGTACATAATATATATAAAATAATTAAGTATGTAGCTAATGTTCGAGGAGTTTAAGTACCTTCCCAGTTCTGGGCAACTCGTGTTCTGTGGAATATTATAGTGAAATAATGTCTACACGGTAAATATATTTTGAAAATATGGACTTAAATCTTGCGGTTGGAGAAACGATATCCGGCACAGACCACAAAATACTACCAACTCCTTTATGTTAACCGCTTTAACTGCTTATAAATTTTGAATATACTAACACACACACATACACATACTTGAACAGCACCAACCAGAACTTAATATTATTGTTTAAGACACTTGATTCAAGTCTTTTGTTGAATTGTGTCGTGAATGAGAAAAGTAGCAGTATACATACTTCAAATAATTGATAAAAATTGCTTTTAGTTTATAAAACACAAGCATTTTATTAACATTTACTAGATTCGAATACCGTATGACCATTTTCCGAGTTTTTAAATCAATTTTACCGACTTTCTATGGAGTCTATGTATGGAATATTGTTCGTTGAGAAGTTAAACAAAAAAAATATTTACTATGGAATGTCTGGCGATAAAAAATAACAAAATAACATGTCTCGTCTTCCAACACTCAATGGAACCTATGTAAAAAAATTAGTACTTACATTTTTTTTTTAAACATCACGCCATGTCCCTCGCGAGAAAGATAGAGAGAACCGAACCCCACATTTTTCTCGCACGCATCCATCGCCTCAACAACATTCATGCTTCGTCTCATACAAGTACGTCTTACAGAATATCCGTTCACATGGTCATGCCATCCCTTTCTTGGGCAACGCCGACCTCTCATTCCATTCCTGTCCGCAATGTACATTTTCTTTGTCAGGCTTTCCACATCTCAATGTGTTCACTTTCATTCTATTAATGGCATCTTTCTTCATTTAAGTTCTTTCCTTATTTTCTCATTTCTTACCATGGTAGGTATACATCGTTCTATTACGGATTCTTCTGAGCTTCTCCCACTTCTTTATAAATTATTGCAACAATTTTGAAATTAGTTTTATCATTAGCCACTATTTTACACTATTAAAGAACTCAAAGTTAATTTTTACTTTGACTTTGTCGAAACACCTGAATTATATCAACGAATAATAACACAAATTGTTTATACTTAGTGATGGCAGAGCGGTTAGAGCACTGGTTAGTAATCCAGTGGTAACGAGTTCGAACACTGCCATGACGATTTTCGTTCAACTATAGCACAAGCTTATTTTAGGGAATGTATGAGGATGTATATGCACTTACTTGATGCAAGGACATATTGAAACACACAAACATATATAATACCCAAAAAAATATCAAAAATATTATTGATTATTTTATTGCAAAATAACTTTGTTAACAAGCACAATTATTATAGATTTATTTGAGGGGATATATACCTAAACCTAAACATCCATATTTGAAATCTAATATGTTAAACAGTATTTCTAAAAAAATACCATAAGTGTCCTCAACATTTCTTAAGTGAATGTTTGTCCCTCAATTTTAAAATTCAGCATAAATTCCTCTTAAAAATATATGAAAAGTATCCCTTTTAACGACATGTTTTTTTAATTACTACGTAATTATGTGCTGTAGAGAAATAAATCTTATATGTCAGGGGTGGCGAACCTAGGGCACGCGTGCTCGAGGTGGCACAAAAGAATTTTCTGTAGTTATTCAATCAATAATTGACGAGTTTTCTTCAAGATTTAAACAATTCAGGACGTTTGAAAAGACTTCAAAATTTATTTTATATCCAGACACACTATCAGCAGATGACGTCAATTTTCGAATGGTTAAATCCAGAAGACATTGAAATGCAATTTATCGAATTCCAATCAAAAATTGTTTATTTGAGAAATGATTTGGAAGTAATTGAAAGAAAATCGAATTGATCGATTAACGAACATAATTAATAAAAATGCAGAAGAAGAAATAATGAGAACTTGGAACGCCATTCCAGAAGTCTTTTGCCTTTTAAAAAACTAGCGAGAGCAATTTTATCAATTTTCTTGATAGTCATTATTTTCAAAAATGAATTTCAAAAAATGTAATACAAGGAATAGAATGACTGATGAATCCAATTGGTCGTGCGTATTACTAAAAGTGGCGAAATATGAACCATAAGAAATTGTCATCGAATGCACAACAGCAAAAATCTCATTGATAAATAACTAATGTGTACTTACTTTTAGTGATTACGATTTTATTTTTAAGAAAATCAATTGTTTTTTAAGCTTGTTAATAAAATTCAGAAAAAAATCTAATTTTTTATTTATTCTATTTTGTTTATTTTTTTACTGCTTAGGCACGCCAGACAATCGAGAAATAATATTTGACGATTTTTGGCACGCGGACCCAAAAAGGTTCGCCACCCCTGTTATATGTGATTAAAGAGTGCATAAAATCAAAGTGAATGTTCATGTTATTTTTTTCATTTCAAGTCGTGTTTGTTTCTAAAATGCAAATAATCAATAAATTTTGGGTTTCTGATAATTCAAATCACGTACCTATTGTAAACCCTTTTTACGTACGTGATAGACTTCATAGTGAAATAATATATATATCATGTTTTCAGTCACTAGATTTAGCGTTATATGTCCTTTTAATCTGTTTGTAAAAGAACGACGAAGGTTAAATTACAATACAAAAAAATGTAGGTATTACAGAGAAAGAAAAAGGATATTAGAAAATAATGTTAGAAAATAAAGATAAAAGTGAATACATTTGTCCTAATGGATAGAATAAATGAATAAAATTCTGACGAAGAAATTTGTTGTGGTAGACACGTAAAACTATGCGGCATATATTGTAAGGCTCTCGGTTTTCTCTTCCTACGCCAGCAGGAACATGGAACGATGGTATGTCTCGTATTGTGTAGTACATTTTAAATTAATGATGAATTTAATTTATTTAGTTATATTATATAATGATGGATTATAACATAAATTTCGCAAAAAAGTATTAACTTTCATTAGTACACGTTGAAACTTTGACATCTTAATACGGAATGATAATATTTAATATTATTTCAGGGATTAAAAGTTGAAGCAAGCGCTGAGGGGATTCAAAAGCTAACGAACAAGTTTTCAATAATTTTTGAATAGGTACATACACTGGGAGAAAGAGAGACAAATATTCAGAGAGAGAGAGGGCAGAAAGAGAGAGGTGAACGAAGAAAGGTTCCAAACCCTTATTAAACTTTTGTAATTTACGTAAATTACAGCCAGTAAATCTCTACATATAAAAAACATTATTTTATTAAAAAAAATATTTTTAAGCACTCGTTTTTAATACTCGAATTTAAGCTTATCAACATAACTACCAAATATTACACAACAGAATAAAAGATACCTATACACAAAAAAATGGGAGAGACATGCAAGCATATTTCATATTTCATCGTATGTAAGTCTCATATATGTAATATCATGTAATAGAAAAATGTAGATCCTTTAAGACTTGAGTTGAAATTGTTGAGTCGAAATTATTTGAAGCGACGGTATGGCATTAGATATTTAGTTTATTAGCTCCAAATAAAATATCTTTCCGCTTGTATAGAAACGCGGATAGATTCAGAAAGAAATATATTTACAGTTTCTAAAGAGACGAGTTGCTGTTAGCGTCTGGAAAATGCAATAAAACGTCGATGCCAAAAACAAAAACGGTGGCCGTTGAATCCATTCAACTAATTCATTCACGCTCGAGACAATTGAAACATTTCTGGCTTCAGGATTGGAATTCAGCCATTAGACTGCGGACGACGGAATGTCGTCAAAGTATTTTCAACAAAATGTCGATGTGCCAGCCTATCCAGTATCCATCCGAGGTATCTATAGTAGTATCTCAAGTATCAAGTGCAGAATCCACGACTTGGCACGGAAACGGAGAGTCAAATACGAAACACCAAAATCGGCTCTATTCCTCACATTATTTAATTATGTAAAATAACAATGTGTATAGTGTATATTATGATAGAATAAAAGTTGAGAGATGCAGTTTTAAACAGTTTTCAGTATGGATCTGCAGTGAGACGATAAATATTTAAGTCTCCAGAATGTTGTTAGTTGTGATTAGGTGTATGTTAAATAAATATTTGACATAGCACCGGTTAGTCGCCCGAGAAGCCACTTATATTAAATTGAAATGAAAGTGAATGTTCATAGGAAGTATGGGTTTTGTTTAAAAAGTAACGATGAAATACATAAAGGTGTATGAGATGGAGTCGGTAGTAGGGGTCGCACAATCAAAGGATGGCATTTCAATGATTTTTTTAAATGATTGAAACTTTATTATTTGTATTTTTTATATTTTTTTTTGTGCCTTAGATATTAAAAATTCACGTAGCTGAAATTTATGCTTACTTATTGCCTAGTATTACCTCAGAACAGGCTTTGCCTAGTGAGGTAATAAATGCCATTTATATATTTCATGAACAATGTTTTATATTTTACTTTATATTGTATTATGGAAATTAATAAATAAAAAAAAAAAAAAAACTTGAAGCTTGAAAAATCTGACGAACATGCACTTGAAGATGCATGAAAAAACAGAGGAAAATGGTGCTCGGTTCCATCTACCTACCCCATTGGGGACATGACGTCATGGTATTATACTATTTGAAACACAACTCCTTAGCAACATCAATTTATTGTCTTTATTTATTTTTTTAATCACACCATGTATCTCAGTGATACAATGAAGTAGATTACTGCTGCATAACTAGGAAACTTTGTTCTAGGGCTAGTAGTTTACAATTTTACAGTGACAATAAAATTATGAACTGGGTAATGATAGTTTCCGATCTACATAATTAATATACTTTGTACTGATAACTAATTAACCAGTAGGTATTTCACAATAACAAAACATCAATAAGGTCAAAATGGCCGTCATAACATCTGTCAACAAATCAATTCAACAATTCCCGAGACGATTTGACATTTCAAAACCACGGAGAAGAGATTACCAATTGATGTAGGTATTTGATGTTATAAGTTATTGCAGATTTCAACTCGCATTTCATACAACACCTAAATAACAAAGAATTAATAGAAATAAATAAGAGAGGTCTTTTTCTTTTTCTTTACTTTCAATTTTGGATCTCTTCCTCCACTCCGCTCAGTCTTCAGTGATCAAACGACTAAAAATTGTTCTATAAATATTCTCTTTTACTATTTTGAAAAAAATAAAATACAAATCATTCTCATTCTCTGTTTAAAGCTGCCTTTAAAAAGAGGATCGCAGTTAAAGATATACAAGAATCCAATAAAAAGAGAACCAAAACGAAAAAATGGCTACGGTTTCAACTCAATTTCCCTTATTTCCTTCCGACTTCGTGTCTTAATTCCCCGTTGGATTCCCCAGAATCCAGAATGTTCTACAAAACCGATATAATACCAAATAATTCCACTGCACTCCTGTTAACATATTTTATTTATTTTAGAGTAGGTGCTTAATGCTCTCCTCTACATTACAGGACAAGGAAAAAAAGAGTTAAAAGAGTTCTACATTTGCAATTTTTTTGTAGTGTATTTCAAACGACCGTGCACCGCTAGAGCAGTCTGCTCGCTAAGTATTGTATTAATTGTAGATTTATTTAACCGTTTTTAGTCCTGACTCACATCTCTGTTAATCTGTACCTTATATCAAATCGGCATGAATATATTTGGATAATTTATAAGCCATGATTTCTTATCCAGATCAGGGGTTAAGAAATAAACGGGTCGCCCCTTGATAAACGACGCATTTTAGAGAACAAATAATATGTAGGTACGTACATACCTAATTTGTTTAAAATAAACATTTAGTTATGATTATCAATTATCATTTCGAAGGGGTTGTATCAATATGTATTTATTTCATTTAAATGGGTGGTGGTAGAGCGGTAAGCGCGCTGGGTTTGTAAACCAGTGGTCGCGAGTTCGAATCCTGCCACGGCCGATTTCGTTCACCTATAGCACAAGCATTTATGCGTAATTTTGGGAATCTATATATAAAGACAGGTTTATAACTCTTGCAATTAACTTGAGCCACATAATTAACTATATGACCTATAAGACTTAATAACAAAACCAAAGTTAAATATAAATACAAAAAAAAAAATACTCAACAAGATGCTGATGATGGACATTACGCCAGCACACAGTATGATTAGTCAAGGAATTACGTAACATCGTTATTAGTAAACCATTAAAAAGCAAAAATTTTATTAATATAGTGAACAAAGTGATCGTTTATAATTTTTCAATTTGTTTATGATAAATCTGAAGTAATAACGTACAATAACAAATAACAAATACAAACATATATGACATAACAATAAAAAATACTAAAGGTAGGTTCCTTCAATACAAATTGATTGACAATAGAAATGGATGTCCCTAAATATATTTATAACTGTCCATCAATTTATGGAATAAGTTGGTTCAACTTGGTTTTGTTACTATACTTATTGTTGTTATTGCTTTTACTGTCCAGACCCGAACTGACCCGAATTGGACCACAATATTAAACAATTTTATTTATTACTAGCTTTTATGTCCCGCCGTTGGCCAAGAATGTAAAATTGTGAAAGAAAAAGCAATCGTTTTTATAATATTGTCACCCAATTATTTTGCAATATCAGACTATGAAAAGTGGTTTGAAATTTGATTGAGTTTAAGTATTGTAAAATGTTCAAGTGATGGCCACAACCCATTCTTTTTTATATATTGCTATAAAGTGTGAATGAAGTATAATATTTATACAATTTCTGCTCGCATGGACTATGCGTAATGGTTTTAAATATGACTGTTTATCAACGTTGTAAAGAGATTGGTTTGGCCACAACCCCCATTTTTAAATATTATCATCGAAAACAAATTGTTATGTGTACCTATTGAAAATTTAGTAATTTTGGATGTTGGGATGTGGTTAAAATTTGATTAAACAAACGTAGGTACTGAAAAGATCTAGTATTGGTCACATCCCATTCGTTTTTATATTTTTTCATCAAGTGTGCATTATATTTTTGCTCAATTTGACTGAAAGTCTTCATTAACGAAGAAGAAGAAGACTTGAACTATAGTAAATAGTTTTTAATTTGAATATAAATGTTGTGAAGAGTTCAGTAATGGCCACAACCCCCATTCTTTAAATATTAGGTGTTGAAAATTATTCAAAATAGGATGATATAAATGGTTTAAATTTAATTAAACAAAAGTATTGAAAAGATTCTAGTGCAGGTTATTTCGTCACATCCCATATCCCATTCATTTCATATGTATTTTCATCAAGTGTGCATATCGTTAATAATATTTCTGCACAATAGACTATTAGACTTAAAACTAACCCAAAAGACTAAATAAAAAAGAGAAAAATAAGTATAAGACTATAAGAAATAGTTTGTATAAAAAACTATTCCAATGGTCTACATAAAATAAGTAAAAATACATATACCTAATAGAAGAATTAGACTATTGGAAATAGATTGTATAAAAGCTCACCCAAAGGTCTACAAAAAAGAAGAACAGGAATATTTAGACTATTGGAAATAGTTTGTATAAATACTGACCAAAAGGTCTACATAAAAGAAAATGAATAAGACTATTGGAAATAGTTTGTATTAAAACTCTCCCAAAAGTCTACGTACTTAAATGAAGAAGAATAATAATTAGACTAAAGGAAATAATTTTTATAAAAAAATGAACAAAATGTATACATAAAAGAAGAAGAAGATGAATTAGACAATAGGAAATAGTTTGTATAAAAACTGCCCTAAAGGTCTACATAAAATTAAGAAGAAAAAGAATTAGATTCCAGGACCCGCCGCTTCAGGCCCTTCAGTACCTCCCGTCCCTTTAATCCCTCATTACGTCCCTTCCCATCAGGCCATTCAGTACCTTCCGTCCCTTCAGGCAGTTTTATACCTCCCGTCCCTTCAGGCCCTTTAGAGCCTCCCTTCCCTTCATTACATCCCGTCCCATCAGTCGGTTAAGAAAAGTTTAAATCCAGAAACCATCCTGGAAGAACCGCGAAGAGATGAAAGAATCTTCTTTTCCCAGGATGCTCTACTTAATAGGTAAAATGACTAAATACACGAAGAAGAAGAAAAAAGTTTAAACCCAGATACCTGCGAAGAGATGGAAGGACAGTTGGACCTTCTTCTCCCAGGATTCTCCAACTTCATAGGTAAAATGACCAAAAATACACGATGAAGAAGAAGAAGAAGAAGAAATAAGTTTAAATCCAGATACCTGCGAAGAGATGGAAGGATAATTGGACATTCTTCTCCCAGGTTAGTCCACCTTCAAAGGTAAAATGACCAAATAGACGATGAAGAAGAAGAAGAAAAAAGTTTAAATCCAGAAACCTGCGAAGAGATGGAAGGAAAATTGGACCTTCATCTCCCAGGATAGTTCATCTTCATAGGTAAGATGACCAAGTACACGTTGAAGAAAAAGAAGAAAAAAGTTTATATGCAGAACCCGTCCTGGAAGACCTGTGAAGAGATGGAGGGACAGTCGGACCTTCTTTTCCCAGGATACTCCCCCTTCATAGGTAAAACGACCAAATACACGAAGAAGAAGAAGAATAAGAAAAAAGTTTAAATCCAAAAACCATCCTGGGCATACGCTCGACAATTCACCAAAGTTTCATTATAATCGGACAAACGGTTGATAAATAAATAAATAAAATAATTTTCGTATAGGAAATCAGTATAGGTATATTATTGTTGATTTGTAAGTAAATAGAATTAGGTAGGTACCTACCTACAACAACCTTCTAAATAAATTCGATTCCTAACAAATTTTATTTGAATATCACATTCTTTCTGTAGCCATGGAAACGATTCGAACACGTAAGTAATATCGAATGGTTCGGATACATTTTTTGAATATGTAGGTACCTACATTGGTTTGTTCGATGCCATAAAAATGAAAATTGTCAGAAAAATCAAATATTATTTACAAATTATGCAATTTTATTATGCCTATATCTTTACTAATAAATAACACATTTTTACAATATATGTCTTAAAACTTGCCGTAATGTCTTGTGTTTCATTTTATTATTTCATAATTACATTTATTTCAAAGGTTTATTATTTTCAAGAACATATTCATTCGGTGGGAAAATGAAATATTGTATGAAAAGATATTAAAATGGCGGCGTTTATGTACAAAAGGCTTACTTTAAAAATAAGTTGAACATTATAATTATACCAAATATTCACCATGTTTTTCACTTAAACGTTAAGTTATACTTCAAAATATATTTTTTTTGTGTAAATACCTACTTCTAACTTTTAAACTAACAGATATTTGCGTGCAAAATGTACACTTTTTTGACAGATATGACTTTGTATGAAAAAAATAATTATTTAAATATTTTTAAAATTCAGCATTTTTATCGCATTCTTTTTAGCGTGACACTGCATCAGGTATACTGGTACATGTTCGCACTTAAATTAGATTTTTAGATGCTCTTGGTTTTTCAGAAGGCGTGAGACAAACACACACACACACACACACACACACACACACACACACACACACACATACACACACACACACAGACACTAACATTTTGATTGCTTTATTACTTTAGATAATTTAATTTGTTTAAACTACGAATGAGATATTTGATACTACCTATTTTGAAGCATCAGTTTATATTCACAGTTTATAACTAACTACCTTAGAAGCCCGGCGAACTGTAGCTGACATGACTTACTGATACAAGTTGGTGAACTGTATATCGGATTCTAGTGAGTTATTATCCAAATTATACTTTCATACACCAAATAGGCTTACTAGAAAGACACACACATTTAGTCCATCCAATTGTAGTACAAATTATGCTTGAACTCCTACATATATAGAAGGTGTAGTAACTACAATACTTTCTTTAATGAAATAAACCTCCAATAACTCCTTAAACGGATTTTTGTAGATGCTCAATTTCTAGGTTGCTTCTCTGCGGTTAGGTGGTGTACGTGTGTTTTTCCCCTTTTCCTACTTTTCCATCGTAATCCCTTCCTCAAAACCACTTCTTTTTATTAATATAATATTTGTAAACTAAAATGGTTCACATGTCATATTATGTATGTTAGTAAAATAAGTGAATTTAACTGTTTGTTTACAGAATACATAAAAAAATATTCAGGATTTATTTTTAAATATCGATAAAGACGCATTTTTTACATAAGAAATCATAAAAAAATGCTTATTATTTGCCAAAACCAGATTTTTGTGAGGCAGAAAGAACCGAGCACCATGAATCCTTTCTAAAATCATGGGTTCCTTTACATTCAAGCATCGTCTCGTGTTTACTTCTTTCGATGTATAATTAACTTGGTTATTGAATTTTTTTGCGAATTTATCGACTATTTCGGTTCTGCAACGATTTGGTTTACAGTGCGGGGTGTAGCATTATAATCTGTCCAAAGACCTTAAAATTCCTCTATTGCATGGACAGGCTGCTGGCTGGCTAGCTGATGAGGGTAGGTACCTACTTTAGGAACTGCAACAATAGCAATATTTATGTGAAATTGTATTGTATTCACACCAGGCCCGTGGCATATCCAAAATTATCCCAGGATCACGGACATCATCGTACCGTAGGTATAAATAAATTAATTTAGAATCTAGTGATAATCCTGGAATATGGAAAACATTATGCACGATATAAACGATTCAAACTGATTGATTTATGGTGACATCATACTAGGTACATAAAATATTGATTATTTAATATGAACGATTAATGAATATGTTTAGGTATATAATTAATATTTTAGGAGTTTTGAGAGTCGTCATTTGTCCTGAAGAAGAAACGGTCGCTTCGAATCGTCCAATAAAGTGCATTATAGCCAATGATATTTGTGGTAATACAGTTTTAGTTTCACTGAAATTTTAATCACTACTAAGAAAAGAACATATTTTTATCATTACATAGTTAAGAACGAATGCTGTTCACGATTGAGATAAGAACAAATTTGAATCATTACTAAGTTAAGAATATTTGCTGTTCACACTAAGATGAGAACATATTTGAATCATTGCTAAGTTAAGAATAATTGCTGTTCACACTAAGATAAGAACAAATTTGAATCATTAATAAGTTAAGAACATATGCTGTTCACCACGAAGACAAGAACATATTTGAATCATTACTTAGTTAAGAACACATTATGCTATTCACTACAAAGATAAAAGAGGATAGTAATGATTTATCAATCTTATGTTTATTATCAAAATCACCGCCCGGCACTTGTAGAAACTGGTATAAAAATCCCACTGATAATCTCACACCCAAAACCAAGATGGAACCTCCAGAAAGCTAATTGGAAATTGTTTTCTAACGACCTAGATAAATGCCTCGGGTGGATACCACCGAAAAGTTCCAATTACAAAAGATTTGTGGGCGCAGTAATCAGTACAGCCAAAAAACATATTCCCAGAGGCTTCAGAAAAGAGTATGTTCCCGGATGGAGCGAGAAGAGTGAGGAATTATACGAGGAATATCTCCAAAGTGGCGAACAAGAGATTGCCGAAGACCTTCTAAATAGTCTGGACGCCTCCCGCCGTCAGAAATGGATTAAAACAGTAGAGACTCTAGATTTTAAAACATCAAGCAGAAAAGCATGGTCTCTCCTACGAAAACTGGGTGGCAGTAACTCCTCAAAAGGCGCTGAATCACTGATCACTCCGAAAAAAGTGGCATCACACATAGCTCTCACATCTAGGGCTCCTAGCGAAAAAGAACATACCAGAAAGGTCAAACATGAGCTTAAATCGCTTAAAAGATCACTCAAAAACATTGAAACCATGTCTACTGCCTTCACAAAAGAGGAGATATCAAGGGCAATAAAAGAGATGAAACCTGGAAAAGCTCCCGGTTCTGACGGAATCCACTCGGAGTTTTTGATTCATTGTGGCAAATATGCAATAAAATGGTTGACCATCTTCCTTACGGATATACTTCAGACAGGTAACATACCTGATAAATTAAAGCGAGCAAAGATTATCGCACTGCTAAAACCAGGAAAGCCGCCTGATGAAGCTAAAAGCTATAGACCAATTGCTCTCCTAAACACAACTTTTAAACTACTAGAAAGAGCTACATACAATCGAATAGCTCCTAATATCTTGGAGAAGGTGCCGGTGGAGCAGGCTGGTTTCCGCCCAAACCGCAGCTGCTGTGACCAAATACTGGCACTTACTACATTCATTGAAAGTGGCTTTGAAAAGAACCTGAAGACGGGTGCTGCCTTTATAGACCTCTCTGCTGCATATGATACCGTCTGGAGACAGGGACTGATTTACAAACTGGCACGCGTAATACCCTGTAAGGTAATCATACCACTAATCGACAGCATGCTCACAGGCAGAACTTTCATAGTGACGATGGGAGCCTCAAAAAGCGGCGTCAAAAAGCTGAACAATGGACTTCCACAGGGCTCTGTCTTGGCTCCACTCCTTTTCAGTCTTTATATTGCAGATCTGCCGGAAACAAAATCACGTAAATTCGGATACGCCGATGACTGGACCCTGGCAATTCAACACCGCAACTTCGAAAAGGTTGAATCCGATCTTGCATCAGACCTAGAAGCAATGAGTAAATACCTAAGAGACTGGAGGCTTATACCTAATGCTTCCAAGACAGAAGTTACCTGCTTCCACCTGAATAACAGGGAGGCCAAGAGGGAGCTCAACGTGGTCTTCGAGGGAAAAACACTAACTCATAGCAGTTTCCCAAAATATCTGGGAGTCACCCTCGACAGAACACTCTCTTTCAAAGAACACCTCAGTAAACTAGCATCAAAAATAAAAACAAGGAACAATATCATACAGAAACTCTGCGGCACCACATGGGGATCCACGGCGGAAACATTACGCATATCGGCATTGAGCCTTGTTTATTCGGCAGCTGAATATGCATCTTCCGTATGGTTAAACAGCGCCCACACTAGACAGGTAGATACTCAACTAAACTACACAATGCGAATAATTACGGGAACCATAAGATCTACGCCTACGCATTGGCTGCCTATCTTAAGCCACATTCCACCACCTGATCTCCGAAGATTGAACGCAGTAATCAGAGAATATACCAAATTTGTCCAAAATCCCACAATGCCAGCCAACACAGACCTTAACCACCTCCTGCAGAGTAACAGGCTCAAATCTCGAAATCCTCCACTACGAACAGCTTCCAACCTTTCCGTGCATAATATTAAATATAACATCTTGGAGGCATGGATCACTGAGTGGCAAAGTAACACTGGTGACCCATCTTTGATCCCCCTGCCCTGCATCACGGAGACGCCGCCCGGCTTCGATCAACCAAGAAGGGTCTGGTCGGCTCTAAACAGAATCCGAACTGGTCACGGCAGATGCGCTGATTTTGCCTACAAATGTGGATGGCAAGAGTCCCCTGGATGCGACTGTGGAGCTGACAGGCAGACAATTGAACACATAGTCAATGAATGTGCTCTCAGATCATACTGTGGTAACGCATCGGATTTCTTCACCCTTAGCGACGGAGCGATCGAATACGTCAGGAACCTGGACTTAAACATCTGACAAGCAGGAATCTTGACCCTGCGCTCAACTTTAACATAATAATATCTATATATATTACTATAATCATAATATTCTAATTTGTGATGTACTGTGCTGCCATACGATAAATAAATAAATAAATAAATAAATTATCAAAATCACATTAATCTTGTAGATAGTGTTAATAGTACTTGGGGGTTAAATCGTTATCTTGTTTGCATAACCTATAGCGTAGGTCCTACTGAATTGAAGTCGCAGCAAGTGTCAGTAAAAATAACCTAACCTCAAAATAAAATTAAAAAATAAATAAAAATTCCTTACATTAGTAAAGTAATAAATAAACGAAATGCAGTGATATACATAGTTTGTGGATTGTCACTATTTATTTATTGTAGCTGTAGTAAAAATTCCTTATTTTCAAGCGAAAAGAATTTCAGTATTACAATATATAGAACTTTCAAAATTGAATTGATAGGGATCTCATTAAAAGGCATAATTGGTGAACGTTGCGCAAGCGCATAAAGTGATCACGTAAACCAGCCGATGACAGGTCGTAAGCCCTGTAGGTGCCTTGATTTCCCGGTTCTCCTACAATAAATATTCCAACTTCGTCTCTATTGAGATAATTAAAATCTGTTAAAAAATATCTTTGACTCCCGACAGGGAAAAAAATCCAATGTTTGCGCATATGCAATAATAAAAATATTCGATTACTTACACATTGGTACAAGTAGGTAAATAAGACAAAAAATGACCTTATAAGTCTGGCGCAATTCAGGGGTGACTTCTATACGAAAAATGCATTGTCACCTCAGATATAAGAATTGTAGCTTTCATTATTTACAAAAAACCAATTCTCTCAATAGATGGCGTTCCAACAAAATAAATAAAAATAATAAGATTGTTATTCATAATTTCACCCATAGATGGCTGTAGTAAAAATTCCTTATTTTCAAGCGAAAAGAATTTCAGTATTACAATATATAGAACTTTCAAAATTGAATTGATAGGGATCTCATTAAAAGGCATAATTGGTGAACGTTGCGCAAGCGCATAAAGTGATCACGTAAACCAGCCGATGACAGGTCGTAAGCCCTGTAGGTGCCTTGATTTCCCGGTTCTCCTACAATAAATATTCCAACTTCGTCTCTATTGAGATAATTAAAATCTGTTAAAAAATATCTTTGACTCCCGACAGGGAAAAAAATCCAATGTTTGCGCATATGCAATAATAAAAATATTCGATTACTTACACATTGGTACAAGTAGGTAAATAAGACAAAAAATGACCTTATAAGTCTGGCGCAATTCAGGGGTGACTTCTATGCGAAAAATGCATTGTCACCTCAGATATAAGAATTGTAGCTTTCATTATTTACAAAAAACCAATTCTCTCAATAGATGGCGTTCCAACAAAATAAATAAAAATAATAAGATTGTTATTCATAATTTCACCCATAGATGGCTGTAGTAAAAATTCCTTATTTTCAAGCGAAAAGAATTTCAGTATTACAATATATAGAACTTTCAAAATTGAATTGATAGGGATCTCATTAAAAGGCATAATTGGTGAACGTTGCGCAAGCGCATAAAGTGATCACGTAAACCAGCCGATGACAGGTCGAAAGCCCTGTAGGTGCCTTGATTTCCCGGTTCTCCTACAATAAATATTCCAACTTCGTCTCTATTGAGATAATTAAAATCTGTTAAAAAATTTATTTATTGATATGAATTCAAGTATACCAACAAGAAAAACCCATTAATAAACAATAGTAACAATATTTATAAACTAACACAATGTATATAAGGTGTGAATAATTCAACAAATGAAATCAAATTGGACGAACACTATAGTTGAAACAGTTTCTAAAAGGAGAGGTAAAGAGTCTGCTTAGGATTATAACAGAAAGTGCAATTGTACATAAATATAAATGAAAACACACCCCACTACTAAACAATGAAAGCGTGTTCAAAATCAAATCCCAAGGATTTATAATCTTTCACAGAACTACAATATGCAACATATTATAAATGTGAATTGGGAACGAACTTTAAATATCTACAAATGATTAAATTTTCAGAACAAAGATTAAACAAATAAAGAAGGCATTATAACATTGGCAATTTAAATTAATTTTATTTCTATAATGACTCTTCTGTCAAACCAATATGTACGAATTCAGAGTTGAAATAGTAATTTTTAATGAATTACAAGTATCTTTCCATAGTTTAGTTTTTATATATTATATTGTTTTATTACTACTAATAAACACTTCCTTGCATCCTGCGCAAATGGCGAGTCCATTGCACTATAGCAATTTCTTCCAACTAATCAGTATTTCCAGACCAGAGAAGAAATGTTTGCGTGCAAAATGAATTTAAATAAATTCCTCTTTTGTTTCCAACGTGCCACGACGGTCGGCATAATCTAATCACATTATTCAAAATGATCAAAAAAAAAATTTTTTTATCTTGTCACACCAATTTAATACAATACAAATTTATCCTATAAATTAACTTAAATGCTGCGATATATCAAAACAAATTTAAAATATAAATACTACCAATGATTTTATTATAATGTGATCAAACATATCAGACAACTTTGTTTTATATTATAACGAGTAGGTACTGCACACGTTTCGGGATAGCAAAACATCGTTACTATAAAAATGGATGTATGTGGTATAAAACAAAGTTATTCATTAAGATAAATCATGGATTAAAAAATAAACTAGCAAGTTTATTTAAAAATAAGTAAAAAGATTTTTCATTTTAAATTATGCAAAAAAACCCATTTCAATTAAAAATGTTTTTCATTTGTTGGTGCGAAAAAAAATCCGGTCAAACGGTGAAATCAAAACCCTCATGATTACCCATATCATGAATTTATTTTAACACATGGAGTTCTATGACATATTTAAGTAGTAGTAAATCAGTAAATCTCTTTTGGAAATATTTTGATAATTCAGAGAAAAACACATTATAAACTATACATGAGAAGCTGTCGGTAAATAAATGATTGACAAAAAAGTCATTTCATTAATAATTGACAAAACAACGAAAACATGTCCATAAATTTTATATCAAATCAACGTCAATTTGATTATGCGACCCGTCGTTAATTAATTGATAAATTATTTAAAAATATATCTTTTTTCCGCTGAGGTACATACAGGTATATTGCGTATGTCTACATTTACATAAAAAGATAATATTGTTCAAAGTCGATGTGTATTAATAAATTGTAGTTCAGCGAAACCAATTCTAAAAATGGTAAAAAAAAGCAGATGTCAAACGTGGATAACGCACTAATTGGTTTGTGTGAAAAAAGCTTAACACAAAAATATATATTTTTTTTATATATAAAACACATACCCTGGCGGGATTATTGTTGATTGGCAATTTTTTCCAATTCAGCAGGTAAAAATTTAAGATACCAAAGTACATACATACATACCATCACGCCATGTCCCTCACGGGGTAAGCAGAGAGAACCGAACGCCACATTTTTCTATCTTGACACGCATTCATCGCCTCCTCAACATTCATACATCGTCTTATACATGTTCGTCTGTTGTTCACGCTTCTTACATTTCCATCTTTCAAAATATCGTTTACATGGTCGTGCCATCCTTTTCTTGGGCGCCCGCGACCTCTTATTCCGTTCCTGTCAGATTTGTATATTTTCTTCGTCAGGCGTTCTTCGTTCATTCTCCCCAAGTGGCCAAACCATCTCAATGTGTTAACTTTCATTCTGTTAATTACATCTTTCTTTATCTTACATTCTTTCCTTGTATCTTCATTCCGAACTCTATCATACAGATACCAAAGTATATGTATATAAAACAACGAAAAGTTTGAATACGAAAGCAAAAAAAAAAGAAAATAAATACATTAAGATATAAAAAAAACAATAATAAAACTGAATTTTCATGTGTGAACAACGTACTTATTTAAATTTACATTTTAAGGAAACTCGTCATAAATATAAATTTATCTAACGGAAAATAATTTTATTAAGTAAAAACAATGAATGGAGCATTCTCGTTTCGTTACTATAAAATATTAATAAATTATAATATAATAAAATTCTTCTTGCAAATACAAACTTTCGCATCACATCGACAGTTCATTCTAACTTGCGACGGGAATATTAATTTTGTTTTTTTAAACTTTTTTAAACCTAACATACATTTAGTCATACAAACAAATATTACAACAAATTCAATTTGACAATATATCATAGACCAATTTTGTTTGCGGATATTACGATATTAAAAGATAGTCTGTACTCAAAATTCAGAAAAAGAAAAAGGACAAAAAGAGGTAAAGGAATGTTTGAACATTCGAAGTCAAACTGAACAAAGAGAACAAATATGTTTATTAATTATGTTCATTTATTAATTTTACAATAAATGTATGACATTGTATCTACATTGCAATTACGTAGATATATTTTTTTGTTATTTATTTGATTTTTTTTTTGTTTAACAACAATACAAATAAATGTATTGAATACATAATTTTATTTAGATTATTTTATTTTTATAATAGTCAACAGCAGTACAATTTTCTTATACAAAACCATTACATATAAATTTAGCCATTTACAGACTATTATATTATATTAGTAATTCACATAGAACACGTACACGCATTCATAGATATTTTATATTCATTATATTTACAATACTAAAATTGTTGCATTACCTCATCAAGAAGATTATGGCCGTGTTCACCAAGGAATATCAAATGGATCATCAACTAACTACCTGCTCGGAGCTCAAAACCTTGAGTGCATCACTCAGTGAATTTGCATTTCACCATCTAAAAACCAACTTTCTTAATTGAGCCCTAGGCTCAAATCTCCTTAAATTTCCGGTGTACAGGAATACGAACTCAAGTTAAATTATATAGAAATATTTAAAAATCAAGATCACATAATTTATCTTGTTTCCTTTATTAAAATAACAATCAAATATTATTCAGTGTGTAGTTCACAATTTTTACATGTTTTTGAAATTGTTTAAAAAAAAGTAATACTTTGATCTCATCAGTTGTCGTGAATGGCCGCGAGCGCTGTATACCTACCTGATATCATGTTTACAAACATATCGCATACCTGCTATTCTACCCCTGCTACCTGTGTTATTGTTCATACCGCCATTATTGTTTTCGTTGACATCAGTTATGCTGTTTTAAATAAAATTCAATTTTATATCTGGATAATATAGAAAAATCAAATATAACATAAAATATAACACTTATGACACAAAACAACTACCTAACAATCAGTTCCAAAATGTAATAATTTTAGTTACAAAATACGTTGATGAATGACTTGATCCACTATAGACCGTCACTTAAGAGTTGAGTCGCCGGCGTCACTTAACGGTAGTCAGATTGTTTGGTGAAACGAAATTTTACGCTAAGTGCATCAAAAAATTGATTTTAGCGCTTAGGAACCTTGGTGAAAGTGGGGGTATACCCATCATAGTGCTTGATGAGGGAACTAATAGATATTAGATAATACAGTAAAATACAGAGGCATACAATGATGAAAAAAAGCTATGCACAAACAAAAAACAAATATGTATACATAAAAAAATCAAAAGAAAACGGGCGATTAGAAACAATTTTGGTCATATCAATACATGTCAAAAACAAACCATTCATCATTACATACACCACGTTTAGATTGTGAAATGTTTCTTCAGTCTTTGTTTGAACCTTTTAAAATCATTCAACTGTTTTATTTCATTAGTTTTTTTTTTAATAAAAAATGAATATGTCCTTGTTAAACAAGTACATATACATCTTCCTACGTTCCCTAAAATAAGCAAATAAATGCTTGTGCTTAGGTGTACGAAATCGGTCGAGGTAGGATTCGAACTCGCGACCACTGGATTACGACCAGCGCGCTAACCGCTTTGCCACCGACCCATCTATAAAACTTGAAACTCTTTACTCCCATATAAATTTATTAATAATTGTTATAAAATTATCACTACATTAAATAAATAAATTACAATAATTGAATAATTATGATGGAATAATAATCACCTCATTGGAAGTCTCGTGCGGAGGTGTTCATTTGACAAATTTTGACATAAGTGATGCGTAATGTATATAAACCAGTGCTAGGTCCAAGTATTGCTAGTCCATGGTTACAATGAAGGTATAAGTGGACATTGAACAAGTCGATATATATCCCACGATTAAAGTTTTTAATTTATTGGCCAGTGGGTTGTGGTTAGTTCATTAGTGTTACAAGGGTCTTGTCTTCAGCCAACTAGTGACTACCTACCACCAACTGGACAAGGTGTGGTGGGGTTCAAAGATGATGACCTTATACAGTAGATACATACATAATATATTATATAAACAGTAGTTTAATTAATGATACATACAAGATGAACGCCCAATCCGAGAAACGGAGATAACAAATGATACACCACAGAAAGACATTAACACGGAGTTAATAATGTTCTTGTCTAAAACACACAAAAAGATAAAAAAAATGTATCAGGTCTCATTACAGATAGGTCGATGGCAGAGCAGTTAGCAGCGAGCTGGGTTATTAATCCAGTGGTCGCGAGTTCGAATCCTGCCTCGACCGATTTCGTTCACCTATAGCACAAGCATTTATGCTTAATTTAGGGAATGTAGAAAGATGCATATGTACTTGTTTAACAATGACATATTCATTTTTAATTAAAAAAAATCTAAAAATACAAACTTGGATAATTAATGTAATATGTCAAAACATTTCGCACACAATATACAACGTACATTCGGGGGATGGACACACACACACAGACAGACATACACACACAGACAGACAGACACACACACACAGACTGACACACAGACACACTAAATGTTCTACTCCGAATTCTGAGTAAATCCATATATGCTGCGAAGCCTCTAAGTTGGTGTTTTTTGACTTCAACGTTGGAAAAACCGTGAAAAATATAGACCCTGCATACACATCTCGCGTATCTTGGCTTGATACTTTATCGATATGTTAAGAGAATTAAATTCTCTTGAACAAATCGACAGTTGGATAAACTAACTACAAGAATACAAAAAAAAAATATATTTAACAATCAATTTGAATATTTTGAAAACAGCTCAAAAGAAAGTAGGATATGGGGTAGTGAGGAGTTAAAATAAAAGGAAGGGATATTAAGAAAGATTCCATAAGAAGAAACAGCATTAGGAATGACGACTACTGTGTACAATGTACATTTTAAACACATCGGAATTATTATATGATTTTATGGATGACTCTTAGTTACCTGTTCAAGGCACCGCATAATAAAGACAAGAAGTTTAGTCGGAAACCTGAGAAGACGAATACCAGCAGAAGGATGTGAGAAGGAAGGAACCCACACCCAGCAAAGATTGAGAAAGGATGATGATTAATATAATATCTGATGACGTTTGACAGTTACAAATGAACAGAACGATCTCTCTACATTTAACACAGACTTATTCCATCTCTTATACCAACGTTATATATTATTATTTAATAAATCTATGGTATGATTAAAATTAAATATAGAAAAGATTTAGTGTGTTTGCGTATTTATAGTTTAAATTTACTGTATAAATATCTATAATTGTATAATATAAGAAATTTAATGTCCATTTGTTAAAATAAGTTAAGAAATAAGTTTTAAATGCTATTCTTACCCCATACACAAGTGCCTACAATTTCAATGGGGCAATGACATTTAACTATTTTATTATGTATCTTTTTTTATGTGTAGGGATTTTTTTTATTTTACCCGTAAAAAATAGAGATAAAAAAATACTTAGTTTAAGTAAACATCTCTGATGTTTTTTTGTAGGTAACGCTTAAATACAAGAAAACAACATAATGTGAACAAAAAACTATCAATGAATATTTTAACTTTTAAAATAGAATTATGATGAAAAAAAATATTTTTCGTTATATTTAGAAATAAATTCACAACTCCCATTCACCGGAATCGCTCAATGCCGAGCATCGTCAGAATAGTGAACAAAAGTGGTGAAGACCATAAATAGGTACATAGATTCATACGAGGATACGAATAATGTAGAAGGATGGGGTAATACCTACCAAGAAAAATAGAATACCCAGCAGACAAATAAATTACCTACGAATATCCAAGTAAGTCACTTGAAGATTTACCTATATTGAAACGAGTGGGTTGTGGCCAACGCTAAACTCCTCACTAACAAGTCATTTTATAAAGTATTCAAATTTTGTATGGAAAATTTTCAGCATTTTCATGAAATGAGTTTGTTAAATTATTTTTTATTTAAATATTTTGTTATGAAAACTTGATAACTCTTCAATGCCATTTTATGTAGGTGTGCCTTTTTACCAATTTGAAAATAAAAATTTCAATCACTTTGAAATATTTGACAGTTAAAAAAATTGAGAAGCACTATTCAGATATCCTTCAAAATCTAATGGGGTCTAAGTGAGTATTAGATATACAAATTTGCAAAATTTGAATAGAATCGAATGAGTACTTTAGTCTATAATCGATAAAGTAAAAATGAACACGCCGTACATAGCACACACACACAGATACATTGTGATGAAACTTTCAGAATACAATCTCAGCATGATACTAGTTGATAATCTGCAATAAAAAAATACCCTTAAAAATTGCGAAATCATAACTCCCCACTATATCCCCATGGGTTAGTGAGGAGTAAAAAATAATAACTGTGGAGAAATAATAATAATATGACACGAAAAAAAGACAATAAAGAAGATGTGACGTATTCATATTTTTTTCAATTGAATAAAATATAGATACTTGATTGCAACTAAGTTGTCTTGTATTTAAAAAAAAACAAGACAACTTAGTTGCAAACACTTCAGTCAAATTGCTGCGCTAATGGCCAGCAATTAGACTGACTGTTTTTAAGTTTTCAAAGTTCTAATTAATAAAATTGTGAAATTCCATTATACTTTTAATAATTTATATTAAACTAGTTCAAAGTCTATATTTTGCGTAGCGGTGGAAGGTTTGGAGGAGGAGGTCAGGGGTGGGGCTTCAGCAACGTTGTACGAATACCTCAAATGTAAATGTATGTGATAACGTTGCTGAAGATGGAAGAAAGCCCGAAAACGTTTCAACGATTAATTTTAGTGTAAAATTTAGTTTTTAGAGTTTTTAATATTTAGTCAGTAATATTTTTTTTATATATAAAATTGTAAAAATTGCTATATAATTGATTTATTCATAAACAAGCTTTATTTTGTAATTTTTTTTTCTTATTTAATGCTGAATTTTGTTTTTTTTCTTAATTATTAAATTTAACACTTATTGCTGTATTTTATCTTATTGTGTAATATTTTTATTTTTTCTTTCTCAAAACATGTTTAATCTTGTTTTTTTTTGTGTGTACATTTTTTTTTAATAATTAGGCAATGTTTGTTAATTAGGTTTTATACTCGTTTGTTAATTAGGTTTGTTAATTCGAGGGAACAATCTTGGCCTAAGTGTAAAATAATTTCCTTTTATATAAGATTATAAGCTGTATGTTTCCCAAATAAATAAATAAATAAATAAACAACATACACTTATGAATTAATAAAACCTATATTATTTGGTGTGGTGTTGAGAAATCTATCACGTAAATAATATTCCTGTACAATTATAATATATTATGTATGTATATTAGCCAGGACCCTAAATTTTCCCACATCAATGTCACATACTTGGTATAGAATAATACATTAAGATGGAAATAAAATTGATCCACATCAAATGCTAGGCTGTATGATATAAATTATGAATAAATTACAACTCTTGTAATCATTTATTTATTCATTTCATATATTAGAATTATAATTAACCCAACAGTCTAAATATAAGCAGAATTTGTTGCATAATTTGCAATATTTCTTGCATAATTTGATGACAATTTTTTTTCGCAAGTTTAGATAATTATTGACGGAATTTTACTTAAATGAAAATTGATAAAAATACTTTTAGTTCTATTGGTTTTATAAGATTATTGACGCATTATTATGACGATGTGTCTTGTATTTAACGTGCCTCTTGCAAAAGTATTTTTATTTGTATTTTATACGCGTTATTCTGACGATGTACTTAACGTGCTTCTTGCACAAGTATTTTTATTTGTATTTTATACGTATTATTTTACGATGTACTTAACGTGCTTCTTGCACAAGTATTTTTATTTGTATTTTATACGCATTATTCTGACGATGTACTTAACGTGCTTCTTGCACAAGTATTTTTATTTGTATTTTATACGCATTATTCTGACGATGTACTTAACGTGCTTCTTGCACAAGTATTTTTATTTGTATTTTATACGCATTATTCTGACGATGTACTTAACGTGCTTCTTGCACAAGTATTTGTATTTTATATGCATTATTCTGATGATGTGCCATGCACTTAACGTGCCTCTTGCACAAGTATTTTTATTTGTATTTTATTCTATTCTCTTGGTAGAATACAAGTCCCCTGAATAAGAATAAGAGACCCCTGGGAAGACCAAGGCAGAGATTGATGGACAATGTTACCCGAGATATGTTATAAGATTGATATGTTACGTGCTGAATGCTTGTGATGACTGGGAGTCCACTGCAGCTGACAGGAAGGCTTGGAAAGCTATTGTTCAGGAGGCTAAAGCTCTACCGGAGTTGTATGGCTATCGGAAGTAAGTAAGTAAGAATACAAGAAAACACCGGAAAATATCCATGAATAATTAATTTTACAATTAAAACTGAGACACAAACTGAAAAATAAATTATATTTCTGACGCTAACCATCGAGATGACTATTTCTCAATAGAGGACATAAGATTAGAATTATTATTAGTTTTAGAGAAAATAAATACGAAATTTAAATGTTGGTTATTTGCCAGTGTGTAATTTGATTACGTAAACATACTCGGATGGTTGAAGGCCTTATGTGCCCGATATCATATGGGAATGTTCATAGTTAGGTATTCATACTTTGCTAGATAGAAAAATTTTAAATGTAGCCTTACGTGTGTATACCTATGTAGGGTTGTCATCTGTGTAAAGCGAAAAATATGCTTCTCGGAAAACTTCAGTAAAAGAGATGTAAAAAAACAACATAAATTCAAGAAAGGAAACAACAAAAAAACATAAGGCGGTCATAAAATATCTGTAGAGTTATGACTATGAGTCTAACTTACGACTGTAAAACTTGAAAAAAAAAGTCCAGGACTATGTTAGCAAAAAAGAGACATAAAATAACAATAAGTTAAGCTTCATGTATTCATAATAATAAGTTTCAAAGCAGGCACATATTAAATTTATATCAAAAAAGTGAAACGCCTCTGGGAGCCACGATCATCAGTAACAATGCATAAATGGAATACAAATTATAGGTAGGTACTCATATTATATTTTTATTGACAAACTATTAATATCTCAACAGAGACGAAGTTGGGATATTATAGAAGAACAGGAAACTCAAGGCATTTACAGGGCTTACGACCTGTCATCGGCTGATTTACGTGATCATCTTATGCGCTTGCGCAACGTTCACCAATTTTGCATTCATATTGAGATCCCTTATCAGTGTAATTTTAGAAAGTTCTATATATTTAAATAATATGAAACAATTCATTGAAATTAAGCTATTTATGAATGTGTACATTTTAATTTTTTATCTCTAAAATTGAATTAAAAATTTATTTTATTTTATTGATGTTTTGTTATTTTTATGTTTCGATGGATTGTAAATTCTATCGCATGATGTAAAAGCGTGGTGAAAAATACATAAATACACACATTTAAATTGTCTGTCTCAGAACGATGTATGATAGAGTTCGGAATGAAGATACAAGGAAAGAATGTAAGATAAAGAAAGATGTAATTAACAGAATGAAAGTTAACACATTGAGATGGTTTGGCCACTTGGGGAGAATGAACGAAGAACGCCTGACGAAGAAAATATACAAAGCTGACAGGAACGGAATAAGAGGTCGCGGGCGTCCAAGAAAAGGATGGCACGACCATGTAAACGATATTTTGAAAGATGGAAATGTAAGAAGCATGAACAACAGACGAACATGTATAAGACGATGTATGAATGTTGATGAGGCGATGAATGTGTGTCAAGATAGAAAAATGTGGCGTTCGGTTCTCTCTGCCTACCCCGTGAGGGACATGGCGTGATGGTATGTATGTATGTATGTATGTATAAAACAGGAATTATTCCTTGTTAGATGAAATAGGTATAGTGATGGAATCATGCCAATCAGGGAGCACCCATATTTTTTGTTTTATTATAATTATACTGAGTGGTCTCTGTGGTTTTCTTTTCTAATGTTTAATAAATGTTTTATTATTATTGAGATGTTCCAAATTGCTAAAAAAGGATAATTTAAACTTTTCAAATAGCAACTTGCATAATCAAACGTCAAGTCATGACGGGAAGAAATTCTTAGTAATAATCATAATAGTAATAAGTTATTTGTATAGCGCCGTTTAATGATTCGAGATCATACCAAGGGCGCTGATAGTTTAATGCTGTGTTGCTCTCTGAAACAAAGCAGTTTTTAATCCTTTAGTGAAAGTGCTCATGCTTTGAGCACTGCGGACATCTAGAGGCAGTGAATTCCACTTAAGAGGACCACTCACACTAAAGCATCAATCATAGTAAGCCGCTTTGTTGACTCTGTCCAACTCCTTTAAGGAATTGTTACTCTGTGATCCAGACGACCTGAGTGTGAGATGCCTCCCAGAGAGATCTCTTCTCTGACACAGCTCTTGTATATATTTTGGTGCCAGGTTGTTCAAAGCATTATATACTGTCAAACAAATTTTGTAATTAATTCGCTCTGGACACTTCAACCAGTGTAATTCGTGTAGTAGTGGAGTTATGTAACATCGTTTTTCTGCACCGAAAATAAGTCTTGCCGCTGTGTTAAATACCATCTGTAGTCTATCGAGTTGATACTTCGGCAATCCAGCATAAATGCCGTTGCAGTAATCAAGCCGAGACACAACGAATGAATTTACAATTGTCTTAAGGCAACAATGATACAAGATGAAAGGGCTCCCTTGACACTGACACAAAACGTATTCATTAATGTCAAAACTAAACATTTTTCTTCGAGTCATCATTATTATTTGTCACCAATGAGAGCAAAACGGTTAACAAAATACGAAAGACAGAGTGTGTGCATTCTGTTACGCCCCACACATGTGTAAAATTTTTCACCTCGTGTGTCAAACTGGAGCAGTCGTGTGTCAACACCACGTGTCGCTAACATCACATGTCACTCTGTTACGGGAGAATTGACAAATATATAAATACACCGGAACTGCTTCCATAAATGTCACTGTGTCGCATTCTCGGTTCGCGGAATCACCCTGTGACAATTATCACGCTTGTGAAATTCGAGTAATTCATCAACACTTGTGAATTGTGTTTCTAATAATATGAGAGTAACAAAACCATTACGAAGGGATTAATTCCCTTTAATTTTCGTAATATAACTCCAAGCTACCGAAAAAAAGACGACTTTTTATTATTTTTGTAATTTCTACAGGGGGGCAAGTCTGGTTCGACCGGAGAAATCAAAACCCTAGTGATAACCCATATCATGGATATAATTATCGTATGGAGTTGATCGATGACATCTAAAGATATTGTAGAACTCCATATAATAATTATATCCATGATATGGGTAATCGTGAGAGTTTTGATTTCGCCGATTGAACCAGACTTGCCCCCCACGTATGTAATGTGGTAAATTCACAATTGAAGCAAACAGTATTTTTGATTGGTCAATTTACAATAGATTTAAAGAAAAAAATAATCGGTAGAATTATTTTATTTTATTTGTTTTCGGAAAAAAACGCCCCCCAAGACAACGTGTCATTTAGCTCAAGAAAAGAAAACTCAATGTATGGAAGTGACAGTTGTTTTGTGACTGGCAAATATCACTTCCATACATTGAGTTATCTTTTCTTTTTTTCTTTTATTGAGCAAAATGACACGTTGTCCGGGGGGACAGACTGTTTGGTATATATATTTTGGTGAGAAAACATAATAAATAAACAAAAAGAAGAGTTCCCATAAACGAAGAGATCATAAAAGAGTCCGGAAAACTCAAAAACTCTAAATAAATTGCACTTGAAATCTAAAAAGAGCTGATAGTAAGGAAACGAGAATTTATTATTCCTATACTAATAAATTACTTTCAAGACGAGAAACAATGGACATGGTTTGAGTTAGTCTTAATACGAACACGTTATATATGTAATAGGAAAAAAATACCAGAAGTTGGTTGAGAATGTATAAGGAATTCATGTTGATATCAATATCAAACTAAAGAAGCAAGTATACTCCTATGTACATAATATCTACTAGTCCAGGTAAATGACAAAATATAACATATGAATAACATATGCTTTTACTAAATATATGACATTATCTTGAAGTAAAATATTAAATTAAAATCTATTTCGATTATTGAGATGCTCGTTTCATACTTACTTTTGACATTTAATTATTAGTAAAATAATTTTAATTTAACGCCGTGGTATAGTGGTGGGTCGTTTGACTTCAATTCTTGCTTCTCTTGTGGAAAAACAGGTAGGTTAGGTTACGTTAGGTTTTTTGGCTTTGGATCACATATAACTTTGTTTCATACTATTTTTGGTTATTTCATTCATTCAATATTCATGTATTTTTTTTCCTCGTTCAAATATTACTCGCACTTTTGAAATTGGCACAAAAATTACAAAATAAAAAAAAAAAAAGCAACATACTTGAACAGTGGGTATTTATACCCTTGAATATATTGCGTACATATCAATACAAAAGTGCAAAGGGGAAAATGTCAAGAATCGTTTATCCGAGCCAATGAAAATAAATACGTCTCCGAAAATAAAATCTTCACAAATATATCTACCTACACTATTCCACAACAAATGTACAAAAAACAAGAACATGGAAGATATGGAGGTAAGTAAGAGATGATTTATATTGTGGGGCTAAAGTTGAACACGGAATAAGTACAAATTGTAGATAGGAGGCGACGGAAAGTGATTAATAATAATACAACATACTTGTCCTATAACATGGGACAAATTCATACTTTAGTTATTAACGAATATTGTATCTATAATAAATTGTAGATATTATTTGTCGGCCTTAGTGTCTCAGTTGGTAAGATATCTCACTCCTGACCATAAGTTTCCGGGTTCGGATCCCGGTGGAGATAAGTTTTCAATGGTGTTTTTAATCTGGATCTGTGAGACGATTAACATCATAAGTTTCCAGAATATAGCAACTTATTAATGGGTGTATGTTAAATTAATATTTTACATAGTATAGAGGCCACCAAAATTCTCGAGCAATTTCAACGTAGAGGGGGGCGGTTCGCACATATACCAACCAAGCAAAAGACATAAATTTGCGATCTGCGTACTCGTTAGCAGCATATTTTTATTAATGTTTTTTTTATATAATAAACATGTACATATGTTGTTAAGTATGAAAATTTTACATAATTTATTATGTAAATGATACATACATACCATCACGCCATGTCCCTCACGGGGTAGGCAGAGAGAACCGAACGCCAAATTTTTCTATCTTGACACACATTCATCGCCTCATCAACATTCATACATCGTCTTATACACGTTCGTCTGTTGTTTACGCTTCTTACATTTCCATCTTTCAGAATATCGTTTACATGGTCAAGCCATCCTTTTCTTGGGCGCCCCCGACCTCTTATTCCATTCCTGTCAGCTTTGTATATTTTCTTCGTCAGGCGTTCTTCATTCATTCTCCCCAAGTGGCCAAACCATCTCAAAGTGTTAACTTTCATTCTGTTAATTACATCTTTCTTCATCTTACATTCTTTCCTTGTATCTTCTGTACCTTGTATGTAAATGATAAAAAACAAAAACTTAAAAATCACATTTCTAACAGATATAGAAAGATTTATAGTAAATTTTACCATAAAACATTGATATGTAATTATGTTTTTTTATGAGTTTCATAGAAGTTGGTCTTCTATAAACTCGATACTAGTCAGTGTCAAAATCATGAAACTCAAAACAACTGTCATCACTTTATTAATTTTTACAAATTAGAATAAATGCTTATTTATGTTGGTTTATTGCATTTAAATATTAGAATAGCACACCTTATAATGTATCAAAATGACAAAATAGTAAAACAAAAATCAGTGAACATCGACATATATTATGTGGGTGATATTGATAATTTACAACTTCCAAAACGATGGATATAAATCACGAAATAGGCGATATATCATACCACTTTATTAAAATGGCTATGTGAAATAATAAATATTGAAAATGAGAACATCGTGACGTTCTTCCCAGGTTATAAATAACGTTTTATAAATTAGTCAAATTGTTTGACAAACTCGGAACTAAGCGCAAGAGTAAATCATTAGTAGCGACAGATGTCATATGAGAAGGTGGTGGTATCCCAGATACAATCTGTTGTCAGACATATTATACCTAACACCGGAGATACGAAAAAAAACGAATAGTTGAAAACTTTCAATGAGGTTGGTGTTGTGGCGATACCCCAACACTGACTATCACACGAGAGTATGCAGCTCTCATTCCTGGGTAGCTCGGAACAGTTATTAGAACAAACCAACAGATCTTATCAAAGACCTTATATACTAAATATATAAGGTCTTTGGATCTAATTCATCACCCAAACCTCACCCAAAATGAGATGTGTGGATCCTGTCATCGCTGGTACATCCACATCACTGGAAGACAGATAAGAATAAATAGAGTCTGTTAGCCAAGGTCCACCAAGGACTGTCAATTTTACGATGAAACCAGTTTTTTATCAATCGCCACGTACCAAAATAGCAACAAAAAAAACTACGAAACTAATATGTGTCTAAATCAAAATTTGAGGTTTTATTTTTTATTTGAAAACGATCCTAGAATATTAATAAAACTATTTACAGATTCTTGCTTTATTCAAGAAAAAAATATCAAAAGACTCATAGTTTGTTGAACAAGTTCCTAGACATGTTTATCTTTAAAAAAATCTCCCTCGCTTCATAGTTTTGCTTCGTGTCCGATACTTTTTTCACGTTCAAAGCACAGTCATAAATAAATTGAATATCGCAGATACAACATTATTTAATTTATTCTTACTGTGGACGACCTTAGCTGAATTACAAATAGCGAAGTTTCCGATTTGACTTTGCTCCACCCCCGTATAACCAACCACCTCCCAACCCCTGGCAAAAAGACTTAAGTTGAAAACTTTCCAAAGAATACTCACTACACCGAGTTGGAGGAACTAATCATTATTGTTAGCCAGGCAAAAAGTTCTCGCTTCCATCCGTCAATGTCATAATTATAAATGCTTCCAGTCATCTGTGTATATTGCATGCAGATATCCAAGTACTCACAACTAACGAAAGCTCAGTCGGGAACGCTTCCTGAATACTAGATGAGGTCTGCCGCCCCCGGGAATCGATTCAGGTCTCTCTCCCCGCCTGACACCGCCGGGTCCCACGGGAACACGAACCCACGTTCAGGAATGGCCAATCATCGGAATGGCACAACGAAACACAATCAATCTATGATATAATCGAAGACATACTATATATGGAAATTCATATTTGGTAATTTGTGTAGATGCTAACAATAAGACGTGTCTCTTACAAGGCATAGCTAACCAATGTATTTGAATCTTCTTCTTCTTGTGCCACTAAAAGTTTAAGAAGGGCATATTTATCACCACGGTATATGTAGCCAAAGTATGCAACTTTGCGACTCTTGACAGTGGTCAAAAACTCTTTCACTTATATAAAATTACTTCAAAATAAGTAAAAAAAAACACAAATTTTTAACTTTTTTCCACTAATCAAAAAATCTTTGAACACTGACGCGTTTCGCTCATAGAGCATCTAGGTACTGAATGGTACTTGTGAATTAGTGGACCTTTTATCTATATACATAAATTCATTGCTAATTTTTTTTAATGAGTGGAAAAAAGTTGACTGAATCGATCCTCGAGATGTCCAACAACCTGATCTGATAAGTTTATATATAACTTATGGGCCTAGGTTGCGGCTCTAAGGAACTAGGCAGTAAAGGCGGGGGTGGGCGGCCGACGCTGTTGTGCCCTCGTCAATTCTGTACTTAGAGAAGAGCAGGACGGACGCCTCTAGTCTCGCTCGGCAGTAACTCGTCAAACTGTGGCGAATGTTGTTGTGTGGTTCGGGCACACCGCCGGCGCAGACGTCGGGTCAGACATCCTGTATCAACTAGACGTCAAATCTGACAGGTGATGATTGCGTCGGATGCCCCCGGTGTTAGCCCGCGGAACCTTCGGACGCCAACACGAGGACCGAGGGGTGCGGGGGCAAGCCCTTCCGTTCGATCGGTTGTGCTAGGGGCTTGCCCCGGCTGCCGATCTTGAGCGGTTGCCCCGCCGTTTGAGGTTGGATTCTCGGGGGCAGTGGTTGAACCCGATGGATGGTGGATATTTTGTGTTTGTCCGATGTTGCGGCTGCGTCCGGTGGTGAACAGGGCCAATGGGCTCTATAGCGTCGCCGGCGTGGAAGTGGATCGCGATCTCCCTCGATTATCACTTTTCCGGTTTACATTATTTCTTTTGCAATTTGCAAATTAAGAGTACAATTTTAATTTGAAGGACAGTAGGAACAATTTTGAAACAAAAAACATAAGGTAAGATAATACTTTCTTGGACGAATACGATGACTTGTTCCAGTCCTGTCAGTTTTGTATATTTTTCCGTTATTAGGAGTTCTTCCCATTTGGGCAATCATTTTAAAGGAAAAATATAATATAAACAATTCAACAAACTCATTTGCACCAGTTATAGACAACAATTGATACACGAGTTATTATAATAAACTACAACCCTATGTTTTAGTTAGTCGGCACCGGATATCCGCTTGGAACTGCAAAATAGTCGAAGAGGTTATTTTCAGCCAACCTCCGCGATTAGTTGGCGAATCCACCTCCAGAGTCGGTAGTTAAAATATTGATGTTTTAATTCATCGGGGGTTGGGGTGGGCTTTGGAAAACCGGAAGCAGGTGAAGAATGAATGTGAAAAATTGACGAGAATCTGAATGAATACTCAGAATCCGTTTGCATACAATTAAAATCTACGATTTAAATATCATACATAACATCGCGCCATGTCCCAGCAGATAAGCTAGGCAGGGAGAACCGAATGCCACAGTTTACTATATTGGCACGTCCTCTTCGCCTCGTCTGCTTGTCCGTGAATAGTGCAAACTTCCTTCTTTCAGAATACCGTTCACGTGGTTGGGCCATCATTATCTAGGAAGACCCAGGCTACTCTTTCCATTCCTCTCCGTTGTGTACATTTTCTTCGCATCGCGTTCAAACTATTCATTGAATTTCGAAAAATGAACTTATCTTTGCATAATAAGTATGTACCTATACATTGTATCCCATTCAATCTCGTTTATTACCTCATGATAGTCATATTTTTTATATTTATTGAATGTCCAGTTATTTTTTGTGGTGCTTACAAAATATTTTAAGCGATCTTATACATATATTTTCTGTCATTTTTACTAGCATATTTCCAGGTTGGCTCAGGTATACCTTATTGAAATGATACGAAATATTAAAAAGGGCTATTTTTTAAATGTCTCATAACATTACAATACATATCTGATGAAAAAAATATTTTTCGTTTAATTTTGTTCGCAAACGCGACACCCATTCACCGGAATCGCTCAATGCAAAGCATCGTCAGAATGGAAAACGACAGTGGTGAAGACAATCTAGTATATAGATTCAGAATGAGGATACGAAAAATAGAAAATGAAGGGAGGAATTGAGCGATAACGGTGAATGGGAGTCGCGTTTGCGAACAAAATTAAATAGAACCAAAAATTATATACTCTTTTTCATCATACCTAATTCTATCATGAAGTAGTGAAAGTTTCAAACATTGAAAATATGTACTCAGCTTTAATGCGTCTTTTGCCATGTCCAATGACCAGGTTTCACTAGAATATCTCAAAGTAGTGCTATGCTAATTATATTTCCTGATATTGACCTTCTTTCCATACCTTCATAAGATCCTCCAGATTGTTTTATTATCTAAATATTTATTAACGTTATCATAAAAGTAATTTTCTAATATTAAATTACATGCCGTATTACATTGTCACCACGAATATCATAACATTTTTCTTCTGTAAATTATGCAGGAATCTTATAACGATTTTGTTCTTTGAATACTCCGTCGCAAGTGTCCTATAACCAAAACTGAAAACGTTAATAATTTCAACCACAGAACGATATCTTTTGACAGATTTTGCAAGTATGCAATCCGTTTCCAATATTTTGAAATGTAAATTTAAGTATTATTGATATAAAATATCAGAAAACTTTGCTAAGGCACGTACCTCAGCTACAACTTTGAAAACTTTGCAGCAGGTAAGAAAGATCGCTTTGATTTATACCCTCCAAAAATCTCTTAATTAAAAAGTGATTAGACCCGAATAGATAAACACGAAATTCGCTACTAAATTTATCTTGCGAAATTCTTTTGATGTCGATGGCAATACGAGATATAGCTTTGCAGAATTTCCTTTTTAAATAAACATAATTTAAAGTTTATCAATTGACGAAAAATTATTTATAATATTTAAAGAAATAATACTTTATAATGCTTTTCTTTATTCTTATTTGTCAATCGTTTACAAAGTAAAACAGCAAGTTGTTTTTCTTGAATATTTCAAATATTATTTATGTAATCCGTCTTCGATAAATATTTATTCTCACTTTAAAAGCGTCAGATCAATTACTTACCTTATTAAAGATCTTTAAATGACACAACTCTAAAAATGTAGTATTTAAATACATATATTTAAGATTTGAGTTGAACATCAATGAGTACCTAATATATTAAATGAGATAAGATTATAAACTGTAGGAAGATAAAAATTAAAAAAGAAAAAAGATTCTATGGCTTCGTATAAATAACGGCTCGTAAGACCAATGAATTAGAAATAAATAAAAATAATAATTCATAATGATATCACAGTAAAAAGACTAGACTATTGAAAGTCATGCATCATATTCAGTGAAAGTTAAATATAATAAGAAAAAGTCCTGTCATTTATTATTGTTATTTGAAAATTTTAGTCATTGATAGAATGAAAGTGAACACACTGAGATGGTTTGGCCACATGGGTAGAATGAATGAGGAACGCCTGACGAAGAAAATATACAATGCGGATAGGAATGGATTGAGAGGCCGGGGCCGCCCAAGAAAGGGATGGCACGACCATGTGAACGATATTCTGAAAGACGGAAATGTTAGAAGCATGTACAATAGACGAACATGTATGAGACGATGCATGAATGTTGACGAGGCGATGAATGTGTGCCAGGATAGAAAGATATGGCGTTCGGTTCTCTCTGCCTACCCCGTAAGGGACATGGCGTGATGGTATGTATGTATGTATAGTTATTGATATGCCTAAGATACCAATGTTTTTAACTAATAATTTTTAAATGGCTGGTTGTCTGATATTTTCTTTCATGTTTAATATAGATATAAAAAAGTTAAGTCTGGCAACTGGGAGTGGTTGCGATTACCAGTGCGCATCCTCTTTATGGGTGAAAATTGCAGATTTTAACATTATTTCTATATAATTTGTACCCATAAAAGGCGTTCGATTGTGAAATATTTACTTACTGTTACTGAAATATGTAAAAAAAAACATTATTTTTCATAAATCTTCTCTGGTGTGTGCTGAATAAATTACCATGTTTCATTGTAATTAGATGGATTGTACAAGAGCATAAACAGACCTTACAAAGACTATAAGAAATGATACTAAAATCTGCAAATTTCACCTATGAAAAAGATGCTTACTGGTAAACGTAACCTCTCACAGGTGCCATAACATATTAAATTAGGAAGGACATATAAAAAAAAACAAATATTAAAAAATTAATTGTTTTTTTATGTTGCTATCTGACTATCTTAGGAAACTAGTAGTATATAAATTTGTATGTACCGACTCGACGTACGAGACACACACCACTCCTCCATAATTGCTGTTATAGAACTAACTCATAATTGAACTCACCAATAAACAGAATCCTCACCACTTACAATAAGCATCAAAGTACCCAACAACTAGATATTTTCCATAACTCGCCTTACCAATATAAAAATATACTGTCCAATTTAAAATCAGCTTAGAAAATAAAATAAAATATTATGTAAATAAAAAAAATATTTTTAAGTAAAACATTAGTAGGTGAGGAGAACCTTTTAAAAGTTTTTTTTTAAATTTTAATTTGTAATCGATTTCTGTATAAATTTCGTAATTTTTGTAATCTGGTTGGTTGAAAGAAATTACTTATGACAATAAGCTCACCAGTGTGCATTATATTTGTTTTTATTTTGTACAAAAAGATGAATAAATAGATAAATATAAAAATTAATATATTAACGTATCAAACAATTTATTTTATAGGCAGTATGAAATGTATTTTATTTCTAATGTGATATCAAGTCTCCCAACTGAAGGGGTTATATCGATCTTACTGGGGTGAAATGAATAAAGAAAGTTAATGTGGGTAGGATATATCCTGGTAAAGATTTAGGGGCGAGCTCAAGACTGACAGGAGAAGCGGAGAGAAGCCAAACAAACATGGTATGATTAATTTGTAATAAGTGTTGACTTGTGTGAAACAGATATATCATATTTATTGTCAATACGTCTAATACATGTCGTTTGCCAGATGATGTACCATGTATTTCTTTTCTTCGGAAGAGAAATTACATCTTTATCAAAAAATATTTTCGTAATATTGTTAATATTAATATTTGCAATTGATTGTAATATTTAACCAAAGATCGATATAATCTATTATCGGATTACTCAGTACTTTGAATTTTACTTAAATCCATTATCAATATCGTTTTTTTGCTAAAAACTTACTTTTAAAATAGAGAATAAGGAAAAACGTATGTTTGAATTGCAACTGTTACTAAAAATTAGCCTTATCGTAATACTAGAATGTACGTAAGCATATAGGAAAGTTCTAAACATGTTTTTTCCTTTTTAGGTTCTTCACGTAAATTGGAAATGGATTAAAATTTCGTGAATAAAACCACTGGACGTGACAAAAGACGCATTAGAATATAAAAATTATACAGCTATGAGATCGTCAGTAATCAATAGCAGGTATGCATCATAACGATGTATGTATGTTATAGAATTGAGTTAAGTGGTCACTAGTAAATAATACAAAATAAATAGGAATATGATAAGCAATTATAGAACAACAGAAGATAACCCGGAAGACCTACGAAGAGATGGAAGGACAGTTGGACCTCTTTCTCCCAGGATAGTCCACCTACACAAAAATGTCAAATGACAATACACGATGAAGAATTTGATAGATGCAAATAATGAACGATGGACTAGACAACATAAAATTAAGATACCTCAAAGGGACAATATTTTTTTATGAAGTTTTAAGAGGACGATATAAAAACAATTGGTGAGCATAGATATATGAGACTATGCCTGAAAGAGACAAAACGTAGGATAGAGATAAAGATAAGAGTAAGGATATTTTTTTCTTAACCTAGAAGGGACTAGGCGTGATCGTTTGTATGAACTCATTAAAATATGCATGCTTTATATTATGTTTGCTGAACTTTCTAAATAAAGATGAAAAAAATATCTTCAAAGACAAATACAGTCAAATCAATGTATGGGGGATAATGTATGTAATATGTAGGTATGATTATGTGATCATAATTATTATTGTATATCATATAAGTGTATGTGACAGCAATATATAATAATAAGTATGTAGTCGTTGACGAAATGTCTATATCGCATAGCCGACGTCTAGGCGCCTTTGACGAGGGGCGTCGCGATGCCGTTAGCATAAATACATCACCGTTAACCACGTAGGCTGTATTATACGCCATAATATCAATACAAGGCTTTCATTTTAACGGACGTTAATGAAAAATATGTGGAATTTGTATGTTTTACTGCCATACTCTACATATCAGTCGACGAATGTGGTGACAAGCATTCGCTATAAGTAAAAATATAATTTATCCAGTTGTTAGAGAAGATAAAATAAAGTGAATAATTCGGTGCAATTATAAAAAATTCCCGTCATATAACACATAATTTATTTACAGGAATATATTATTCGCATTTAATTTTATTTAGTTTCTCGGGCAACTAACAGGTACTATGTCAAATAATTATGTAACACGCACCCAATAACAAGTCGCCACATTCTGGAGACTTGCCACGTCCACTGGGAATCAAACCCGGCACTCTTGGATCAGCAGTCAGATTCTTGACCATAAATATTAAATAAAAATAACGAGATTAAACAAAAAAACGAGATCGATAGTGAATGATAATCATAATATATGTAGTCAAAATCATGCATGAATACATAACGATAATCCATCGAATTCAAAGATTATTGTTATGTATTCATGTATTTGATAGGATATACACAAAAATGGAGTTCAACAATATATTAAAAAAAAAAAAAACTGAATGTATTGGAGAAGCGAAATATAAATATATGATAATTGTGTGAAGTGGATAATAATATTTGTATATATGTTTAAATATTGTAAATGCCATGACCCCTTATACCAGCAGTAGAGGCCCAATATTGTTAAATTTTAAAATGCAATGTTAAAATTTCAAATATCAACATCTCTAGAAACGCTATGTCACAATTGCTAAAATTCGCAAAACAATTTACATTAATTAATATTTTTTATAAATAAAAATAAAAAACTTGTTTAAAATCAATTCCACTATTTATTAAGACTACAACCTACAACCGGTTTCGTGCTAAGCAGATTTTCAAGTAATCAAAAAAACAGTAGTCTACAATTTACTAAAATATTACTTTAACAATTAACTTGGTTTTATTTTTTGGGTTTTAATTGGCTTAAGCCACGGATCAAATATTTATTTCTCCACGGTTTAAAAAAATAAGCAAGTAATAACATGGTCTTTCATCAAAAATATTATTCGAAACACCTTAATTTAGTAAACATCATTCAATTTTTAAACTAATGAAGATCATGACAGATGCATCTGCTTTCTTCAAACTTTAATGTGTGACATGTTAAACCATTGACATAGTGGGGGTCTTCCAACATCCCCTTCCTAACTTCCATACTTCCCTATTCTGCCAATCTCTCCCCTAACATATACATATACTTGATACGCTGTCACACTAAGTACATCGGGTGTTGTTCCCTTGATACATAATGCATGCTGACATGACATCATGACACCTATATTGCGTACATTCCATACCACACATATACACAAACCAATCATCTATAACTGAACATGGAACCAGAAAATACATACATTTTTAATTAATTTTATTCACCTTTTTAAGGGAGTGAAAACCACACTACATACATGTGGTTGACTGACAGAAGGCCAACCTTTAATTTTATCTATTTTTTTATTGTTTCTCGGGCAACTTACAGGTACAAATAATGTTAAACAAGTTGCCACATTCTGGAGACTTATCATATTTTTCGTCTCAAAAAGAGAAGACCTGGGGGTCTACACATGACACTTTCTTAATACGTTCATTTCTTGTCTTAATCTTAAAAAAATATAAAGTAGTACTCGATCATAATAAAATATTATTCTTAATCAACACTGAATCATAAAAAATTGATAAGATCAAAATTACGCCCTACTTCGTGGAGCAGACGAAGCTATAAAGGTCAGAAAAGTGTGATAAACGGTTATATCTACCTACCCTACCAGATACAGTGTGGTAGAATAAATGATTTATACAATACTATATGAAATATCAATATAGTTAAAAATTGACTTAGCACATATGTAAGTAATAATTTGTTTTTGTTGTGTTAAACCTACAGAAACGATATTATATCTAAAAATTTTACCTAAAAAAAGAAGAACCTAGAAGTTGTTTATTATCCTCATTTTTTCCACATTGACTGAGCATAGTAATTTTATTTTCTAAAATCTTTTTTAAATTTCTAGGGACTTTAACAAAAAACGGAAAGAAAGTGCGGCGAAGGAAATAAATGATACAAACCTTATTTTCCTTTTTTGCTTAATTTTGCAATAAAGAAATTTCTAGAGAATTCTGTCTTGAAAAGATTTCAATTTAAGATACCATTAAACATCTCGGCTATCTATTTAAGTTGGATTTAATCACTTTAAAAAAAATCACGGAAGGAATTAATGCATAAACATTTTAGATAATGAAGTCAAATTAGATTTTGTTTTTCGCGTTTTTCATTTGGATCGTTTTGGTGACCCCGATATTGAAAATAATATACATCGGAAATGATAAACCAGTTACATACAAAAATGATGACATGGCGTCTTATAGCGAACTATGCAACTTATGAAATATAGATGAGTTGTTGTAAAGAAAAATATGTGAATATATCTAAAGTAATAAAGCAATCAAAATGTTAGTGTTTGTGTGTGTGTATGTGTGTGTGTGTGTGTTTGTCTCACGCCTTCTGAAAAACCAAGAGCATCTAAAAATCTAATTTATGTGCGAACGTGTACCTGTATACCTGATGCAGTGTCACGCTAAAAATAATGCGATAAAAATGCTGAATTTTAAAAATATTTCAATAATTATTTTTTTCATACAAAATTTTCCAAGTCGTATCTGTCAAAAAAGTGTACATTTTGCACGCAAATATCTGTTAGTTTAAAAGTTAGAAGTACGTATTTATACGAAAAAAATATATTTTCAAGTATAACTTAGCTTTTAAGTGAAAAACATGGTGAATATTTTGTCTAATTATAATGTTTAACTTATTTTTAAAGTAAGCGTTTTGTACAAATGTACATATAACCCCGCCATTTTAATATCTTTTCATACGATATTTAATTTTCCTACCGAATGAATATGTTCTTTAAAAAAATATACCTTTGAAATAAATGTGATTATGAAATAATAAAATGAAACACAAGACTGTATAGCAAGTTTTAAGACATATATTGTAAAAATCTGTTAATTATTAGTAAAGATATAGGCATAATAAAATTGCATAATTTGTATATAATATTTGATATTTCGGACAATTTTCGTTTTTGTGGCTTCGAACAAACCAATGTAGGTACCTACCTACATATCCAAAAAATGTATCGAGCCCATTTGATATTAATATTGGAATGGTTACTATGGTAACGGAAAGATTCTGATATTCAAATAAAATTTGTTATGAATCGAATTTATTTAGAACATTGTTGTAGGTAGGTACCTACCTATTACTATTTACTTACAAATCACACAACAATATACTGATTTCCTATCAGAAAATTGTATGCGATGTGCTCCTAAACCGTTTGTCCGATTACAATGAAACTTTGGTGAATTGTCGAGCGTGTGCCCGGGATGGTTTCTGGATTTAAACTTTTTTCTTATTCTTCTTCTTCTTCGTGTATTTGGTCATTTCACCTATTAAGGGGGAGTATCCTGGGAAAAGAAGGTCCGACTGTCCCTCCATCTCTTCGCAGGTCTTCCAGGACGGTTTGTGGATTTTAACTTTTTTCTTCTTCTTCTTCATCGTGTATTTGGTTATTTTACCTATGAAGGTGGACTATCTTGGGAGATGAAGGTCCAATTTTCCTTCCATCTCTTCGCAGGTTTCTGGATTAAAACTTTCTTCTTCATCGTGTATTTGGTTATTTTACCTATGAAGGTGGACTATCTTGGGAGATGAAGGTCCAATTTTCCTTCCATCTCTTCGCAGGTTTCTGGATTAAAACTTTCTTCTTCTTCTTCTTCGTCGTGTATTTGGTCATTTTACCTATGAAGTTGGAGTATCCTGGGAGAAGAAGGTCCAACTGTCCTTCCATCTCTTCGCAGGTTTCTGGATTTAAACTTTTTTCTCTTCTTCTTCATCGTGTATTTGGTCATTTTACCTATGAAGGTGGACTAACCTGGGAGAAGAAGGTCCAATTGTCCTTCCATCTCTTCGCAGGTTTCTGGATTTGAACTTTTTTCTTCTTCTTCTTCTTCTTCGTGTATTTTTGGTCATTTTACCTATGAAGTTGGAGAATCCTGGGAGAAGAAGGTCCAACTGTCCTTCCAACTCTTCACAAGTCTTCCAAGACGGTTTTTGGATATAGACTTTTTTCTTCTTCTTCTTCATCCAATTTTCCTTCCATATCTTCGCAGGTATCTGGATTTAAACTTTTTTCTTCTTCTTCTTCGTGTATTTAGTCATTTTACCTTTGAAGGTGGAGTTTCCTGGGAAAAGAAGGTCCTTTCATCTCTTCGCGGTTCTTCCAGGATGGTTTCTGGATTTAAACTTTTCTTAACCGACTGAAGGGACGGGATGTAATGAAGGGAAGGGATGCACTAAAGGGCCTGAAGGGACGGGAGGTATAAAAGGTCCTGAAGGGACGGGAGGTACAGAAGGGCCTGATTGGTAGGGACGTAATGATGGATTGAAGGGACGGGAGGTACTGAAGGGCCTGAAGGGACGGGAGGTTCTGAAGGGTCTGAAGCGACGGTTCATGGAGTCTAATTCTTTTTCTTCTTAATTTTATGTAGACCTTACAGTTTTTACACAAACTATTTCCTTTAGTCTTTTTCTTCGTTTTCTTATTTTATGTAGAACTTTGGTGAATTTTATACAAACTATTTCCTATAGATTAATCTTCTTCTTCTTTTGTGAAGACTTTTTAGTCAGTTTTTATACAATCTATTTCAAATAGTCTAATTCTTCTATTTTATGTATTTTTTCTTATTTTATGTAGACCATTGGGATAGTTTTTTATTCAAACTATTTCTTATAGTCTTATACTTTTTCTTCTCTTTTTTATTTAGACTTTTGGGTTAGTTAAGTCTAATAGTCTATTGTGCAGAAATATTATTAACAATATGCATACTTGATGAAAATACATATGTAAAAACGAATGAGATGTGGGATGTGACGATGTAACCTGCACTAGAATCTTTTCAATACTTTTGTTTAATCAAATTTAAACCATTTATATCATCCTTTTTTGAATAATTTTCAACACCTTCATATTTGATTTCGTTGACGATATTTAAAGAATGGGCGTTGTGGCCATTACTGAACTCTTCACAACGTTTATATTCAAATTAAATACTATTTACTATAGTTTAAGTCTTCTTCTTCTTCGTTAATGTAGACTTTTGTGTCAATTTTAAGTCTATCAGTCTAATTGTGCAAAAATATAATGCACACTTGATGAAAAAATATAAAAACGAATGGGATGTGACCAACACTAGATCTTTTCAGTACGCATTATTTAATCAAATTTTAACCACATTCCAACATCCAAAATTACTAAAAAAAAAATTATAGGTACATATTACAATTTGTTTTCGATGATAATATTTAAAAATGGGGGTTGTGGCCAAACCAATCTCTTTGCAAATAATAATAAATGGATAATTTCTATAGCGCCATTTTTGTGTATCCACCTCAAGGGCGCTTAACAATAATACCTGGAAAAAATAATAATAAACAAGGAAATAATCATTTAATCACTATACGAGTTTTTGAAAAAATAAGTTTTTAACTGTTTTTTAAACACACTTTCACTGTCTATCGATCTTAACCTATATGGAAGCTTATTCCACTGAACCGGACCCACTACAGCAAACGCTCTTTCACCAAAGTTCGTCATTCGACACGTATTTTGCTCTTTTAGTCGATGCATTGCCGTATTACTTGCAGAGCGAAGCGTAGATCTTTTTTGGTTCAGGTCATCTGGTACACAAAGATCCATGAGGTATTTTGGAGCACGTCCGTGAATAACTTTGTGCACCATCCAGCATATCTTATACTGAATCCTTTCCGATATTCGCAACCAATGAAGATCTTTTAACAGTGGAGTTATGTGGGAAGACTTCGGTGAATTGAATATCAATCTTGCTGCTGCATTAAAGACTGACTGAAGTCTTTCAAGGTGAATCTGTGGAAGTCCTGCATAAATTATGTTGCAATAATCTAACCGAGATACTATGAATGCGTTTATCAATAAACGTGCTGCGTCTGTAGGTAAGTTTTTCCTTATGTATTTTATCTGTCTTAATTGAAAAAAACACGAACTGATTGTTTTACTGATATGATTGTTTAGAGATAGTTCTGAATCGAGGTTCACACCTAAAAGTTTAATTGATTTTAATGGTTGGATCAATTCACCTTGAACGGAAAGTGGACTCCAGTCAATTTGGTTTTGTTTACGGTGTGTGTTTATTAATAAAACTTCTGTTTTGGTAGGATTAAGTGTTAATCGGTTGGACGGCAAAGTTGATAAACAGTCATATTTAAAACCATTTCGCATAGTCCATGCGCGCAGAAATTGTATATAGCACTTTATAGCAATATATAAAAAAGAATGGGTTGTGGCCATCACTTGAACATTTTACAATGCTTAAACTCAATCAAATTTCAAACCACTTTTCATAGTCCGATATTGCAAAATAATTGGGTGACAATATTATAAAAACGATTGCTTATTCCTTCACAATTTTACATTCTTGGCCAACGGCGGGACATAAAAGCTAGTATAAAATATATGCATGTTATTTCTTAGATAAGAACAAATACCTAAATCCTTTTTTTTCTAAATATATAAAAATCTCGTGTCACAATGTTCGTACACGCTTATCTCCGAAATCGCTCAACCGATTTCAATGAAACATGTATGGTTGTTTCCAACTTGAAATGTAGGTTAGTTTTGGACCCGATATCGAGAACTAAAAAAAATATTCAATTTTTTTCAACGAATTTGTTCCGATTTTTCATCCGAAATTACATACAACCGCAAATTTACTTTTCTACATCTCATCTCATCTCATCGTCAGCCTGTGTTTGCCCACTGCAGGACATAGGCCTCCCCTCTCCTTCTATACTCCTCCCGTTCCTGTGCGACTCCCATCCACTGTGGTCCAACAAATCTTTTTATATCATCCATCCATCTGTTAGGTGGTCGCCCTTGTGGTCTCTTGTCGCCTCTCGGTCTCCACTCCACCAGTCTTTTAGTCCATCTATTATCGGTCATTCTTGATAGGTGTCCTGCCCATCTCCACTTCTGCATGGCTATTCTCTCAACCACATCGGACAGTTTGGTCTGACTGCGTATCCAGTCATTCCTCTTCCTGTCTTCTAGTTTTATTGCCAACATTATTCTTTCCATATTCCTTTGTGCTATACGCAGCTTGTTGGCAGACAATTTGGTTAAAGTGGTTGTTTCCATGCTATAAGTGAATATTGGCAGAATGCACTGCTCAAACACCCTTGCCTTCAGAGAATTTGGTATGGGGCTACGAAAGGTGCTATCGAGTTTCCCAAAGGCCGCCCATGCGAGACTTATTCTTCTCTCAATTTCTATGGTTTGATTGTCTCTGCCTAGGGTCATCTTATGTCCAAGGTATATATTTCTACACCCCCCAAAGATTTTTTTACAGGAAAAAAGGATCGTAATTTTTAAGTTGTGTAAGTTTTCAATAGATAGCGGTTTGAACAAATCTATTGAAATTCGTATTAAGTTTTCAATAGATAGCGGTGTGAACAAATCTATTGAAATTCGTATTCAGTTTTCAATAGATAGCGGTGTGAAAAAATCTATTGAAATTCGTATTAAGTTTTCAATAGATAGCGGTGTGAACAAATCTATTGAAATTCGTATTAAGTTTTCAATAGATAGCGGTGTGAACAAATCTATTGAAATTCGTATTAAGTTTTCAATAGATAGCGGTGTGAACAAATCTATTGAAATTCGTATTAAGTACACATCTAGAGAATATACACTCGAAAAAATGATAAAATACATAAAGTAAGATCTATATAAAAAGCGATCTGTGGCAGCACCCACAACGTCTAACTGGGCCGTCTAACGAATAATGTATATAATTTTCTAAATACCTTGAAGGCGATTGCGTTATTCAGAGTGAATGTGACGTCACGTACCATTTCACTAATAATAAAAATATAAGTGACTATAGTAACTAACTGACCAATTTATGTTTTATATAAAATAATGACTCCATTAACTTCTTCATTAATAACTAGTAACGTTTAATAAGAAGGATATAAATAAATTATCATTATTTTACCAAAAGGCTTAATTACTTTGAATGAAAATCTAAACTCGTTTTAAACATCAAAATAGATCATTATCGGATTAACTGAGCTGTGGAAAATTGCGATGAAGATATACATACCAAAGATAGTGAACATAGCAGCGAAAAATCTTACCTGCAACAAAAAGAAAAAAAATATTATTAATCAAATGTACTTGCAAAGGAATTTTCATTATTTGTATTTTTTCTCGGTAATAATGAGAACGGGATTTTTAACACGGCATATTTGAACTTTTGATAAAATTACATAGTTTAATAACAGTCACGCTAATGATCCCACGGACTTTGAGTTTTGAAATAACCAAGCGTTATTAAGCCTGCGTTAGAAAAGGGGAATAATACCGTCATATGATAGGTATGAATAATTAAGATGATAATGATCATCACTACAATAAAAACTAGAAACAAAAGAAACATTTTCTTCTTCTTCGTTTTGTAGACCTGTTGGTCTGTAATTCAAAAAGTATGCCTCCTGAGATGACGAAGTCCAACTATCTTTCCATATTTTAAGTGGCCTTCCGGATAGACGGCGACCAGAAGGGAATTCATTTGCTGCTATATAAGTAAGTCTATCACTGTCCATTCTGGCTACGCGGTCTCTCAGATGTCTTTTTCTAGATCTACTCCATCGAACGATATCCTCTATTGCACATGTTTTTCTTATTTCAACATCGCGAACACGATCTCTGAGAGTTTTTCCAGTGATTGACCTTAAATACCTTCATTTCTGTTGTCCTTAGGAGCCCCTTGGGTCGTACAGTGACTGTTCGCGTTTCACAGCATACGTCATGATCGGTCGCACGCATGTCTTATATTATATTCTGTCCTCGCTGTCAATTCGCATGTGTTTATTTTTCCAGACCATATTTTTTAGACATCCAGATACGGCAGATGCTTCATTGACTTGTTCGCGGACTTCAGTGTATAAGTCATAATGGCTGCAGATCTCTTCTCCTAAATATTTGAAACTCAATACTTGCTCCACGGGTTTATCATCAACAGATAGCTTACACCTTGAAGGTTATTTGAAATAAACATGAAAGATTAAAATAAACTACCAACCTATAGCAATAAAATGGAAAAAGTACTAGAAGAGAAATCAAGTAAAAAGAAAATTGTAAAAAAGTGTTACAAGATAAATATTCCTGCATAGCAATTTTTGATACTTTAGGAAAAAAGTTTGTTTGACGATGTAATATTTATTTCATTTAGGTATTTATTTATTCATCTTTCTGAACTTAATATAAACAAATGTACTGGCGGGCATATTGCCATTAGGAAATTTCTTTCAACCAACCAGATTTAATTTAGATTTAAATTATTCCAAATATTTAGAAAATATAGGTACCTACTTACAATAAGATTTATTAACTTGCTTGAATAGTGTACATAATGGGTAGGTAGATGATGAAAGCGAAACCAACGATTTTTTTCAGGCTTTTATCATAACCTTGTAGTCTTCTTCTTCATCTTGGGTAAGGTTATTTGACCTGTTTTTGAAGGTGGACTTAACTGGGAGGAGGTGGTCTATAAACTATCCTATCATCTCTTCAGCGGTCTTCTATATGAAATATATATTTTCCAATTTTTAACAGATTAATAAGATTGTCATAACAAAAATATGAAGTAAAAATAAAATACTGTTAAAACCAAAAAGCAAGAGAAAAAATCAGAGCTATATGTAACATCTTGCAAAAATCCATGTTAACGTATTTTATGTTACAAAATTTATCGAAAATCCATTAGACAGGTACTTGTAAATTACTTCCAATATCCGTTATATAACATGGGAGAATATTTGACAGATGAGAGATGCGGTATTAGGGAAATCATTTTGATTTGGTGGCTACCCGCTTTTATAAAATCAAAATTTATTCAATTTATGGAAATGGATTTTGGAGAAGTGGTCAAATGAATTCCACAATGTTCCACACCGCGGGTCAGTTCCACGAACGAATCCGCCAGCCGGCAACTTTGGTGCGGACGGGAAAAATATACATCCGAAGCGTTCGGTGGAGGAAGGGAATTTAGGAATAAAGAAAAAAACCCGAAACGAAATACACACGCAATTAAAATGGGTTGTTAACCTTTCGGGATTACCAAATTGAATTACCCGATAATTTTTTTTAATAGACATCATTATTATTTCTTTTAGATACGAATTTTATTAGCGCCAAGTTAATTAATATTTAAATTAAATAGAATCTGATTAAAAATAGATAGTTGATAATTTTGTTACCTACCACAAGAGCCTGTTTCGGTATCGTGCTAAATATTTTAACAAACTTAGTGCAAATACTCAATAAATATTATGTTCACGGATTATTTTTATCTCAACTTATTGAAAAGTAAAAACTCTACAAGGAATCAGTTATTTTCTGCGTCTTTTATTTATTGTTGTTAAAAGAAGGAGAGTTGACAGTACAATTTCAATTAAATATTTAATGAATTTACAGATTTACCATCTTCAAACGCAGGTGATTATTGTCAAAGTAATAGATCAAGAGCATGTGACCGCCAGACGTACGTCAGAGTATTAAGACTGATACTTTTTCTGCATAACTAAACCCCAGCAGAAAGCTAAGAATGGCTAATTATGAACCCTGAGATGGTTTTGGCAGATAACAGATAGCAAAGGTGCTAAGATGGAAGGCGAAGGTTTTTGAAATATAGAATGTCATAATAGTAGGATTTTTTTGTAGACGCATTTTATAAAAAACGTAGATGTGATGCGTGGTTAATTACATATGAATTCCAGATTATCCATACATACGAATTTATAGTCGTATTGCATATCTAAACCCTTCATTCATTCATCGGTGCCTCAACAGCCCGTTAAGTGCCTTGGCCTCTTTCAGCAATATCTACCTCTATCCTGATATGCACCCCTTCATTTCTTGATGCCAATAGTGTCTACATCTTCCTACACTACATACAGGCGTTGGAGTTTGAGTCTACCAACGCGTTGGTAGACTACGTTAAGTCTACCTTGGAGCCTTGTGTGAAGAATTTTTTTTTTTCGTTTTTTTCAATCATTCTTTTTAGCTGAACCGTTATTTGAATGTATTTCTCATTCATTATTTGAACTTTGTGAATACGTATTTTTGAAATATTTTATGACACGTGAAGATACAAAAAAAAAGGAACGGAAAAGATTCGATCGAAAAAGCACGTGTTGCGGAAACCGTGACAGTAAAAAACGGGTACGTATCCGTTCAAAAATGTAACAGAGGACGTGTTTATGTACCCCACATAAAAATGAAATTGAAACCAATATAAGGTACAATGTTACCTGTTGTAGAGCGGGGTCGGGCAAACGTTGAATAAATTAATAATAAATTAATTGAAAGGGGTTTCTCGGTTATATTTTGAAAAGGTAAACATAATGATTTAATCCATACACCCCTTCGAATGCAGAGAGCGGGCATCCCTTAATAGGATTTATGGTGATGAGAGCAGGAAAACAGAAACAAAACAAAAAAAAATGTGAATTCATTGGTAGACGTTAAGCCGAGGATTATGTAGCCTTACAGTTCTTGTGTTTGGAAATGTACCAGACCGGAGAATAGGCGGTACGCAGTGGGACTTACTAACCAATACACGGAATTACATATACCTAAAATGAAATAAAAAAAAATCGGCCATTTATTTTCTGCTGTTGATATGGCGCGATATTCCTATACGACTGTTTGCTTGAAAAACCAAAAGTACGACTAACGAAAGTTGAATGTTTTATATTGAACTCGGTCACTCTGTGGACTACGGTCCATTCCCTGATGGTTCTTAGCCAAGATATCTGCCTCCTACCCACACCGTGGCTGAACACAATTATTCCATTCATGATGAGGTTCAGTAGAGCGTATTTATAAATTTGAATTTACAAGCCAACAATTGCTGTAAAAAAAATATTTTTATTCATACTTTTTGACGTTTCCCTTAAAAGTCAGGGTCGGTAAGACAACTATGAAAAAACTTATTTTTGATACATCAAAATCCTAATTTTAGTTATTAATTAATCAAAATAATCATTTGCATGTCAGGATACAAATTTTGCAAATCAGGTATGTATGGAAAACATTTATTTATTAAATTTATATATCTTAATAGATGGAACGCAAACATATAGGAGAATCGGGAAATCAAGTTAGTGGTCGGTCATATATTGGTATAACTCTATTAAAATATAAGGAAAACAAACTCTTCTATTTTAAAACAAAATTCACATGTTGTTTTATCCGAGGGTCCTAAGCACAATAGAACAAAATGGTCACAGTGCAAGGACTAACAGTCTTACTCATATTAATAATAATATCAAAAGGTTCTACTTTGATGTTCTGAACTCACGGCGTTACTTTTCCCAAGTCACACTGAACCTGTTTATCTGAAGTAAAGGAATTCTCATAGATTCTTCAGATTATTTTCACTGTGACATGTCTGTTAATTTTAATGTTTTATGTAATCAAAAATATTGCAAATTACTTCGTTGTTATCATACAAATAAAAAAATAAATATAAAAAATACAGTAAAAACAATACATTAAAATATGGACTTAAAAGTATTTTTAGAAAGACAAAACGTTGCAAGTTCCGCTGACGTAAAAGTGACCAATAAACGACTGTAGGTACCTGCATATGAAACATGAAAAGCATAGCTAGGTTCAAATTTCACATTTTAAAAAAATATTTTTTTGTGTTTTTAACGAGAAATAATTTTAAAGGGTCGTGATACGAACAATTAAATTTTACTGTCGTTCACATATCACGTACCTACGTGATACGTGGAAGAGTACCAATTTATTAACAAACATCGAGTATTTTTTAACAAGCGGAGTTTCTGGAAAGGTTTTGATTGAAATCAATAAAGGGAACGATGTTATCAGCTGTAGACAAAGGGTAATTGCTGAAAGTTAACATGGACAAACATGTTTATTGACAAACAACTTTACAAAATAAACACTCCCGGAAAGAAAACAATACCGACATGAGCAAACAAAACGAAGTTATATCACAGGTACAACCGACATGGCAAACAAGAAAAAAATACACAAAAATTATCGGACAGGTACAAAAACCAAATAGATTTGATAATTAATACATGTAAATATGTTCCATCATGTCGTGTCCAACATGGATTAGGTAGAGAGAACTGAGCCCCATTCTTGTTCTGTCCACTAGGAGGTCCGATTCATGCATCGTCTGTTGTTAAAGCTTTTCACATTTATCTGTTGTTAGATACTGTTATATCTAATTTGTTTTTTTTTTCTATGGTTAAGAACTCGTACTTGATTTAAACTCTCCTGTCATTTTCCTTTTCCTTACCTGGACTCACATGTGATCGGTGATCTTACAAATCTCTTAAGATATTATATTTCGGTAGATGTGATATTTCGGAGAAATTAAATTCGACACTACAATAAAATCAATGTTGTGTTTGTGAATGTATAATGTATAGGCCTTGCATCAAGACCAGATTATATTTTGCATCAAGGTGTATCTCAACTTCCGTCCATCATACAGTTCACAATAATTTTCGGGGTAAATTAAACCTTTTTTCATGACACAAGGAAATATATATCACACACCTGCGTCAGAAAAATTTAATAGCGAATTGTTGCCAAATCATGATAATATGTTCCTTGTGCTACCTAACTGCCCAGGTGTTATAATCCACACTTGAATATTATACAACTAAGGCAAATATTTTTCCTGAGTGTAGCACCTTGACTATATAATAGAAAATGGTGAGAGATTGACATAGGTACATAAATTGAAGAATTGAATTAGGAAATATTGGATAAGAAGATCACTGAGATGTATGAACATACAGACCATTCCTTTATATCACTACTGGAGAAGGCATACAGAGTTGAACGCCACACACGCGTGGCTTATTTCACATTCCTGCACGCTGATATTTCACACTTCATATAATTAATATCCATTTCATTATGTTTTTATGAATTTCATACAAATACGACTGGTATAGGTGATGTTAGGAATTATTGTAGTTATCGTGCGGATACAAATGGCTTAGTAATGAACTTGTAATTTTTTTGTTTCTCTTTTTATTTCAACATTTTTTATTCTCCCTCCAGCAAATGTTTAATATTTTGTCTAATTAATTGCACCTACTAAAAGAGTCCTAAAAAGGTTTATTGACTATACCTTTGTTAATATTATTATAAACTGTTGGTTCTATATATTAATAAAATATAGTTGTCGCCGAATATCTTGAGCCATTTCGCCGAGAAAGGGAGCGATTTGCACGTATACTAACGAAGCAAAAAGACACAATTTTTTTGCTTTGCGAAACCGGAAGCCTGGTTGAAGATATTTAGGGATATTTAGGTATACATATGTACATGTAACATACCATCACGGCTTTATCCTACAATGTGAGGTAACCAGTGACCGGTGTACGAATGTGCATTCACTTAGACGATACATGCTTTATTCCCACACACCAGCCACGTCACACATAAAAAATCTAACCTAATTGCTGAACTATGTAAGCACCAGTGAAGTGGTAAATTGATATTTATTGAAATGAGATAACTTATATTTACATTGTATGTTAACTATGTATGAATAAGCTTATATTATCTTAAGATATTTTGTATCTCATATATACTGTATATTTTTGGATAGAAATATGTAAATAAAAATAAAAAAAAAAAAAAAAATGCGAGATGTTTTTTTGCCCGTTGTATTTCGATAAGCGATTACAGGACACCCGAAAACAATGATAATGACAGAGTTGAAGAACCGTTTCATATTTCAAAATATAATTACATGGTTATTTAAAAGCAATTATGTTCCAACGATTGGTCAACAAAAACTCTGTTTTAAAACAGAGTCAAAATTGATTTGAGAAATAAAAAAAATAATGTCCATGTCTGATTTAACAGTCACCTGTATCAAGTAAAAGTTTGTTGTGTCAACAAAAGGTATGTACATACAGTGAACGTGATACAGCTCTGCATACACAAACTGTCCCCATTCCTGGAAATTACAAAGTCAGATGATGTTATCGTCGAATAGACAGAGAAACTCACCACAAGCTCAATAAAATACACTTGGGGTTCCGAAACAAAAATCAAAGCATATTTTTTTTTAAGTAAAAAGTAAAATATACATCCTAATGCATTCCTTAAATTAAGCATAAATGCTTGTGCTGTAAGCTAAAAGAAATCGGTAAAGGCACCTAGGGTGGGGTTTGAACTCCCCATCACTTGATTATTAAGCCAGTGCTATGCCTGCTCTGCCATTGACCCATCTTATTTAGATGCTTTACTTCGCTAAGACCAGCACGAGTCATGCATGTAATTCGGTAGTTTTAGTAGTAATTACGTTTTTTTGTCATTTCCACACATCTTTAATAATATCCCACGATGCTTCATTAATATCTTTTGAAATTTCACCTACGACTTTATACTGGTTTCTTTCTATGGAGACTCCACTTGGTGACTTCACCTGTGTTTATACTGGGCTCTAGTATCAGCGCGATATTGTATCGTATAATATAATATATGTTATTTATGGTATGAGAGGCGGAAAGGCAAATTTATTGGTCGTGACAACCAATGTCCCATAACGCAACTTCTAAATGAACTTCTTATTGGTCGCAGTGTCTGGAGTGAATTTCCTATAAGATTTTTTTGACAATGCTCAATGTTTTGAAGACACTTTCTGGGAGACATCATCATATATTTTTCTAAGATTCAATCCTAAGGATTGTTTTGTAACAAATTTTTGCGTCTCTTCCTCCTTTCCGTCCTGTCCTGTACGACACTTTTCAGTTCTACATATGTAGGTGCTGTAGGCTATATCGTCTCTCAGATCCTCGAGATATTCTCCCAGCGTGGGCGTATCCTGGCATTTGTCTCTTTAGTCGTTCCATCTATTATATTCTGTAGGAGACCCTCTTATTGGATTATATGTTTAATCCATCTGACACGTCTTTCTGGGATGGTCTCGAACAGGTTTCTTCCTGTTTTGGATCAAAAAGTGCAGGATTAAAAAATGTGAGGTTCTGTCCAATCACATTTTATATATAGACACGTTATATGAGAACAAAACGCTCTACAAAAAATGGTACAGTTTAAGGAATTCTTACATCACCAAGAAAGAGCAAGGAACGACGGAATGAGAAAGAGATAGATAATACTATAATAAATATTTGGACACACACTGCACCCGTATATTCTCTTTTACTTCCGTGTGATCACATTATATTTATATCTTACACCAAATGTCTATGAAAGAGATGAACATATATTAAATTATATATGTGCGATAAAGCGAATCCCCTCTATATCGCATTCGCTGCTGCGATAAGCAAAGGTGACATGTCGAGTATTTACAAAATGTAAATTCAATTTATTTCAATATGTTACAATAGTCTATATTTACGGATCAAGGTAGATTTTGTAAATATGCTGACTTAACATATTGGCAGCGCGTATTTTTTATCTTTTTTTTTTCAAAATAATAATAATTGTCGAGAAATTCGTATAAATATATTAATTATTAAAAAAATATAAATCATAAAATGATATACATATCTACTCCATATTCACCAAGAATGCAACATCATTCAACGGGACATGATAGAATGTATATTAAATCACAACATATTTTTTTTTAATTTTAGAAATTGTCTGACGTTTCAGAGTTGATTTAGGGCTATGTTCGTTTTGATCAAACAGTCAAACATACACAATATGGTGGCAGGTATAAGTAAGCAAGTAAGTACTAATACACATTAATACTACTTTATCTATGCATTTAATCAAGCCGTCAAAATAGCAACGGATTAATTTAATGGATTTTTGAGTAATAGTTACACCATGGTAAGTAAGTACATATACTAAACTGAGTTTAATTTCGGGTAACCGCAAAACATATTTAATGATTATATATTAACATATACAAGTACTTATGTTGGTAACCAACTATTTTATGTAAATCCATTACCTACAAATAACATGTAAACTGTGACATTTATAATCGGAGAATAAACATAATTATGAATAAACATAATTGTTTAAAAGGTTATAAAAACAAGTGGGTTTTGGTCAGTACTGAACTACTCACAACATAAGTTTTAACTTAAATTACTCTAGTGAATGTATGCTAGTGAAACATGGAAATGGCAGAAGACGCATGGAAGTAGAATACCCACATGGTTGAAATGAGGCCACTAAGACAAGTGCATGGAAAAACGAGGTAGAAAGAAATGAATAAGAAAGAATGAATAACTTAAATTACTATAGTAAATGTATGCTAGTGAAACATGGAAATGGCAGAAGACGCATGGAAGTAGAATACCCACACGGTTGAAATGAGGCCACTAAGACAAGTGCATGGAAAAACGAGGTAGAAAGAAATGAATAAGAAACGAATAAGAAAGAAATGAGGATGTTAGACGATATCGTTAGTAAGATGAAAATAAATGCCATAAGGTCACATAGAAAGAATGAGTGATGAATTCAAAGTCTTAAAAAAACATATAAGGCTGATAAAAGAGGAACGAAAAGTATAGGTCGGCCTTAATCAATCGTCGAAAGTCGGAGTTAATCAATGAGTTCCTATAATTAGGGGGGCAAGTCTGGTTCAATCGGCGAAATCGAAACCCTCGTGATTACCCATATCATGGATATAATTATTATATGGAGTTCTACAATATCTTTAGATGTCATAAAACTCCATACGATAATTATATTCATGATATGGGCAATCACTAGGGTTTTGATTTCGCCGGTCGAACCAGACTTGCCCCCCAGGTAGAGGTCAGGTGTCTGACTGGAACGGAGTAGTTTTGATCCATCAGTTTAGGTGTCTGACTATTAAGTCAAGAGTAGAGGTCAGGTGTCTGATTGGAATGTAGTTTTCTAAAACAAAGCCACAAAGAATAAAAAATTCGTGTTTGGAAACCTAAAATTCATTCCCACATACCATCACAGCATATTCCACAATGTGGAGTAACCAGCGCTAAGGGTGCGGGGTGTGTGCATATAGGAGGAAGCACGAATCGATGGTATTAAGTTTATCGGGGATAATACATATGTACTGTTAACTTTAATTTTAAAAAATCCATTAGCTAAGTCAGAAATTTTATTATTATTCGAACCGAACTTATGTATGTATTTCCTTAAGATAATAAGAGATAAAATAACAAGATAATATGAAGTGGAAAAGAATGTCAGGGGTAAGAGGACAAGTTCTTATCACTATAAAAGGGAAATACTTTCCTTACTGTCGCCATGCAATACATTTCCACGGAATAATTTTACGATAAATTTGAAGTACAAAATGAATCACACGCACATATCTTAAGCAATACAAGGAAACGAAAAACAACACAAAATTCAATTCAAATCACGCTAAATATCTCGAGTAGTTAACCACTGTTAAGCCGAATTTGGCAAAGTGATAAGTCGGCTTAGAATAGTGCTTCCACTCTTTTCTATTACTGTTTTGGAGTGTCCCGTAAGAGCCGGGTAATCGAAAATACAACAGGCAACAATAACATCTGGCATAGTTCAGCAATGAGGTTCACCACCCATTCTGAATGTAGTGCCTTTTAAGGTGAGACGAGACTGGTGTGTGGGTATACACATATGTGTTGTGCTCCCTTTTATAAGGCAATGCACACCCGCACACCTTTCGCTGGTTACCCCACATTGTGGGATATGCCGTGATGGTATGAATGAATGAATGAATGATAAGTCGTCAAACATCGCAATTTGAAAAGTATTTTCAATATTCCTTTAAGTAATGAATAAGTACAAAATTTTAAAATTATTCATATACCTATTCTCCTAAAATTATATTTTAAATATTCTTTGTTACAGCATTTATCGAATTCGCCACCACTGGATTCTACCATTCTACCGCCACCCATCTAAATATTTTGAGTAATTGTGGATATTGTACGTAGTAGAATTCCATTTAAAATTATATTAACAAATAAAACAGTATGTTTTAGATTCTACGTATATTTTTTAATTGGTCGATAGCTATTTCGATAGATAGTCTTGAAGATGCCCTAACAAGGCGAAATAGCTATCGACCAATTAAAAAATATACGTAGAATCTAAAATATACTGTTTTTTTTAATATAATTTAAATATTTTAAATCAGGTATAGATAAACTATTTTCGTGAGCATTGGATAATAACCCTTAGTAAACCATTACATTAAAAAAACGTGTAATTTATAAGAATTTTGAGCCACAAATCGGTACACAGAAAATAAATAAACATGACTGAGCCATAATCTTATTCCATAGAAATGAAATAATGATATAAAAGAAATAATATTTAATTTGGAATATTCCCAAGTAGAGCGTCCAGCCATGAAACTGTGAATATAATATAATATAATATGAAGCACATACATTTAGACAAATGTTCATCCAACATATTGTGATTGTGATAAATACCAAAAATATATTTTTGGCAACGACCTCAGAAACAAAATGAGAATTTTCGATTAACTTGTTCTGTGACTGGACGTTGTATTTAGTATTAATTTCAGTAGGTACCTACTCCATTTTATAAATGATACTCGATTTCTTGAATTTTTTTTTTTTGTAAAAAACAATCTTTCTACGATATCGGAGCTAATTGCTTATTCAATATTTATGTGCACGGTTGCGTTTTTATAATTGATATTAAGTTTATGTGTATTGTGTGTCAACCGTTTACCAAATCTTAAATAAATAAATAAATAAAAATACGTTTGCTCATTAACAAGTTTTTTTACTTACTTACTTACTTAACGTGTCCGGGTAAACATTAGGCCTTTCCATTCCAATCTTATCTACGCTGAGGCCCTCAATATTTATCGAGGTTGTCTTGATATTGCGTCCAAGGGACTTGTCAAATGGTCCTGAAAAGGACCTTTTATAATTTTGGCCTTTGTTTTCCGGTAATGAAAGGATTGGCCGACTTTTGGTCGTTTCCAGGGGGCGCCAGATTTTTACTAAAATATTTTTTTACAATCGATTTCTTCATAAATATTGTTTTTAATGATATCCTACACTATTGCACCGCATTTTAAAAGCTTCAAGTTGCTAGGGTTGGTTTAAAAGATAATGTTTCATGACAATATACCAGTCTGGTCAATCGGCTGAATCAAAACCATCCATGTTTACCCATATAATGGATATAATTATCTTATGGAGTTCTATAACATCTAACGATATTATAGAACTTCTTAAGATAATTATACCTATGATATGATTCCGCCGGTTGACCAGACTTGCCCCCTGAGTTTTATATTTTTAGTAAAATGTCTTATACGTAGACTATACTATCATACCTTATCGTTTCGCCGTTTTCCTATTTGGGGTAGGCAGAGAGAACCGAACGCCAGACTCCTCTCTCTTGACATACATTTCTCGCTTCATTCACGTCCATGCATCATCTCATACACGCACTTCTATTGTTCTTACTTCTAAAGCCTCCATCTTTCTAAATTCCATTCATGTGATCGTGCAAACTTTTCATCGCTCATTTTTCTTTGTGGCCAAATCACCATTTTCACATAAAAAAAAAGAAAAACTACTATTACAAAAACAGTAAATATTAAAAAATAATATTAAGTAAAAGGAAAAAAAAATAATTTGATATAAAAGATATAGGTATTAAGGTATACACACACAAAAATCATTAAAATATATAATCATATACACACTTAGAAAAAGAGAAAATAAATAATAATCTTAAAAAAATAAAAAACTAAGTATATAATAAAACAACGAAAAGTTAAAATAAAAAAATAAAAACTATAAAAACAAACATATGGGTACATACCTACTAAGGGATATAAAAAAAAACAATGATACGAGGCATGCCTTGTATATCTATCAATCATACATTCTCGTATCACACGTTCGTCTTAGTGACCTCATTTGAACAGCGTTAATTCTACTTTCATTTGTCTCCTGCCATGTCCATGTCTCACTATCATACGTTAGTGTTGGAAAATATCAAATGTGAATTGTAATCACGCTTGGAGGTACTCAGAAGACCGCGTGAAAGACCGTTGGTGTAAGACGCCACTAAAGAATATAATTTCGCGACTGGCCTTATTAACTGTTTATATTATTCGAAGCTACGGTGGAAACATGAGGATCAAGGTGAGGTGGTGCGGGAGGAAGGAGTTAGTTCGGTAAAATTTTAAATACGAAATCCGATTATTCAAATTCCCGAGTGAGTAAAGCAGTCAAATTGATATTTCGCGTGACGATATTCCTTTGTATTAAAAAAAACGTAAATCGTGTTATTCGAAGGCTGTAAACCCGAGGGAAAGAGTGGAATTCTTATTACACATAACGATATCGATATACCTATTTATAACACAAACGCCTTATTCTGATTGGTCTATTTTGAGATGATATTACTCAACTCAAATCGCTACTTATGCTGATTGGTGATGCGCAAAATCAGTCTTGGTCGGTTTACACGAGTCATAAAACGGTCAGTATCAAGATAAATATTCCAGAAAAAGATATTTTTATTGACATCTCAATTGAGACGAAGTTGGGATATTATAGAAGAACCAGGAACTCAAGGCACCTACAGGGCTAACGACCTGTCATCGGCTGGTTTACGTGATCACTTTATGCGCTTGCGCAACGTTCATCAATTATGCCTTGTTATTGAGTTCCCTTATCAATGTAATTTTTTAATGTTCTATATATTTTAATAATGTGTAACAATTCACCTGAAAACAAGGAATTATACTATTGCCATCTATGAAGTAACGAAGAAACCTTTTTTTGTAACGCCACATATTGAGAATAAGGCCATGATTTTGGTCTAGCATTTGTTCATCACTAGGGCTGATACCAACAAAACAGAACAACAACTGTCATAGCTGCAATGGATATTCCGCTGCGATTCTTGCAATTTACAATAGTAAATTTAAGATTCATTCTTTATACGACTGTAAATATCAGTTAGGGAAAATATCCTATTTTTTCTTTCTAGTCCATCGCAGTTTCTACACCATATCCTATTTCCTATTCTTTGGACCCCTTCACCTTATAAATGTGTTTTTTCTTTAATTTTTTTTTAATGAAAAGATATTTTTTTTTTATTTATAAATATGATAAAGTAAAACTGTCATGTGTTTATTTTTTCGAATTGTAAAAAAAATATTTTTGTATAAAATAAGGTATTGTGTTTCCAGACAAAATATCATACCATGTCATAGTAAAATATACCTAGCGTTCATTTCATGCCTGCTCCATTAATCTTCATATTTTTTTGTTTGTTAATTCATTTGTTATTTATTGATTAAATTACTTATAAACTTTTTTTTATTACAAATATCAAAAATTACAGTATTATGACTAAGTTATTTAACAAATAAATTGGGTTGGTATGTACCACTTATTTTCTTATGACTTCTCACTTATATACTTTATTTACTAAATGATAAGAATAATTATCGGTGATATCGAGTCTTCACTGGTCCATATGCTGGTAATTAATTTTGAGCATATTTATTATGCATATGACTCTGTAAAATAAAATAAAATGAAATGCCAACACGCCATTTCCCTATTTGAGGTACGCAGAGAGAACCGAACTCCAGACTCCTGTATCTTGGCATAGATTTTTCGAACACAAAAAAACTTGTAATTACGACATCGACCTAAGAAAGGGAATTCTAGTACTGTTATGGTGTAATAGTTAGGGGTGTGTTTGTTGTTGTGTTTAGGGTGGTCACGAGAGAGAGACGCATTCAAGAAAAGAGGGGGTTTGTTTAAAAACAGAAAGTTTAGTGAGCGTAAATGAAAAGTATTATTTTAATCGGGAATAATTTATTCATGAAGCATGCATCGATAAATTTGTAAGTAATGCTTTACACATAAACAAAAATAATATAATGAGTAACTTCTGATGCCAACTTACAGCGACAAATGAATATGTATATATGATACAAAGATTCAAGAAAGATCTCATGAGCAGATTGTTTTTTTGAAAGAACCTATTCATAAATTTGCTGATAACGATGCTTCAATGTCCCTTAAATATCTCTCCCAGGAATATATAGAAAATGTTGATGTATAGGTCACCGAGGGACTGTAAGGAGACAGATGTCCTGGCTGAGTCATATTAGGGAATAAACGGGCTTCAGAACTGTGGAGCAGATACAGCAGCACAGGACATAGAGGGATTCGCCAGGGTGGTCGCTAACGTAGGGGGTTCCTGACAGGGCACCAGAAGGAGAAAAATAGTGTTAAAATATTATTTAGTAAGTCATTAGAATTAGTCATTATAAAAGTGATTTTGAGACATATAAATATATTTCATCAACAAGATAGTTTGACGTTCTATTAGGTAAAGGCACCAACTTCAGTAAATTATTAATGGTGAATCTAAAAACTGTATTTTACTATATTATGTCGTCATAGATTTTCACTAAGAATTTGTCTGTAATGAACAAAATAGGTAAACTTAGGTATTATATAGGTACGGAATAGTTTGTTAGTTTTCTTATTTGTTGTTAAATTCAAATATTATGTCAATTAAAACTATGAAAAAATTATATTTAATTTTACGTTCTACTTAAATTTTTCGCAAACGCGACTCCCACTCACCGGTATCGCTCTATGATGAACATCGTCAGAATGGTGAACAATAATGATGAAGACCATCCATATATAGATTCACAAAGTGGATAACAACAATAGATATGGAAGGGGGCAATTCTAAGAAAAAATGAAATACCCGAAAGACATTAAGGTAAATATGTATGCAGGTATAATAAAAATAAAATTGAAGTGAAGGAATGAATATACAAATATTGTATTAAAATGACAGCAATTATATTAAATAATGGCCAACAGAAAAACCCGACATTAACTATTCTAATGGTAATAATAATGGAGAAGTATTAAAATCTATCTGTGCGTTAATCAAAGGAACGTTGCTGTTACATTTTACTCTATTTATCTCTATCTAATATTTCAAGTTTGTCTAATTTTTTACCTTTTCTTAAACTATGTATAAGATTTATCCCAGTTTGTGAGTTAAACGAATGCTCACTCTCAAGCAAATTTGTCGCAAAGTTTTTAATTGATTATGGAGTTCTACCATGAAGTAACAGTGTCTAATATTGAAAAAATCAAATATTATGTCTTTATAAATAGGTATGTAGGTACATACCTATTTCATTATTGTTTGATTTGTAGTAGAAATAATACCTCGTAGGATATTTTATCGTCGATAGGCGTTCAATACCGCGAATTCGACAATTTAAGTGAAATAGTTTTTTTTAAGATATCGGTAAGTACAGAATGTTTAAATACGCGAATTTGTTAACAAAACATTCCTCAAATATTGTCCAAACTCAAACGCCGTATGGAACAAAACCGCGAATATGCATTCGGCGCTTTATTCATTTTTTTCAGTTTATTCGGCCTCCTGTAAAATCTTGTTATTGTTACATTCGCGCTATTGAACGCCGAGCGACGTTATGATTGCATATATCATCTAATACATTGGATTTTTATCCCTGTTTAGTGTCCAACGCTTTTTATTCTCAATAGATGGCGCCAGAAAAAAAATTCTCTGTCACTTACATAGATGGTGATGGTGTTTTAAGTTAATTTTCAAGTGAACAAATATTGACTAGTTGCATGTTACACATGAAATCCAACTGTCTCTTGCCCAAATTGACAGTTGGATGAGTAAAATATATAAAACTTTCAAAAATTAGATTGATAAGGGAACTCGATAAAAACGTCATAATTGGTGAACGTTTCGCAAGCGCTTAAAGTGATCACATGGAAGGTCGTTAGCCCTGTATGTTCCTTGATTTCGCGGTTCTCCTTTAATATTCCAAGTCTCTATTGAGATATTGACTGTCTAAAAAGATATTTTTATGTCCCAATTGTAGATTTCCTATAACCGATATGACTTGTAAAATTTCTTCATTGGATTTCGTTTGGAAAAAGTCTCTGTGGATTTTGCGTAATTTTGTGATCCATTTAAACCGATATCTGGCTTATCAACGTCCAATTGTTTCACACTCGATCGCCTTCTCATAATTTCTAAGATCGTTGCCAACATAAAGAGTGGCGATTTGAGGCTCGGGGCGGGCGGCTATCGGCCAAATGTCACCGGGAGCCATTCTCTTGGGCCGCTCATCCCAAGCACCGTCGGAACCTTTTTCACAATGATCCTGCCAGGTCGTTCCTTTCGATATTGCGAGGATCTTAGGGGCGTGGACCATGAGACAAGCTTCATTTGTCGAGGCAATGAACCGTTTTGGTGTAGGATATAGAAGTAAAGGCGTGATGGGAATAAAGATACAGGAAACCAACTACGATTCCATATATAGATACAGGATGAAACCCAATAGGACATTCCACAATATATTTTTTGAAAATAATATATATTTAAGCATTCCTTTAATACACTGATTCTTGTATCTTATTCCACAAATGTTTTTTTCCATTTTAAAGGACGATTGATTCGGAGGATAAAGCCCTTATCAACGGATATCAACGGATCGTAAATGGAGATATTAATTCTGCGAATTTGCTCGAGCAGGTACCCTTCAACTGTCCGCAGCGCGTCACTCGCATTAATCACTTGTTCAGGTTGCCCCACTGCACCATTAAGTATGCTCGTAAATCGTTTATGCAGCGCATTTGTTCGCTGTTTAATATGTTATTCGGTGACCTGGACATATTTTTATTGAATAAGGGACAGTTTAGGAGAGGTGTACGAGAAGTACTTGAATCATCTGATTCTTAACTACTAAATAAAAGTGACGTGTGACACAAGTAATTGTTCCATTGTTTATGCTTGTTATTATTTATTTGTATATTTATTTATATATTTATTAATTTGTTAATTGATTTTTTATTTTATTTTTTTAATTTTTTTTCTCTCTTTTTATTAATTAATTGATTTATTTATTGATTTAATTATTTGTTTATAAATCGAATTACTGTTTTTTTTTTATTATTTAATTTTGACTTTAATTGAAAATTGGTGATATTCAGAGTCTTCACTAATTGTAATTATGACTGTCTGTACTCTAAAAGAATGAAATAAAGTAAATAAAGTGAAAATATATATTTAACAAAATCATATCATCACGGCATATCCCAAATTTTGGGACAACCAGAGACAGGTGTCCAGAATCTTATAAAAGGAAGTACAACACATGATTTTCACAAAAAAAAAAGTTTTTTGACCATAATTGATTACAAATAATAAAAAAATAATTACAGTTTTGTTTCGTAGAGCAGCAGCGCCCTTGGAATTACATATCTTGAATCATTAAACGGCGCTATATAAAATCCCCTATTATTATTATCATCATTTGTACACTCAGGGTAAAGTTTCTTTTAAGACAAAAATATAATTATTAAACGATTATTTCCAAAGGCAATATTATCATAAAATCTAATAAAAAATCAATGTCTTAACCTGATACACTGATTAATTGGTGATCATGGAAAACTAATGAAATAATATATCCAAAAGAGTAAGGTATGGAAGAATATCCTAAATTAACATTTAATTTTGATGTGGTAGCTATTTCGATCTATAAGCACAATTTTAATGCTGTGTTTGAAAATCTTCTCTAAAATGTCGTATAAATTTAATTGTAAATGCCATCATACAAAGACATAGCTTTATCAACTTACAAATTACATATTTTTGTGTTATTTTAAAAATTTTCAACATTGGATTAAAAATAAAGTATAGCAACTGTGAAACAACCTGTATATAATATTATACTTCTGGATTATATAAATTGAAAATTGAATGGTACAATTTGAGTGTGGTACTTACCTGCAAAAGATTGGAAAGTAATTTGAATAAAAAAAATCTTATTTAGTCCGCAAACGTGAGATTCAATTCCAGACAAAGTACAAATTAAACGAGGTTAAGTTAAATCCAAAAGACTAGACATTATCATAAAAAAAATGATAGGATCAATTGGTTTTTAAAAAATAAATACGTTTGGTTCCACTATGATAGCTCCTTAACTAACGCACACATCATATTATAATACACAACTATCTACCTACACCGAAACTCGATAGACACTACCAAGCGCGGATTTGCAATATAAACTAGTTGCATGTAACACATGAGATCCAACTGTCGATAGCGATAGTACGTATAGTTGAAGAATAAGTACCAAACTATAAACCCATAAATACAAATTATTTAATATTTTAAGATATTTGATTTTCTATACAACACATGTACCTAGAGGTATGTATGTCAAGATAGGATAGTATGGAGGTCAGTCCTTTTTTCTACCCAGAATATGAAAACAGCATGACGGTATGAATGCATGTATGGAGATTTAAGTAGGTATCAAACTATTAAGTCTTCTTACATATTGTGTATAGGCGATTACCATACAATTCTCGCGTATCCTGGCTTGAAACATTGTCGATATGTTAAGAGTACAAAGTTCTCCTGAACAAATCGACAGTTGGATAAATAAATAAAAATGGTTTACTTTTTTTTGATTAATTGACATGTTTATTTGTATATTATTATTATTTAATTTTTTTAGTTATATTTTATTCTAAGCATGTAGATATATGATTGTTTTTTATTTTTATTAGTTTAAGCCAATTCACCCAGTAAAGTCAATGTATAGATTAAAGAGCCACGGTGATAGTACGCACCCTTGCTTCACTCCCATATTAATGGAGAACCATCCTGTGAGAGAGTTTTCAATTCTCACACAGGCTTGGCTTTCCTCATATAGAGATGATATTGCCCCTATCAGCCTGCTACCCGCTCCATACACTGATAGCACGTTCCAGAGTTTTTCACGGTCTACTTTGTCATAGGCCTTTTCCAGGTCTATGAAAGCGCAGAAAAGCTTCTGGTTTTTTGCCAGAACCTTTTCAGTCGCCATTCGAAGGGAAAAAATTTGGTCGGTGCATCCTCTACCTCCAACAAACGCTCCTTGTGCATCCCATACCTTGCTTGCTGTAGCCTTTCTCAACTTTTGATCTAGTATCCTAGCATACAATTTTCCAACTGAACTCAGCAGACTGATAGCTCGGTAGTTCTTGCAGTCTAATTTTGACCCTTTTTTAAAGAGGGGCACAATCACTGCGTTTCTCCAATCTGACGGAGTATGTCCTGTCTCCCAACATTTGTTGAAGAGGCAATGACACCATTCCATCGTCTTTTCGCCACCATATTTGATGAATTCAGTTGGTATGCAATCAAATCCCGCAGCCTTTCCTGTACGTGCATGCTTCACTGCCTCTCTGACCTCTTCTATTGAAATTTTCTCGCTGTCATTCTCACATTCATTTATCGGTATTCTGTTGTTCGTCAGACTTTCGCACTGTGTACTTTCATATAACTCTTCAAAATATTCCTTCCATCTTTCCTTGACTTTTTCCTCGTCTATAACCATACATCCATCTTTATCATGTATACATTTTGATCCTCGCACTACTCCTTGTTTTCGTCGATTTACTCTTTTCCAGAACATTTTTGTGTTCCCAGAAAAATCATTCACAATTTTCACGCTTTCCTTTTCTCTCAATGCATTCTTTTCTTCTTTTACTGTTACTTTTGTTTTCCTCTTGCACTCATTATATATATTTTTAGCTCTTTCTTCCTTCTCGTTTCCAGATCCTTTATATGCCAGCCATTCCTTCCACGCTTTCCGTTTTTCTTCCACTACTTTCTTTACTCTTTCATTCCACCAGGCATCTCCTTTCATTCGACCTCTTTTTGCTTCGCCACACACACTTTTAGCCACACTGAGTACAGTGTTTTTGAGTACACTCCATATGTCACTAATATCCATCTCTGTCACTGCGTGGGGACTTAAAGCACACTCGATCTTTCTTTCAAATTCTTGTCTAACACTTTCCTCTTGCAGCTTCTCTACTTTGATACGCGGTGGCAGGCTTCCACGATTGGTTTTAGAGCGCCAACCAGTGAACAGGCGTATTTTTGTGACAACCAAAAAATGGTCTGTCTCTAGCTCGGCACCTCTGTAGACCCTCGTATCAACTGTCACTTTTCTCAAAGCAGAGTCCACACATACAAAATCTATCATTGATCTTTCATTTTCTCTTTCCCATGTATACATATGGATCCTTTTGTGGTCAAAAACTGTATTTGACACAAAAAGGTCCATTTCCACACATACATCTAACAATCTTTTACCGTTATCGTTCACTCTGCTGTCACCGTAAGGACCGAGAGTTGATTCGAAATCTTTCCTCCGGATTCCTACCCAGCCATTCAAATCGCCTGCCAGAATCAATTTTTCATTGTCTTTTTTCTTGTTCATTTCCTCTCTTACACTTGCCCAAAACTCATCTTTTTCATTCTCCAAGCTAGAGTTCACAGGTGCGTATCCTATAAGCAGAAACACCCCTGTAATTCCCATCTTAAATCTGATCCACATGAGTCTTGAGCTTACTAGCTTATACTCTTTCATACACTCTACCATTCTCTCATCTAAAACCGCCCCTACTCCCTCGCATGCAAAATTATCTTCATTTATGCCCGACCATAGTTCCATTCTTCCATCGTGTCTTTCGTTCATGCCACTACCTTTTCTTTTCGTTTCGGTCAAGCAAAGTATATCTAATTCTTTCTTTCTCATCACATCACACAGTTCATTCATCTTTCTTTCCATTCCTCCTCTCATATTCCATACACCAAATCTGCATTCGGTCCTCTTCTTATCGCCTCCCCCGTGGACTTGGGTATAATGGATGGCGGGTCGCATTGCTACCTTTGGTAAGTCCTGGGGTTTACTTATACTAACACTTTTGATACTTATACATACATCACACTTTTGCATACATTACCTACACACAAATACACACATTTATAACTAGGAAACTTATAACTAGGAAACATTTATAACTACACACAAATACACACACAAATATAGAAACATTACCTTAAAAATACTTATCGCACTATACCTACTATATCTTAACAACTATACACTTATGAAAATAACTTAAATTCCGGCACAACATTAGTCTTAATCACTTAAAACACTTAAATCTAGGCGCAGTTAAAATAAAATTGGTCAGATTCTTATAATAAATCACTTAAATCTAGGCACAGTTCATACAAAATTAGTCTTAATCACTTAAACCACTTAAATCTAGGCGCAGTTCAAATAAAATTGGTCAGATTCTTATAATTAACTACACTTTGTATCTATTATTACGGGTGTTTTCCACTATGCGTAACAAGTCATAAGTATTTCTCGGTGAACATTCTTCATAGTACCACATTCTCGGTGCACTTGTACTCGTGAATCCAGATGGTCTTCGACATAACAGGAGTTGCACATTTCTCACAGATTTCGGTTGTTGACACTTTATTGCACTTGGGTATAGGTATAGCCGGTCTACCAAAGAAAGGCACTGCCTGTCGTAAAAGACCCTATAAGGGTCTCGGCCGTTGGAGTATCGTAAACTGGGGTTTCACCGTCCCATCCTGCATGTGTCGCTTAGATCTTAGGTCCTATTGTCATAAGCGGCCGCCTGCTTTCACTTAATAAACTAATAAACTCTACCTACTAATATTACATAATATATTACAGCTCAAAGTGAAAAGATACAAATATTTTTGTGAAACTGTTATTTGAAGCACAAACTCGGACTGCAGATGGCACGTCCGCCCCCGACGGGGGTTCGAACAAACATCTCTTGGCTCTTTAATCTATACATTGACTACTGTGTGAGAGCACTAAAGAATGAGAACATTGGGCTGAAACTGGAAGGTGTGACTGTATGTGATCTAATGTATGCGGATGACAAAGTATTAATGGCTGAAAGCGTGGAAGACTTGGAATGTTTGGTTAAAATAGTATTCGATGGATGCATGCAAAATGGATTGAGAATGAATGCAACTAAATCTAAAGTAATGGTATTTGAGAAGAGCGAAAGACGAACAAAATGCGAGATACGAGTGGAGAATGTACAATTAGAACAAGTGGATGAATATTTATACTTAGGAAGCATGTTTCAGCGTGATGGAAGATTGGAAAAAGATATTGAAAGGAGAGTAACGGCAGGCAATAGAGGGAATGGTGCATTAAGACCGGTAATGGCTGACCCAATTATTTCGAGGCAAGCAAAGCTCGCGGTACACAATGGTATCGTCGGACCGACTCTAATGTATGCTAGTGAGACATGGACATGGCAGAAGACGCATGAAAGTAGAATTAACGCGGTTGAAATGAGGTCACTAAGACGAATGTGTGGTAAAACGATGTATGATAGAATAAGAAATGAGGATATTAGACGTGAATGTATGATTGAAAGAAATATCGTAAGTAAGATGAAAATAAATGCCCTAAGGTGGTTCGGCCACATAGAAAGAATGAGTGATGACCGTCTGACAAAAAAAGTATACAAAGCTGATAAAAGAGGAATGAAAAGTAGAGGTCGGCCAAGAAAGAGTTGGCACGATCACATAAATGGGATTTTGAAAGATGGAGATGTTAGAAGTAAGAATAATAGAAGAGCGTGTATGAGACGATGTATGGACGTGAATGAAGCGAGGAATGTATGTCAAGAGAGAGGAGTCTGGCGTTCGGTTCTCTCTGCCTACCCCAAATAGGGAAATGGCGTGATGGTATGGTATGGTATGGTACCCAGTAAAGAGTGCTATGTGTCAATTATTTAATGTCAGAGTCATTCAATGAAAGGAATTTTGAAATAACGGACAGTACACGTGAATTATTAAGAGACAAAAGATGTTGGATATTAAGTGGAGATTTGTGAGTGATTATAATTAATTGTTTGTATATATTTTTGAAGGCGGAATTATTTTTACAGTTAAAAAAATACATGATCAATTGTCTCATCCTCATCACCACACTGGCAAAGTGGGCTATTTAGAACTCTAATTCTACACAGATGGGAGGCAATTGAACAATGGCCAATTCTAATTGATGCTGTAAATAAATACTTAGTTTGGTTGGTCGATCACCATTATTTCATTTATTTATTTATTTTTATCACACCATTTACATCATTAAAATAAATAACTGCTGCTCAACTAGGCATGCCTGTTCTAGGGCTAGTAGAGTACATATTATTGTAATATTTTACCGGAGACATTCGTTGTATTTGATTGAAATTATAAATGAAAATGCTAAAAATTAACCAGTTAATTGCCAAATTATGACATCGATATCATAGGATTTGCGAATTTCTTCATTGGTAAGTCTGTATCTAATGGTTCTGTCCAAGATTTACACATGTGATGTTCTGTGTGAGTGTCCGTCCTTGCTTCAACACTATATATTATGTCATTATAGGACTGTATCATGTTTTATAAATAAGGATCTTACTATCAGTTTATTATTTATTAGTTTTAATAGATTCTCTCAAGCATTCGTATGTAGCTCATTGCATTGTAGAAATAAAATACAGGTAATTTTGGTCTACTCATTGTAACAATACATATATATTTGACTTGAAGAGAGTCGCTGAAGACCGAACGGAGTGAGGTATATATCTTTATTTCAACCAATACCCAAGAAGTAAAGAAGACGAACTCTCAATAAACCAATGAAAGTTATCGAGATCTATCAATCTATCTATAAAAATTATATCTATCGCATAGGTATACCAATAACCGGTGATTGATAATTTTTATTTGGATAAAAGCATTTCGCTTACAACTCGGATCTGACGTACCTACGGTAGGTACGAGAGTAACACAACATATAGGGAATCGAATTTACTTTTGACATGATTATACGGTCTGGTAATTTTGATTGGAGTAGGTATTTGTACTTTTTGATGAGATTTCTTTTTATTCGCACAATCCTTTAGCACCAAAAAACCACAACCCCGGGGGCAACTCTCTCAATTCAATATAACATTTGGATTTATTTGAACGGGGGCCGCCACCACGCGGCATGCCGCCCGTATACGAAAATTATCTTTCAAATGCATGCTCATCAAATGCATGAACCCCGCACAAGCAAATGTTTTTATTTTCATACATACTTAAATATTAGAACAAAATATTAATCATATTTATATTATTTTCTTGTAAACTGAATATCGTCTCATAAGGCGTGCAAATTGGATAGGCCATGTGTCGTGACCCGAAGATCTCGTACACATCATCTTGGAGGGAATGGTTGAAGAAAAAACTGGCAGAGGGCGTCACTGCCAAGAGTATAAAGAACAGTTGTTCGAAGATACCTACACAGTGGACAGGTGGACCAGGGTTGAAGAGTGTCGCTAAAGAACAAGATGAGTGAAGAAAGAGATGTATCACTTTGTAGCCAACCAATATCCAAGATTGAAATCAATGAAAATGAAGAATATGCCCTTGGGACAAGTAAATCTTTATACATTGTCTTAAATGAATGCTCGAGCTATAAGTGAATGAATGGTCATGCAAAACATGAGTGAATGAATGGTCATGCTATAGGTGAATGCATGGTCATGCTATAGGTGAATGCATGTTTATGCTATACGTGAATGTATTTTATTGTATTGTATAGTATTGTATATATTGTATATATTTTATTTAGATGTAAAAAAAAACACAATTTCTTACATCTAGTATAAACAAAAATAAAAACAAACAATAAAAAAAAACAAATCAACATCGGATGACTAAATGAACACACAAAAAAGACACGTACCTATCAATACCTAACAATAAAACACAAAGTAAAAAAAGGAAAACACACTACCACAATAGAAGACATCAAAGAACATGAAAAAAAAAAACAATAATTAGTATGTATCAAAACAAGCAAAACAGATATTATAGTCTTAGAACATAATATATAAACAATAGAAACACACGATTTTTAAAAAAACTTTTGTTTTATGTATTCAGCACCTAAGCGACGAAAAGCGGCAAGACTAGACGCCTCCTTTACACATTCAGGCAAATCATTATAAAGTTGTTAGCCTTTGTAGTACACACTATTTTGTGTACCTGACAGGTTTGTCTGCGGCAGTCTAAGTCCCGCCTACTTCTCGTCGGGTATGCGTGAACTTCAAAATTGTAAATAATACTTTTTTGTAAATAAGGTGGTCTATTTTTTAATTTGTAAATAAAAATTAGCACATTCAGAATTATTTGTTGTTTCACTGTCAAAATTTTCAACTGCTCAAGCATATATTTCTGTAGTTTTTTATTTTCACCTACATTGCTCATAAATAATACACTTGAGCAGTAGTTAATGAGTGGAATAACAATGCTATTATACACTAATTTAGATGTTTTTAAATCAAGTTTATTTCTTATCCTTCCTAGAAATCCCACCTTCTTCGCGATTAATGTACTTGAATATACTTGAATGAACTGTACTTGAATGTATTTGGTCGAAGCAGGATAATAAGACCATTGCACTAACCGCTGTGTTATTTTAGTTCTATGCCTTCATTCATGCATGCATATCATTACGGAATATCCCGAAACCAACGGCAAGTGTGTATGTGTGCATTTACCTTGTAAAAGGGTGCACGCTACATGCGTGTATACCAACATACCAATCTCGTCTAATCCAAAAATGCAATATTAAGAATGGGTGGTGAATTTCATTGGTGAACTATGTGAGGTATTATTTTGTCTCTTGTGTGGTGAATAGGTAAAAAATATGCAGAAAAACACTTTGTAAAAAATATAGATAACTCAAAAAAAAAAAAAAATATTAAATGATGTAGGTATTGGATTATCTTCACTGTCATGTTAATTTAAAAAAATACATAAATGTGAAGTTGTAAAAAATACATAAAGGTAAATAATTTAAAATGAGAGCTCGGGTGCGATTTTTATTACGCCCATAAGTAACAACTTGGCCCTGGTAAAAAAAAACAACTTATATAATAGAAATGAATCGATCCGTCTGGGAAAGGAATTTAATCTTACCTGCATTTCGTGTATGATCTGAACAACTATGTCAATGGACGATAAATTCACACACAAAATAGAAACGACGATAACATTACAAAAAAGCGCAACTGCTTGCAGAGTTACACGTGGATTTGCTATGTGGTTTCTAATGCGGTCAAGTGATATACTATACATATAATATTAGTATACCATATTATCACGCTGTTTCCCTGTTTGGGGTAGGCAGAGATAACTGAATACCGGACTCATGCTAAATCTCAAACTCAGGGGTCCGAAAATTTTAGTTCACGTATTAATATTATATGGTGAATCAAAAAATAATAATAATGAAATGAATGCCGTATGAACAGTTTCATATTTCGACAGACACAATCTAAAGATAAGATGAAAATGTTAAATCGAAAAAAAAAATCCGGGTTTTTTCGCGGTTCAAAAAATTAATACACAATGAACTCGTGAGAAAATGTATTATTGGATTCGCGGTCTGACAGCGCTCTGCAAATTGGAATTTTAAATGTTTTTAGTGCAATGGATAAAAAAACCACGAACAAAAACTCCGACAGACAATACGTTTATTTAACAACTAGATATATCCTTGCACCAAACAGAGTACTAATAAAAAAACGTAAACGAGTTGTTTGTGGCTAGGGTTGCCAGATGTTGTCCTAAAGGAGGACATGTCCTCCTATTCTATGATTTGTCTTGTGAAGATTTTCATATTTATTTGTTATAAAAAACAAGAATTTCTATCAAAAATTGGTATTTAGGTGAAATATTGTAACTTCACTAAATTTATCAAATATCATGTTTTATTGTTTAAAGTTTGAGTAGTGACTAAGTATTATGTAACTTTTTTTATTTAGAAACTAATTACAAAACTGGATTTCAACTATTGAAGTTATAAAAAAATTAATGAAAATGCTGGTGGTATTTTTTTTGGCATTGTCCTCCTTTTTGAAAAAAAAACCTTCCATTTGAGTGCTATTTGTCCTACTATTCAAGTTTCCAAATGGCAACCCTAGCTGTGACCAATAGTTAACTACATAATAAGTAGAATAATATTTTTTTCTTCCTGGAAAGGTTAACAATCAATAATGCATTTCCATTATATACAATCTTGTCATGAAAATTGATAAACACAATTTTTTCAGAACGTGACAGCAAATTCAATATTTTCACAGATGAAATCACATAGATGAAATTAACTGTTGTCTATGGAAAACTAATCACCTCTTAGTTTATGCACTTTATAAATACATAATAGGATAGCAAACATAGACATAACAAATATTACAACGAATTCAAAATTAATAATTTCATTTTAACTTTTTGAATTTGCAGATATATTAAAAAAACATAGAGATCACCACCTATTCTCAATGTTGCCTTTATATATGAGACGAGACTGGTGTGTGGATATACACGCATGTGTAATTTTTCATTTTATAAAGTAATGTACAACCGCACAATTGTGGCTGGTACTTGTCTACGTAATGGGAAGAAGCACACTACGTAGCGTAGGGGAGGGATTGCAATATGCTCAGAAAAATGTGAATTCGGATATTAAAAAGACCCTGGTTGTAAGTAAGTGGAAACAAAAACTTTTTCTCATTCGGGCTATTATGTTAATATAGTAATTCAAAAAAATACTGGTTCGTGTATATAGAAGGTTTATTGTTAACGGGTGTTGAGATTGAGTAAAAACGAGTGACTCTATCGTAAATGGAATTCTTATAAAGGGTTTAATTTATTTATTTAAATCCACATAAACAATACAAAACTAACAATAATACAATAGTGCAACAATAGTACAATTAATTATGCAATATAGACAATTTATTATGCAATATAGACAATTTATTATGCAATATAGACAATTTAGAATATGTTGGCACTGACAAAATGCCCCGAGATTTTACTTAATTATAACACGAGCAGAATCAGTTCTTACAACATGAAAACATTACCAGTACCAAGTTGCAATAGTATATAGCAGGGGTGGCTAACCTTTTTGGGTCCGTGTGCCAAAAATCCTCAAATATTATTTCTCGATTGTCTGGCGTGCCTAAGCAGTAAAAAAATAAACAAAATAGAATAAATAAAAAATTAGATTTTTTTCTGAATTTTATTAACAAGCTTAAAAAACAATTGATTTTCTTAAAAATAAAATCGTAATCACTAAAAGTAGGTACACATTAGTTATTTATCAATGAGATTTTTGCTGTTGTGCATTCGATGACAATTTCTTAATATCTGGTTCATATTTCGTCACTTTTAGTAATACGCACGACCAATTGGATTCATCAGTCATTCTATTCCTTGTATTAAGTACATTTTTTGAAATTCATTTTTGAAAATAATGACTCAAGAAAATTGATAAAATTGCTCTAGCTAGTTTTTTAAAAGGCAAAAGACTTCTGGAATGGCGTTCCAAGTTCTCATTATTTCTTCTTCTGCATTTTTATTAATTATGTTCGTTAATCGATCAATTCAATCGATCAATTCGATTTTCTTTCAATTACTTCCAAATCATTTCTCAAATCAACAATTTTTGATTGGAATTCGATAAATTGCATTTCAATGTCTTCTGGATTTAACCATTCGAAAATTGACGTCATCTGCTGATAGTGTGTCTGGATATAAAATAAATTTTGAAGTCTTTTCAAACGTCCTGAATTGTTTAAATCTTGAAGAAAACTCGTCAATTATTGATTGAATAACTACAGAAAATTCTTTTGTTAATTTAATTTGATCTGGCTTTTCTTCTGCAATTTTTTTTTTGTATTTAGGAAATATTTGAAGGTGTTAGATACAACGTCACGATCGAAAATTTGTAATTTTGCTTGAAATGCTTTGATTAAATCAATAATAACAATAATTGTTTTGTTAACACCTTGCAGTTTAATATTTTATTTATTTGAATAAATTAATAATTCACGGATTATTTAATAAAAATATGATTTTTTAAACTTACAAATTGAAAAAAAAATTAACTTATAAATCTTTCGCGTGCCTTCCAAATTATCAAACGTGCCACCTCGGGCACGTGTGCCCAAGGTTCGCCACCCCTGGTATATTGTTATATTTTCTTGTAAAAGATCTTTAAAACCGTATACAAATAAAACATTTTCTTTGAAGTGATGCGATTGTAGAAAATCGGAACGACCCGCCTCGTATTTATATGCGATGTCAAGTCCTTGTTTAGAATTCAAACGTGTTTATGAATAGCCGATTCGCTCCGAACATTCCGACAATGGAAGATAGAGAGAGCGAGAGAGGGAGGGCATTAGTCCGCACCCAGTTGAGTTCAGACGTGAAGTCATGGACCAGTGGGTGACTGATATGATCATCCGTCTAACTGGCACAAGAGGATGTGGAGATGGCGAAGAGGAAGCAAGAAAGGAAACAGGAAATAAAGAAACAGCGAGACATGTAAAGGAAGGAATGAGACGAGAGCCATTACAATACAAGTGAGGAGAGATGCTAGAATAAACGTTGCACAATATCGCACGACTGGACGCGTGGTAATGACCTGATTTTTCACACATTGTACTGAAAATTCTTCACTGGAAATAGAATTTGTAGAATGATTCTCACTGCGTGAAGAGAAAATATAAGAAGGAGAATAAATGATAACAATAAATATTTGGTACATATCTTTAAGCTAGCCGACGGGATGATTTTTGGTGAAATACCATCTATGGGCGGAAGCGATTGAAGAGACAATGCAACGCTTGTTGGGTACAAGATAATTATAACATATAAATGAGATTACTTGCTTCTATTTTACTTTATAATCTGACGATTGCCTTCAATAGACCGATACTGGTCAGTGCCTTTTAAAATATAAGTTATAACTGAAACAAGTTTTCTTAATTCTATGTGACAAAGCATACAGTTACTAGTGGACCTGTATTCAAAATCAGTCTCAATGTACTTTTATTTGAATGAGTTAAATTCTGAAGACACTCTTTGCTACAGGCGACTTATAAACCTAAACACCCCATATTGAAATCAAATTTCTCAAATATGTTAAACAATGAGTTTTTATCAGCATTAATTCCCCTAAAAAATATCCTTTTTACAGTTTTTTTTTTAATTACTCCATAACTATGAGTCGTAGAGAAATAAATATATTATTTGCATAAACAGTGCATAAAATCAAGTGAATGACCGATATATTTTTTTTATGTGAAGGCATATTTGATCAACAAATTTTGGGTTTTCGATCATTTTAATCACGTATAAACCTTTTTTAACGCAAGCGATAGATACCCTTCATTATTAGTAAAGAATAAAATCAATGACTATCCATTCAACCACTTAGCCACGAAACTCTCTGTAACCTTTTTAGATGCGAGGCGTGATGGCCTAGAAGGTACCTATACACAATGTGTGTGTTTTTAGAAGTGATGTTATTTTTATGAACGAACTTTGGGCGAAAATGAATATTTTCTTGTGCTTTTATTATACACATTAAAGGAAAACTTTCACATTAATGTTTGACTTTTAGATTATGTTTTGGTATTTGAATGTGAAATCAATTTCTTCGAGGAACGACGTAGGCTGGGATCGAATCACAACATTTACCATTAACGAGGCTATAAATATCCGTTTCATAATGAACTCTAATATCAAAGAGTTCAATTTTACATCGTCAAGAAAATTCAAACAAAATAAACAAAAGATGTTATGTTTGTTAACAGAATACTAATACATGAAAATTTACTCGGAAGAAGTTATAATCCACAAACTTAGAATTATCAAATGTTTTTCTAATATAATTTTAAAAAAATAAGTAGCATTATAAAGTGGCACTCAATATATTTAGTAAAATTTTGAAATTTTCGAAGATCAATAAAATATAATATTCTGCACTATAGCATACATTTGTAGGGTTGGGCATGGAAATAAACCCTTGTTTATTAACTTTTCTGAATAATAATTAAATGAACTAAGATTTCGTAAACTCGTTGGGTTTAAATACAACACAAATGTATTATTATTTTTTATTTTGATGGAACCCTATGTCCTTCATTGTTATAACATGTTTGAGCTTTATAAATCTATCAAGTCTAAGATTCAAATCAATCAAAGGTTATATTTTATTTTTATTTTTACGGAAACGTATGTCATTATTGTTATTATATTTTTGAACTTTACAAATCTTCCAAGTCTTAGATTCAAATCAATCAAAGGTTATTTTATGAAAACGTATGTCATTATTGGTGAAACATTTTTGAGCTTTATAAATCTTTCAAGTCTAGGATTCAAATCAATCAAAGGTAACATATTTTTTTTATATTCAAGAAAGCGATTATCATCATTGTTATTACATGTTTGAACTTTACAAATCTTTCAAGTCTTAGATTCAAATCAATGAAAAGTTATTACAACTGTGACATAAATATTATAAACGCATATTATGCACGTGAAACGTCAATTCTCTAACTTCAAAAATATCAAGTATTCGATCTCCTCCCCACCATCTATTCCTATGTTGTCTTCCCAGAGGCGTTATTTCTACACGAGAAACGAAGCAACGTAGATAGAATATGATACAAACGGCATTTTGTTTCGACGTTTCTAGAAGCACTTCAGCACCAGACAGACTTTGGCCTCTAGTCATGGGTCTCCCGACCCGATGGGGGGACTAAATCGCTTCATGTATAATATCCGAAATGACGCCCTTGAGTTGGTCGTTGGTTTTATTATTATTATTATTGTTGTCAGTTTGAAAATGTCAAAAAGGCGAGACGGGAGAACTCGTTAAATATACATCCGTTTGGGGTATAGAGTCATTTTTTGAATTTTTAATCCTTTAACAAATTACAGACACTCGCCCGAAACTCGGTGTTAAAATAGATAAAATACAACAACTTCGTTTGTATTAATAACAAGTTTAAACGAATTTATTTATGAGAAACGTGATGAAATCTCGACATACTTATACGAAATAATATGATAAAAAAATGAAATAAAAAAGTTTAGTACCTAATAAAAAGTCACTAATAATACACAAAACATGAAAAAAATAATAAAGAAGAAAACAGTAATAGAAATAAATAGAAATTTATCAGGAAATATTTATCCAGTAAATTTTAACTACTAGGCACGAACCCGGTTGTAGGTTGTAGTCTAAATAAACAGTGGAATTAATTTTAAAAAGTTTTTATTTTTAATATACATTAAAAAAATTAAGAAATATTAATAGAACTAGGTACGCATACGAGGATAGGCGAAGTTTTAATCCAGAGGTGTTGGTGGGAATAAGTAAGACAGAACCTCTATTGATTTGTATGGAATATTTTGCGACATATGCTAAGATTTAGACGATCCAGAGATTGCGATGGAATGACCTTGCACCTTGTTAAGTTTGCCGCAGAATCTTCATTTGCCGAAGCTCTTCGATCTTACCAAAGCTGTCCTTCACAGATACGGTCCTTTCGTCGAATGATTAAGCGAAGCTGCGTAAAATTTGCTATGTGATATAGAACTCTAAATCTCTGAACCAAAAAGATTAACGGTTTTTAAAGTTAAATTAGCCTGTTAGAAATTTGCATCTCTACGGTATTATTTCAATCCAAGAATGCATAATGTGGCTGTGATTATCCTGTTCAAGTAACACGTTGATTGTGAGACCTAACGATGGCCATTAGAATAATCCAGAACACAGCTATACAACATAACTAACTGCAAACTGTATAGGTAGAAGAAGGCAACGGAAGGTATAAAGAAAAACAAGTCCATAATGAACTGATGATCACGACTGTAATAAGGAAGCGAGGAAGAATCCATCTGAAATAATGAACACCACGTTCTCTATTAACTATCGTCTAAACAACAGTCTTTATTAATCATACTATAAATAAAACGATCTTTGGTTTAAATTGCACCACAACAAATACACGTTAATCCATGATACAGAATATTTCAAACAAACATGCAATCACGCTAAATTCAAATTCCACACAATATGAACACAAAAGCATCACAACTTAATAATCTACCCGGACCACGTAGATTAATAGATGTAAAATTAACAATAGATTATTCAACAGAATCGACTTATTACGATGGAACTTTTTCGCCGAGGTGTATCGGCATTATCAAGGCTTCAATGAAACTAAATTTGTAACTCCGTCCACACAATTAGCAATATAGTAAATAGGTACTTGAAGCAGCAATACTTGTTGGATTAAGTATTTTCAAATTTGTTTAATTTAGACCTCGATGATGCCGAGACATTTCGGCGAATAATTTCGATCGTAATTAATTGAATATGTGGAAAATTACTGGGTAGGCACAAAATCAAGATAATTTGTACTTATATATAACCACAAATTCAAACAAACATCGAAAGATATACATAGATCACATAAAACAGATCAATCGGCGGGGCAAGTCCCGTCAAACAATGGAATCGAATCCCCCCCAATAACCCAAATCACGGATACCCTCCAATTCTGGTTTGCATATTCATATGTATACATTTTCATAGAAAGGAAAGAAGATTGTAATTCAATTATGTTATTGATTATTATTAATTTTTTAGTTTATTATGTTAATAAGTTTTTCATTTTTTTACGTTTATTATTGTATTATGTTCTGTGATTTTGTTATCAATATTTGTTTATTTATGTATGTTGGTAAAGGGCAATATATTCCGTAAATGATTAAATAAATAATTGTTTTATAGAGTTCTATAATATCTTAAGATTTTATAGAATTCCCTAAGATAATTATATCCATGATATTGGTTATCATGAGGGTTTTGATTTCGCCGTTTGACTTGCTCCCAAGGTTAAAATGACCGTCATAATTTATTATCATTTAATGATTCGGCGGATATTTTGTGGTAGTTAATATAAACCATTTTTGAATTATTAATTAGCTATAAACCACTTGTTTTTTGAGTCACTTTGCGAAGTGACTCAAAAAACAAGGGGTTTATAGCTAATCAATAATTCAAAAATGGTCATAATTTATGTCAACAAAACAATTCCCGATTCTATATGACATTTCAAGAACCATAGAGAAGATGTTGTATATATTTTTACTGTTCAAATATATTTTTACACCATTATTACGTGTACTTTGTTTTTACAATCATGCACCATCTGATGAAATTTTTTAATTAATCTGAGATTCTTGCGTTTCCTACACAATGCGTTTATTGTTTCCAAATCACAGATTTGATTACAACTCGTTTGTACTTTTCAAAATATATATTTTTCAATTACAAATTATGCTTTCATTCCTTATATTGACATATATTTGTATAACACAAACTTTAAGAAAAATATGATCATTTTGGATATTTTAGTATGTTGTCCAACTGTCGATTCGTTCATGAGAATTCAATTCTCTGAATGAATCGACATTATTAAGCCAAGATGCGTGTACGAAGGAAAATTTTGTATGGTGTAGTGGAGTTTTTGCATGCTAATAACACGAACTAGAGGCCTCGCAGCATATATGTTCCCATACATGGATTTACTCAGAATTCGGAGTAGAACATTTTATGTGAGTTTTGTGTGTGTGTGTGTGTGTCTGTGTGTGTGTCTGTCTGTCCCCCCCTTATAACTTTTGATCCGCTTAATTTACAGAGCCCAAAAATTCAGAATATATAAACAGTTATTGGTTTACAAAACTTTTATACTCAGAATTGTGAATTTTTGTTTCAGTCAGGGGTTATCAACTTTTGAAATTTTGGTTAATTTTTCCATATATCTCAGAAACCATAAAAGCTAGAACGCTAAAAATGGGTATAAACATAGACAAATACAAAATCTCAAATTTATTTTTTTTATGATAAATTTATGAGTTTAACTGCCTATATTTCCAAATTTTTTTAAAATTTCGAAAAAAGCCGAAACACCCCAACTAGATAATTTAATTTACTATAAAAAATATTAACATTGTATAAGCACATCCCAATTTTTTTTTAACAATTTTTATAAAAATTGAATTTAGTGACGACATTGCTTCATACAATTTGTATGGCAGTCGCTTATACACAATATGTAAGAAGACTTAATAGTTTGATATGTACCTACTTAATATCCAAACATACATACAGAACCATCATGCTGTTTTCATATTCCGGGTAGGAAAAGAGGACTGACCTCCATACTGTCCTATCTTGACATACATACCAACATGTGTTAAAATTTTCAATAATTTGGAATTATGGGTTTATAGTTTGATTCTTATTCTTCAACTATACATACTATCGCTTTCGACAGTTGGATCTCATGTGTTACATGCAACTAGTCTAGGAAAATATAGTTATATGTAAATTTATATAATTAGGACTGTGTCCTGTTATTCTACATATAACTTTATGAATTAAAGTTATATGTAGAATAACAGGACACAGTCCTAACTAAAGTAGAAGAAGAAGAAGAAGAAGAAAGTTATATGTATTTATTCAAAATCCCAAATTACTTGGCACAAGTTCAGAGCGAAATATGATTCATTCCAATTTAGCTATAATATAATTTGGAATACCAAAATAAAATTACGAACGATTCCATTTTTTATACAATGTAGTTTTGATATGTTTGTGACACAAACTTGATTGGTTTTTCAAATTTTCATATATTACGGTATACAACTTATTAAAAGGCCTGTTTTAACAAGGCACGTGATGCGTTTATGTTTTTGACGTATACAATGTTTGCACAGTAAATATCAACTATAAAATTGAAATATTTGCAGTTAAATCATTTGATTGCGTATGAAAATTATATTTTTGACATTGATACTGTATTTTTAACAACCACCACAAAATGTCATCGCCAAATCGTAAAATATAAAATTTATATAAAAATTGGAAATCATTAGACAAATAGGTAATTATGTTTGAATTAACACATGTTTTTACATATTTTATTGATGACACCATTGACATATTTTCCTTTCTGCATCAAATATTTTTTTCTGGCAATGTACAATGTACACACTATGAAATCGAAAAGTGCATAGCTTTCTTTGTATGAAATAAAAAAATGTTCAATTTTAATCAAAATATAAGGAAAGGAAAGGACAGAATGTAAGATGAAGAAATATGTCATTACTAGAATGAACATGATTACATCGAGATTGTTTGGTCATATAGGGAGAATGAATGAAGAACGCCTGACGAAGAAAATATGCAGTGTGGACAGGAATGAAATGAAAAGGTCAGGGACGCCCAAGAAAGGGATGGCAAGACCATGTGAAACAATATTCTGAAAGACGGAAGTGTGAGCAACGATGCATGAATGTGGACGAGGCGAGTATGCGTGATAGTATGGAAAAATGTGGCGTTCGGTTCTCTCTGCCTACCCCGCCAGGAGCTGTTCGTGATGGTATGTATGTAATCAAAATATATTAATCAAACTGGAAACGTAATTTTTAAAACATACAACGTGCATTGTATCGGGAATACACAAATATTAAAAGTTTCAATGCTTAAAAGTTAGATAAAAATCGATTGAAAATTCCAGTACGGATAGACAAGTTTAGTTATGTAAATAAATGTTTCAGTGATATAAAATCGTAATAAAATAAATTAAGAATTTAGAGGTTTGATTTTCTGATCTCCTCTAAACATCTTAAAATTACTTAAAAAGAATAAAAAAACGAACTTAAATGACAACGCGACGCGTTATAATAGTTTTTAAATACTCCCAATCACAAATGACGTTTTGGAGATTTTCTCCTAGATATTTGTGAAACAAGTGAAACTCAATTGATTTAAAAGACGGACTGCTAAGGGATAATGACCAACATCACTGCGTTACGGGACGTTGCGACTTTATTGTATAACGCACAATACATTTAAGCGATTTGCTTTCATAACAATATAATATTTACGTGTTTCTGTGTGACGGAACAAAATATTAATATAATACTTTTCAAGAAAATTAAATTGTTTGAAAAGTGCCGGAGTCAAAGAGCCGAGGCTAGAGCCGAGAGAACATTAAGAAACGGAGACAGGAACAACCCAGACAATATTGTTGTCAAAACAGACTGTTATGTTCTGCAAAATTTAATTATACTAGTCAAAAGTTTTTCCCCGGTTTTCTGCCCGAGGAATGGTCGGCGGGAGGTAAAGAGAGGGTGTGGGGGGTGGCAAAGTTTAAAATGTGACATTCCATTTCGCCCCGATTTTTATTTTATTCATGAACAGTTCCAGAAAGTGGCCCGGAGACTGGGACTGGAGGGAAAAAGGCAAAAGTGCCCTTGTGAACTTTGTCGTTTAGGGTGTCATTTGCATATAACACGATTATTACATTATCTTTTGCCGGGGAGTATCCTTAATGGGCTACTTGTTGGCGGTTGGAAAAATGAGATATTCTAGAGTGTGACTAACTAGTGCTGGTTAGGAACAGTGAGTGTCCAATGATCTAGTACATTTGTAATGTCACCCGCCACGTTGTGACGACCTACAAGCTCTATGGCATTCCCAATGGAGTGGGATAGGTGACTGCTAAATTCAAATTAATCTCAACGGGATAAAATATGCTTAGAGTAGTCCTTGGTTGTTCGAAGAGCAGCTATTACGGGGATATACAGAACTGTGATTGGAGATATACAGGACTGTGATCGGGGATATACAGGACTGTGATCGGGGATATACTGGACTGTGATCGGGGATATACAGGACTGTGATTGGAGATATACAGGACTGTGATCGGGGATATACAGGACTGTGATCGGGGATATGCAGGACTGTGATCGAGGATATACAGGACTGTGATCGGGGATATACAGGACTATGATCAGGGATATACGCGAATCGATACCTAACTTTCTTCGACATACCAAGAACATCATTGAAGGGCATTTTTTTTTCTCTCTCTCTCGTCCTATAATAAATCCCTCTTTGTGTGGATCACCTCCATGTTAATCTGTTATGAGCAGAACGTTGAGCACCAGTCACTGAAGACTCCAGTGGAGAAATGAAATGTTTTATTTCCATTTTTTAACAAAAAGTGACTATAAAAGACTTTTATAAACACACTATGTGCAATTGTTCCTATTTGGAAATTTACTGCCTCACTAGAGGAGTCTGTCCTGAGGCAGCACTTTTTCAATTTAGTCTAAGATTATATGTTTTGAATGCAAAAGAATCAACAGTAATAATTAAACTTAAATAGAAAAGAAAAATAATCAGAAAAATATAGTGACCTCTCAGTAATTTAGTAATTTGAACCCATGAAATTATAATGGAAATTATGAATGGCACCAAGCTATGGTAGAGATTCTCAGGTTATGAAGGCAGAGCAGAGTTTATGAGCAGATCGGCAGACTTAAAAGGATCATTCCATCTGGTCAAAGAGCGACCACATTTATAACATTTTGAAATGAAGTTAGTGAAGAGTGTCCGCAAGACGATACTTATAAGATATGAGTGCAAATACGTTTTGCATAAAAGCCAAAATTTGGGTTTCTTAAAACTATGTATACATCCCCTCATCTTGTAATTTAAATTCGGATATGGAAACCTGTACGTAGGTACCTATAGCTGTAACAACAGGTAGATGAGAATGTAAGGGATGTATTTACTAATTAATAGTTGAGGTAAGTTCTGTAATAACTTTTAGTGGATAATCACGCCATGACATAAATGTCATACATAGACTAAAGACGTAGCAGTTCACAAGATTTCAGGTGGGATCAACTAAGCTCGTATACGTGCAGTCAAAACGCGCCGCGCACGTCGCGAGGGGCGTTTTTACGCAAATACAATAAATTCAAGTTTATTTTAAAATCATAGGGAAACATATTTAAAAAAATGAAAAAATAAATACACAGCAAATTACTCGTTAAACTTTATTTTCAACCAGAACGTTTTCAAACTTCCGCTCTTTTCATGATACTGTAACTTTAGCATCAAATACCATCAAATTAAATCAGTTTTTTACTCCTCACTAACCCAAAGTGGGGAGTTATGATTTCGAAATTTTTAAGGGTATTTTTCTTATTGCAGATTATCAACTAGTATCATGCTGAGATTGTATTCAGAAAGTCACAATTTAGCTGTGTGTGTGTGCTATATGTGCTGTGTGCTATGCACGGCGCGGCGTGTTTAATTTACTTTATCGATTATAGACCAAATTACTCGTTCGATTATTTTCAAATTTTGTAAATATGTATATTTTGTAATACTCGCTTAGACCCCATTAGATTTTGAATGCTATCTGAATAATGCTTCTTAATTTTTTTAACTGTCAAATATTTCAAAGTGACCCCATGCTCAGTTTCATACCATTCATTCATACCATCACGGCATATCCCACAATGTGGGGTAACCAGCGAAAGGCACTATATTCAGAATGGGTGGTGAACCTCATTGCTGAACTATGTGAGATGTTATTGTTGCCTGTTGTATTTTCGATTACCCGGCTCTTACGGGACACTCGAAAACAATAATAAAAAAGAGTGGAAGCACTATTCTAAGCCGGTGCCTCACAGCTCGGCCGAGCTAATAACCATATTATACTAGTACACATGCATGATACACATGCATGATACCCGTTGAGAAATCGATATGAAAGAATTTTGTAAAAATTTTGAAATCATAACTCTCCACTATTTCATTGAAGTGGAGAGTAAAAAATATATTTCAAAGTCGAACAAAAATCGTAAAAAAACAGTTTAATTTTTTTTTATATGAAAATAAAAAAAAATATCGACGAGGATGGGATTCGAACCCACGCGTGCAGAGCACATTGGATTAGCAGTCCAACGCCTTAACCACTCGGCCACCTCGTCGTGATGTTTCACTTTCAAAATATGTCAAAACAGTTGACATTAGTTGACAGTAGATACCTATACATGGTAACAATTTTATGGCTATACTTGTGTAAACACTTAAATAAATATTTTATCACCTTTGCAAGCAGTTACAAAAATATCGCTATTGATACAAAAATATTTTTAATGTGTTTATTTGTAAAAAAAAAATATTAAATCGTAATGTGTTCTGGATATTTGATTTTCTGTTACATCAAGGCGGTTCGTCCATATTGACAGAATGAAGAGAGATTCAAAAAATAACTTTGCGAACTATTTTTAGACTAGCTTTTGTTTTTAAACATCGAGACAGCGTTTATTTTTTATTTGTTAGGGACAGAAAACACCAACAAAAAATAATAATAAATTTAAAATAAAAATAGTAAATTTGAAAATCTTTTCACCAGAACCCTCAAAAGATAAGTCTTTGAAAAGGACAGTTTATTTTTAAACTAAAAATTTGAAATTTCAAATTGGTAAAAAGTCACATCACTTTCATAAAAAGGCATTGAAGAGTAATCAAGTTTTCATAATAAAATATGTAAATAAAAAATTATTTAACAAACTCATTTTATGAAAATGCTGAATATTTTCTATACAATATTTGAATACTTTATAGAATGGCTTGTTAGTGAGGAATTTGGCGTTGGCCACAACACTCGTTTTATATTTGCATTCATGTCTTTTTCTTACTGTACCTACAAGTAGTGTCCAAGTATATTGGAGAACGATAGTTATAAGAACGTGATGCATTAGATCGTTTTTTTTTAAATAATTTAATATAATTTTGACTTATTTCGAGCAGAACGTTTCGAAGCTGCGCCGCTTCTTCTTCGAGATTACTCTTAATTGAATTTAATATTTTGACATATAAAAATGTAAGCGCGATAAAACGCTGCATTTATAATACGGACCGAGGGACTCCCACCTTTAATCCATACATGTTCCATGGAAGACAAGATCTGTGGCGTCTTCTTGTTGCAAATTGAATCCTTGCAGGAGACGTGACTATGATGTGGAGGGAGATGAAGAAAGGGGAGACCAGGACCATCCTCTTAAGCCTGTATAATTAATTGCATCTTCCACACCACAACATACCTTCTGCATACCTAAATACACCTGACACCTTTCAATCAAGGGTGTCTAAACTATTTTACTTTATTTATTAAAATCATTTTTTCAAATTTTGTGGAATTCCATATTAATAGCAAAATATTTTAGTAAATTTTACTCAAAAATGAACAACAAAAATTTTGTATAATCCACCTCACATTTATTTATGTATGTAGGATGACATTTGTCACATTTTAGTTGTTACTGAAGATGGGTTGAAAATGCTCTATTATACAAATGTATAAATACCTTATTGTAAATGAAACTGATGACCTGGACATTTTTCATCTGTCAAGATACATACATACATACATACCATCACGCCATGTAGGCAGAAAGAACCGAACGCCACATTTTTCTACCTTGACACACATTCATCGCCTCATCAACATTCACACATCGTCTTATACACGTTCGTCTGTTATTCACGCTTCTTACATTTCTATCTTTCAGAATAATACAGGTGGTTTTCTCACATCTTTAAAAACTTCTTTCGTAACTTTATTATTGTTTCTTTTTTAATGTTCTTATTTTAACTTGTGCTATTCTTCGTGATCTTACACATAAACTCAATCTCATGCACACACCACACATACACACAGACAGACACACATACACACTATCCTCCTCCCTATTTCCTCGTTACTCCATTTTTTCCCTTATTACTGTTGCAATAAGATAATATGACAATTTTCACAATATGACACTCAAAGGTGAGTCGAGATAGGTACTCGTTTTGGATATTTTATCATTAAATATATTATTGCTTTTTTATGTTATGTAATACGTGTAAAATAAAATAAAGGCAGATGACAGAAGCGTTAATTTCGATGGAGAGGGCAACAATGCCTTTCGAAAATGGACATGACCTTCAGGAATGAAGAGCATGCCTTAAAAGAGGAATAATAATCCTGAATCTGAAAAGATAGCAATAACTATTTTAATATACATACATATACATACCATCACGCCGTATCCCTAATTGGAGTAGGCAGAGAGGACCGAACGTCAGACACTTCTATCTTGACATACTTGTTTTGCCTCATTTACATCCATGCATTGCGCCATACATGTTCTCCTTTTATTCTGACTTCGTATATTACCATCTTTCAAAATCTCATTTATGTGATCATGCCAACTTTTTCTCGGGCGGCCACGACCTCTCATTGCACTCTTTTCAGCCTTGTATACTTTCTTTGTCAGGCGCTCATCGTTCATTCTCTCCACATGTCCGAACCATCGTAGTGTATTTACTTTCATTCTACTCACAATATCTCTTTCAATCTTGCATTCTCGTCTGATGTCCAGATTCCTAATATCAATATCAAAATATCGAAAAGCCTTTGAATTATAGTATACAGGTATTTTGATTGGAACTCGTCAATAATAATCGTTAAGTGTTAGGATAACGGTATATCCGTATGACAATGCAATGCAGCCGAATGTGGGAGCTTATGGGATGTGCGTGTTGCGTGAAGTTACATAGCATTAATCTATTATCACCAACATCACAATGTTTGTTCACATGGATAGTAAATCCTTACGTCACTCCATAACACGGTATATAGATACCTATACGCCCGCATAATGAGATTGGAACCAAGTTGTTACATTAAGCTCAACGTCTGGATGGATTCATACTTAATAGAAAATGTTAATCACGACAAAAATAAACATAGCGTTGACTTCGTCAACTGTTATCCGAAAAACAAATAATATCGTCTCTATTGAGATGTTAAATATTAGTAAAATATCATTGACTCCCGAGATGGAAAATAGTCAACGTTTGCGTATATACATACATACATACATACCATCACGCCATGTCCCTTACGGGGTAGGCAGAGAGAACCGAACGCCATATCTTTCTATCCTGGCACACATTCATCGCCTCGTCAACATTCATGCATCGTCTCATACATGTTGGTCTATTGTACATGCTTCTAACATTTCCGTCTTTCAGAATATCGTTCACATGGTCGTGCCATCCCTTTCTTGGGCGGCCCCGGCCTCTCAATCCATTCCTATCCGCATTGTATATTTTCTTCGTCAGGCGTTCCTCATTCATTCTACCCATGTGGCCAAACCATCTCAGTGTGTTCACTTTCATTCTATTAATGATATCTTTCTTCATCTTACATTCTTTCCTTATGTTCTCATTTCTTACCCTGTCATACATCGTTCTATTGCAGATTCTTCTTAGCGATCTCATTTCAACAGCATTTATTCTGCTTTCGTGCGACTTCTGCCATGTCCAGGTTTCACTTGCATACGTCAATATTGGCACTAAGATAGCGTTATGAATGGCAACTTTGGCAGCCTTTGATATGTTGCGATCATTCATAACTGGTCTCAGTGCTCCATTCACTCTGTTTCCTGCCATAACTCTTCTTTCGATATCCTTATCAGGTCGTCCATTCCGTTGAAACATGCTTCCCAGATATACATACTCATCGACTTGCTCGAGCCATTCATTCTCTACTCTTATTTTACACGCTGTTCTGCTTTCACTCTTTTCAAAGACCATTACCTTTGATTTGCTGGCATTCATTCTCAGACCGTTCTCTATGCATCCTTCATATACCATGCTTACAAGATACTGTAACTCTTCCATATAACTCTTGTAACTCTTGCGTATATGCAACAGTAAAAATATTCGATTTAAATACACATTGGTACAAACAAGTTAAAAGAGCCAAAACTGAACTTATAATTCTTGCGCGGTTCAGGAATGACATCTGTGTAAAAGTATCGTCACCTCATGTTGCTTTCATTGTTTACAAACCAATTTCTCAATAGATGGCGTTACAAAAAGGTTTCTTCGTCACTTCATAAATGGCGATGGTGTTTTTTCAGATTATTTTCAAACGAATATATTTCATGATTATAATGTATTGAACTTTCAAAACTTGGATTGAAAGGGAACTCAATAGGAACAGGCATAATTTGTGAACGTGGCGCAAGCGCATAAATTGACCACGTAATCCAGCCGATGACAGGTCGGAATCCCTTTATTTGCCTCGAGTTCCTAGTTCTCCTATAATATTTCAACTTCGTCTCTTTTGAGATTTATTTTTTTATAAAATAATAAGAGTAATAATTATACTATTTAGGATTTGAAATGAATAATAAAAAAAATATTTCTCGTCAGCCCGTAGATTGATTACATTCATACTGCCAATGTAAAAAACATAATATAAAACGTAGTTGCTTTATACAGCAAGCAAATTCAAATACAGAAAATACACATTCTATTGTGAAATGATATAAATACAAAATTGTTCAATTTTATCAAAATATCAAATGAATTAAGATGGAATTAGTTTAACATAAGCATTACACAAATTCTGAAAGTTTCAAATCTCTAAATGGGAGGGAAGTTAAAAATCGAAATAATAATTATGAAATTAATTTACTTTATTTTTAATTTTATTTTCATAAAAGCATTATATCATAATAATAAGGATCTCACTAGCCTAAAGCCTATCAGTGAATTTCCCGTACAAAAAGGTCAAGTACATGTTACATTCCTTAAGTTACAGTATTAAAATAATAAGATGGGATACATGTTTTTGAATTAATTACTATTTATAAATGTATCAAATGTTTTTAATTACTTTCGGCAATAAATTTTTAAATATAGGTAGTTTTAACTGAGGATATTTTATCAAGTTTATCTATACCACTTGAAAGGGTATTAAATATTTTCGGTATGCTAACTTTCGGTGTCTTTTCACCGTAGTAGTTTGTCCATCTGGGAATTACAAATTAAAATTATCAATATAATTGTGCATTAAAAAATAGTGATTTTAACAAAACAACAAAAGTAGTACGTGAAATATCAATGATAGCAGAACTACGCGCCCTTTGAATGATCCTAAATCATTAAACGGCGCTATTAAAATCTATTATATTGAATACGTCTCCCACTCCTATGTCGTGTCTGTCGTGGCTGTTTAGCATGTGCGCGTATTGCCAGTAAAATAATTTTACCCATATTAATTTTCGCTTTCAAAATATTTCGTTAATATAAAAAATAAATTGCAACGAAAAACTACAAAAGTATCGTTTAAAATGTATTTTAAATGTCAATTGACAATATTATTGTTCAAAAAGGAATGTTTTACATCATTTATATCAAACGTTATTAATAAATCTGCGGAATACGTAATTGAATACTGGCAGTATTCGGTACGAACTGGATATGGACGCGTCAGTTGACGTTTCTCTTTTCTATGGTATGTGAGTATATTAAACGTCAAATATTTATTTTTTAACATCATCACATCTACTTATTTGGTGTTATTTTGTTTGTTGCAGGTATTTACTGAAACTCCATGGATGCCTACTACCAAAACACGATGAGATATGACAGAACAGCGAGATTGTAGGCGAATAGTGCAAAATTAGTAGAAAAGGCGAAGAATGCTATGCAATTTTATTCAAGCAGTGCCTGGGCAGGTCTTCAATCTAATACATTGTGCTGGCGAGCTTTTCCAACAATATATAATTCATGCATAAATAGTTTGCGAATCACTTTGTTTAAAGTACATAAGATTATCTATAAAACTGAACGATATGAATTATGTCCAGGCATTATGTCCAGGACCCTTTTCAGGAGCCACGTTAGACAGGAATATATTTTATCTTCATACGTAGGAATATATTTATTTATATCAATAAATATACACCAATAACTTATTGATTAATTTCTATTATGGTAACATTATTAAACATTGAGCTAATAATATAATAAATTAATGGATATCTTAATTACAAATCACTATTGATAACATTCAATACTTTGTTGGTTCAATGAATACCTGAATTGGTTCGATGTGCAGCGGTCATAGGTTGGTGCGAAGCGTTAAAAAAACTATGCGTGGCATAAAACATGCGCGTAGCGCATATTTAAAGGCGCGCGGCGCCTAAAAAAATGGCGCGTATGGGCAAAAAATGGGCCAGGGGCGGAGCCCCTAGTAATAATTATTACTAGAAGCAGCAGCAACAGATACTGAGCTACTCATAAAACTGTAACTGAAACAATTAAAGATAATTCATTAACTTGTATGATCCTAAAAAACACAAAATTTGTATAGATTTCACTGTGCGATGAATATATTAAGTACTTACAAGAATCGATAAACATTTGAACATGGTGTGTGTCACAAATGTAAGGTCGAGTACAGTTTTGTTGACACGGCCCTTAAATTAAAACGAAAGAGAGAGGATGAAATCAATGTTGAGGTGGGGTCACACGAGGCTAGCTGGTTATACATGACTGATAGTGTAGTGTGTCGTAAATTAACGCCAATCAGTTCTTTGTGATAGTCCTGAATCATCAATAAATCGTCCATTAAACAATCGTTAGACGTTTCGAATTGGACGATGTGATTGAGAATTTATTGCGTTGTAATTGGAAGATATAGTATATTAGATAGAAGCCAGCCACAGTATGGGGATATGGACAGTCATTATATTAAACTGATATTGTATTTTGAAATACATTATTATTGACATTCGACGAGATCAAATAGTAACATGTTCAACATGATATTATGTGATATCAATAAATCCAAAACACGCATGCATACGATAAATATCATCATAAAATTGTAAATAACAAATAAACAAAATAAGGAACAAGATAAACTTTAGTTTAATGTTATTAATTATGTTAAAATTATCAGTCGGTTCTTATAGTTATCAGAAAACAACTTGATCCAGTCATGTGGGCGCGCAGTTCGCAATTTTGTGTCTTTTTGCTTGGCGAAAAGACTCGAGAAGTTTGGCGGCGTCTACACAGCATTGATTCAATGATGTCAATATTCCACTCATAATGCATTGCTGTTGTTCAGAAAAACATTAAAAATAAAATACCTATATGTATTTTTTTTAATGTATTCATCCATTCATTCATATCATCACGGCATATCCCACAATGTGGTGTTACCAGCGACAGAATTTCGAGTGTGCATTACCTTACGAAAGGAATACAATAGGTGTTGAAGCTCATTGCTGAACTATGTGCTAAACAATAATTGATAAGAGTAGAAGCACTATTATGAGGCGGTGCCTCAGAGTAAATCGGTAAATTATTATACCAATAATAATGATGTAGGTATGACTTACTGAGAATCGAGTTGGAATTAAAATTTCAATGAAACAGTGAAATGTGTGGGAGCAAGGAGATTGACATGTACAATATAGAGTGATGTTATTTATTGTTCAAGATACCGTACCTCGCATGAGAGTTCAACAATCTGCATATATAAATCTCCAGACACAATATTATGTACCTACCTCTAGATACTAAATTACTATGAAGAAAATAAAGATTATATCGACATGTATGTCGGACCGGGGGATGCATTTGAATACAATAAAGATTGTTCTGAATTATCCACAGAATTGTATGCATCAACGGTATGTACTTACAGAACAAAATTTATGAATATTGCTTTAATGATACGATAAAAATACCCCAATTGTGACACAGAGATGCATATCTTTTCCGTGTACATATCGTTCGTTCGCGAGAACAACGACAAAAGTCAAAAAATCCGATTTTTGAGTTAATATTAATGCAAAAAAGTTGGGTTTTTTTCAAAACACAACATAAAAATCGGATTATTGACTTATGTCGTTGTTCTCGCGAACGAGCGATATTATGAAACATAAAAAATAAATATCGGTCTACAAACCAGAATTCTAGAAAAAAAATCAAGAATAAAATTCTGCATTTTCTTACAAATTTTTTCGCAGTCGACTTTACGACTCTACGACTTTACCGATACACATAGAAATACAAATAGGTATGTGTATCCCCGGAGAGACAGTGCACTCTTCGTGGAACGAATGTTCTGAAGTAAGTCCGATTTTGGCATCGATACTACATAGTCTCGCTGTTGGTTCTGTCATTATTATAGAATTTTTACGTGTGCAATATTTCAAACATACTTTATAATTATTGAATTATAATTACATTAACTCCAATATACATTACTAAAAAATCTTTCTGCCTTATTTAAATATATTACAACGTGTTAAACGTCCCCCATAGATGGTTGAAAAAAAAAATACTAAGAAATGTTTGATGCTATACATAATATAATGCCGACCCAGTTTGTGATGGTATAAAAATATTTGTTAAAAATTGTCAAAAGACCAACATGGTGAATTGAGAGATATACTACTTGTAAATATTGTCAAGGTATTTAGTTTTGAAAGGTAGAAACATACGTATGATATGAATTTCATATTATTACTTAGAATATTCCATACAAAGAGATTCCCTAGTTTCTGTCGAGTCATTCAGACGAATATGAAGATAGTTTTAATATTATAATATGTATAATCTATTCACCGTGATATCTCCCATTGCCTACCTTTCCCTTTGGGTATAATGCCACTATCCTATTCCAGGGTAACCGGTTATAAAGGGTGTGAAGCAACGAGATTACAACTCAGATTTTTATCATAAAACCTTATATTTTACAATCGTGACAATGCCCTTACTTCTGAGCCGGTGTTTTGTATTAAAAACGCTTTATATAACTAAAGTAGCGGCATGTAAAATTGAATTATTTTGTGACAGAAAAAAAAACGTGACATAATAACTAGATACATTGACTTAAACACATTAAATGATAATGTTATTTTAGACAAATGATGCCAAAGTTGCCATTCATAATGCCATCGTAGTGCCAACCCTGACGTATGCAAGTGAAACCTGGACATGGCAGAAGACGCATGAAAGTAGAATAAATGCAGTTGAAATGAGATCGTTAAGAAGGATTTGTAATAGAACGATGTATGACCGGGAAAGAAACGAGGATATAAGGAAAGAATGTAAGATGAAGAAAGATGTCATTACTAGAATGAAAGTGAACACATTGAGATGGTTTGGTCACATGGGGAGAATGAATGAGGAGCGCCTGACAAAGAAAATATACAGAGCGGAAAAGGAATGGAATGAGAGGTCGGGGACGCCCAAGAAAGGGATGGCACGACCATGTGAACGAAATTTTGAAAGACGGAAATGTTAGAAGTGTGAGCAATAGACGAACATGTATGAGACGATGCATGAATGTGGACGAGGCGAGGGATGCGTGCCAGGATAGAAAAATGTGGCGTTCGGTTCTCTCTGCCTACCCCGCAAGGGACATGGCGTGATGGTATGTATGTATTTTAGACATTGAACAATAGAGGGGTGATACATTTAATAACTTTGATTAATTTTGTATTCAAATAAAAATTTAAATTAATAAAATTTTATAAGTAACTAACCCAAGAGAAGATCGAAAGGTCTGGTATTTGCGTACCAGAAGGGCCGACCCCAGATGAACTGGAAAGAGGCAAGGACGTTATAGAACTTTTACCGAATAGACATACCCGCTCACAAAATTTATTCCACATACCACTATGCCACACTAATTACAGATACTTTTCACCCATGTTTAGAATTCAGCGAGATTATAATACACATTTCAAAAATACAGATATTTTTCATGACACTTTACAACATTACCAAAAACAGATAAAGATGTTCTTAAACTCTAATACACAATCCCCTCCTCATTCACTAAAGATCCCTCCTCCTCATCCTGAAACATACTCCTTTACTGTATCTGTGCATATATTTGTTATTTTTTTATCTATCTTTTTAAATTTTCTTTTATCTTTTATCTTGTATTTTCTTGTGAATTTTTTAAATGTGTAATAAATTACTGTATAATCAATAATTTAAATTGAAGAAAGCAATTTTGGCTCAACTTTTATACAATAAATGTAATGTAAAATAAATAAATTATAGATGTAGCTTTCTGAGAGAAAATAAATAAATAAATCATTTTTTTAATAATGAATTTCCACATTTTATTTCCTTTATTTTAAAGAATGAATATGTCCTTGAAACAAGAAGATATACATACTCATACATTCCGTAAATTACCTTGTGCTATAGTTGAACGAAATCGGTCGAGGCAGGATTTGAACTCGCGACCACTGGATTACTAACCCAGTGCGTTAACCGCTCTGTCACCACCCATCTTATTATATTATACTCAATTTCTTTCTTGTCTTTTTTGCTTTTCTTGTGTTATTTTTTTTACATATATATTTTTAACTGTCGTTGTGACAACCTTATTGCCATAGTACCTACACATTGTATTGTATGTTATCATTAACTCTGGTTGGTTGGAGGAGATTGCCGTCTAGCAATAAATCTGCCATTGTGCAAATTGTGTGAACAAGATGATAAATAAATAAATAAATCGATATGAATAAAATTTGAACTCATTGACGTAAGTGAGATATACTAACTTCGAAGTATAAAACTATAAAAGGTTTTATACTGTAATTTATGGGAATATTATTTCGTACATTATAAATATTATTAGAAATATAATAAAAGTCTTAATGCTTTCAAGAAAAAGCCTTACCGCTATACTTGTAAGTACAAAATGACAAAAAGTATTAAAACCATAACGAGGCATTCGCCCAGAAATGATGAGATTGATAAATCAGCATACCGCTGTTGATTGTCTCAACAATTTCAGAATCATTACAACGGAAATGATCCGATTTATTAATGGTTTTATATTATAAAGTCATAAATGAGACAGTCACACAATATAACTCAACGATTTTATGTTGGAAGTTAATATACAATTTAGGAATTTATATTATTAGGTATACTTCACAGCCTTGATATACAACAGAGGAATTATTACGTATTGTGTGGCCGTCGAAGAATTCGATACTGAACGAGAAACAGTGGGTGCGCCATTCGTTCGAAGCGACCGACGTTCAAAAGAATTATAATTCTACATGGTAGTGTGATGTCGACTGTGTTTGTAGGCAGATAATTTCCAAATCCGTTTATTATATTTAAATAATTCACTGTCACCAATAAAGAGACCATCATTTGAATAACATCAACCATGTTGAAATATACAGAAATGTTCATCCTAGGGATTTTAAAATCAAATTTATTGGATTATCACTGGATTATTTTTGTTTCATTAGTAGGTACAGGACGATCGTATCGGTTAATAAGACCCTTATGTAAAAACGATCGTTCTTTAAAAATAAATATAATCCTTTGCGGAGCTTCAAGCAGAAAATTTATTAAAAAAATTGTGTTTTATAAAAAGAAAATAACTTATCTTTATATACATATAAAATTAGATAGTGAAGACGACCTCATTTCTCATGTCAACCTTTTCTTAGACGACCTCATTTCTCATGTCAACCTTTTCTTAGACGACCTCATTGGCCATGTCAACCTTTTCTTAGACGACCTCATTTCTCATGTCAACCTTTTCTTAGACGACCTCATTTCTCATGTCAACCTTTTCTTAGACGACCTCATTTCTCATGTCAACCTTTTCTTAGACGACCTCATTGGCCATGTCAACCTTTTCTTAGACGACCTCATACTCAGCTTCCATTCTTGTCACCTATGAATATGATCGTCGTGACGCGCCCTTCATCCATTCAACTATCCATAAACGACGATGTCGGTACTATTTATCCAATGAGTGAATCTCTATTTATCTTATATCAAATAAAAATATATCCTTTTTGACATTTTTTTTACATCTCAATAGAGAAGAAGTTGGAATATTATAGAATAACCAGGAACATAATAAGGACAAGGGACTAAGGGAAAGGGATAAGCTTAATTGGTGTCACGTTACGCAAGCGCATAATACGATCTTAGTTCTTCCATAATATTCTAACTTCGTCTCTATTGAGATGTTAAATTTTTTCAAAATAATTTGTGACTCCGGATAGGGACAGGATGTATATGCATATTCAAAAATATTCGTAAAATATATATAGTAAGCAAGTTATTGTGTATTTTAAGATGGCGTCTGTGTTTTAAACAAAATTAAAATTTATATCCCTTTTTACTAATAGCATCTAAATTTGAATTTTCTAATTAAAAACAACAAAATATCTAACATTTTCACTTTTTTTTTTAAATAAGCAAGGTAGATATTTGATCGAAAAGGCAAATTTATTTACATTGTAAATTATTTTTCATCGTCGTCCATTTTGTGCTCCGCAGTTAGGTTAGGTTGGCAGCAGATGTTGCCAGTTCATACAAGTATATTATATTGCCAACGTAACGATATAGAAAAGTACATGGGTAGGTACCGGAAAATATACGGTTATTTTCAGACCTGATACAAATTTTTCCAAAAGAAAAGATCGTGAAAAAATAAAACATAACCTGCAAAAGTTGGTATATAACGGTTCATACCCAACCAAGCTTCTATACATAACTGTGTGAAGATGATTGAAAGCAAAGAAATCCAACATAAGTTATACCAAGGTCACGGTGGACGATATTTGAAAGAAAATGGGTGTTAAGATGGGTGGTGGCAGAGCTATTAGCGCACTGGATTAGTAATCCAATTGTCGCGAGATCGAAACCTGCCACGACCGATTTCGTTCACCAATAGCACAAGCAGCTAGTCTTGCTTTACGGAATGTATGAGGATCTATGTGTACTTGTAACAAGGACATATTCATTATATAAAAAAAAATCGGGGAAGTCAAAATGTAATGTAACAAGAAAATGTAGGATAGGATAAGAGAAAATTTGACAGATATTATGAAAAGATAGTAATTAAAAATATACCCAAGGACGACTGATAAAGAAAATTATTATTCTTCTTCGAGTATTACCTTTATTTTACGGTCAAGAAACCGTGTTATCATTCAACGGTGTAAAGTCCATTTTACACTTTTTTGTATATAGTCTCACAAACCCAGACTGAAAACACAGCGAAAACTGTGTCTCCACCGGGAATCGGTCCAAGACTATTGTTTCAGTATTGAAATATCTAACCGAGTCACGATAAATGACAAAGGTAAATGACATTCACATTGATTTGCTTTCTTTAAGAATATTTTTTACTTTACAGTGTTATGGATAGTTAAATTTAAGAATTATATCATTGTATTAAATATTGTATTATTTGATACATATATTTTAAGAATTTATCAAAAATATATTGCGTAATTATTGTTAGCATTACTTCAGAACAGACTTCGCCTACATAGTGAGGTAACCAATCCCATTATAATATTTAAGTTAACTTATATTATTATAAACTGGACGCTAAAGTTGCCATTCATAACGCAATCGTAGTGCCAACATTGACGTATGCAAGTGAGACCTGGACATGGCAGAAGTCGCACGAAAGCAGAATAAATGCAGTTGAAATGAGATCGCTTAGAAGAATTTGTAACAGAACGATGTATGATAGAGTTCGGAATGAAGATACAAGGAAAGAATGTAAGATAAAGAAAGATGTAATTAACAGAATGAAAGTTAACACATTGAGATGGTTTGGCCACTTGGGGAGAATGAACGAAGAACGCCTGACGAAGAAAATATACAAATCTGACAGGAACGGAATAAGAGGTCGCGGGCGCCCAAGAAAAGGATGGCACGACCATGTAAACGATATTTTGAAAGATGGAAATGTAAGAAGCGTGAACAACAGACGAACATGTATAAGACGATGTATGAATGTTGAGGAGGCGATGAATGCGTGTCAAGATAGAAAAATGTGGCGTTCGGTTCTCTCTGCCTACCCCGTGAGGGACATGGCGTGATGGTATGTATGTATGTATGATGCATTATAGAAATAAATAAATTAATAAATTTGAAAAAAAATATTTTAACGCTTATCTGTAAAGAAATATAATGTTGAAATAAAAATGAAAAATGAAAAATGAAAACACGCTGTTTAACATACATGTTTGCGTATACCTACAATGTATACATACACATACCCTATTAATATAAACAAGAAAATATTTACAGAATGAAATAACAGTATTTGGAGGTAGAGAAATAGAAAGCTACACACACATTTATAGGTAAAAGAAAAGAATACCATAACTCACCATAATTGATAAACTTGCACCCGTAAAAAAACTAAAGTAGTCTGAAAACGAATCACATATAATAGATGGTTTGGCTCAGAAGTGTCACTGGGAGAAAAAGGGCGAAATAAGAAAGAAAGAAAAAAATCTTTCGAAAACTAAATACTCCTCTAAGCCGACAAGAATAGCATACCTACCTCACAGGATACGCACAGTGCAACAATCACACAGAAATGCCTTCTGTCGTTGGAGAGACAAAATGAAATCTAATAAAAACAAAAAAACTATAGCAAATCTTACATTATAAGACACGGAAAACTCTGTCTAATTTAAAACGAGTGGGTTGTGGCCAACACTATACTCCTCACTACCAAATTACTACAGAAAGTATTTAAATCTCGTATGGAAAATTTTCAGCATTTCATGAAATGAGTTTGTTAAATTATATAGTTTAAATAAATTATACTTATTTTAAAATTGAAACTATAAATATCATATTACAAGTTATGTGAGTATGGAGTCACTTTGAAATATTTGACATTTTAAAAAATGAGAACCACTGATCAGATATCCGTCAAAATATAATGAAGACTAAGCGAGTATTAGTTACACAAATTTGCAAAATTATTGCAAAAGAATCGAATGTGTTTAGTCTATTATCGATAAAGAAGAATACACAGGCCGTACATATCACATACATAGTATACAGTACATACACACAGATTCATTGTGATGAATCTTTCAGAATACAATCTCGGCATGACAGTAGTTGATAATCTGCAATAAAAAAATATCCTTAAAATTGCAAATTCATAACTCTCCACTATATTGACTTGGGGTTGTGAGGAGTGAACATATTAAAATAATAACGTAACTTTGTTTATTTCCACCCTGTATAAAATAAACAAAGTGATGAATTTACTTATCATAATCCAAACAAATATTTAAAGGTAAACTACAAACCGTTATTTGTCAAATAATTCCTAAATATTTCTTGTACATCCTTCCGTAACCTCCTTTTCCTCATTGCTTTGAGAGGTGTTATATTTTTCACACTAAATATCTACTATTGTAGGTACCAATTTAACTTTAGAGACTTCACGTTGATCGGGTTTGTTGGAAGGAATTGCTTAATGGCAATAAATCCGCATTTGCGCACTTGTTGTACATGAATATGACTAAATAAATTATCAATGTTGGGTCATTATTTTTATTTTTTTTAATGAATTATTTACAATGTAAACGCCTCTACCATATATAATTTGTCTCGAATTTAACTGAATATACTAAGACTTTGTATGTAGATTCGTAATTATTCAAGAATAAATCCGTATGTCCTACAAAGATTCTTATTCCTCTTCTTCTTCCATCAGCCATCACTCTAATGCTCGATGTACATCCACTCGTCTTTTTTTGGGGCTCTTGGACCCATCTACACGATTACAACGTTGAAGATAAGTAGTCAATAAACTCCAATTGATAAATGTGATATGTCTTAAATTGAGGAATTAAAGTCAACTCACCCAAATTGATAAAAAGTTTGATAATATGTCGTAAAATTCAAAGATTATAACATCTCCAAAAACATCTCGAACTGTCATCAATTTCTTACTCAGTACATCACAATCTTTCACCATGGGAACAATTTACTCTTCTATTACCTAATAGAATTAGTTATTTTATTTATTTGTCTTTTTGTGCATGATATAAACTAACATAATGCACACAGGCGGGCTTATTGAGATTAAGTAAATTCTTCCAACCAACCGTATTACAAAGTATGACAAAATTATATATATGCATCAACAAAAGAATGAAAAAGAAAATAAAAATAAAGAAAATATACATTACACTAAGATCAATAATAAAAAAAACATCATAGCCAAAAAGGATTGAGTAAAAATAAGGAGAGGAAATCGGGATCAGGAGTTCAGGGATAAATATTCCTTCTTTAGTATTTTTCTTTTGAATACAAAGTAAGTTAGACGACGCAATATCCGGACTTTGACTATTCCATAGTCTTCTGATTGTAATTCCCCTTTTTAAAATATTAGTTTTTTCGTGCAATAAAAAAAGGACAGGGCAAGACACGAGATTATTAAAAACAATATTCAAGGTATTGTGGTGAGTGAGGGTTATCAAGGATGGCATGGTCTCCAACGAGGAATAAATTGAAGCAACTTTATAATTAGGTGTCTCCAAAGTTCTGGACTGAATATTCAGCACGTCCTGTCCCGATGTTATTTCAGTATTGGATTTGTCTCTCTCTGTCTCGGTGTATTATAATTCAGATGTAATTTCGGAGTGCGGGACGAGATGCACTCAAATGACAGTTTTGGCTTTGGTTGAAGCTAAGTACACGTGACATTTGGTGATCCAATGTGTACCGCGAGGCGACATTGACTGACTCACTGACAAATCTGATCACGACATGGCATAGCTTTTATACTGCCCCGACAGCCGACGACCAAATTGGAAATAAGCATATTCCAGTTTTCACATTGGACAGGCGAGAAAACCCGTGCCAAAACAGTTTCATATTGATATTTTTTATATATCAAAATACATGTACAAAGACAACTCGACTTATTTTCAAATAACTAAAACAATGTAAAATGTTACTTAGTAGGTAAATACAATAAAAATTAGATTTTTTTAAACAGTAAAACAATTATATAAAAAATAAAAAATACGTACTATTCTTAATTCGTCAAATAAAAAGTAAGACGCATACCTCACTTGATTACCTATTACCACATTTTAGTTGCACGCAAGATGTTGTAGTGTTCGGACGTATTGTCATAGTCAAAATTCCATCTTGTGTGATGAAAACATATAAAAATTATACAAGAACTGTGAAAGAATGAGCAGATATATCATTTTTATTTGATAACTAATATGTTTATATATAACAATATATGTATATTTTTTTAAATGATGGCAACTTAAATGTATGTAAAATTATCAATGCATTATCAATCTGAACCCACCTGTAGAAATAAATACATAAGAAATGAAAGTAAAAACATCAATCAATAAACTAAAACGCGGCCTACGTGGCTCAGTTGGTTAGATGTCTGACTTCTGAGCTGGTTAGATTCCCGGCGAACACATAGTTTAAAATTGTTTTAAGTCTGGATCTATTGGATGACAAATATCATTAGTCTTTAGAATATTCGAACATATTATTGGGTGCTTGTTACATTAATAATTGGCATAGTAATTACCTGTTAATTGCCCATAAAGCTATACAAAATAAAATAAAGCAAATTGCTAAAATAAATAAATAAATTCTTTATTTCTCTTAAATATAATAAACATCGTGATTAGAAAAAAAGATTAAAAGTAAGTAAGTGTTTCAGAAAAGGAAAATGAATGAAAATATTTCTAAACACATTAACAGAATGATAAATTTATTTAACTCTTACGAAAAAAATGCCGACTTCTGAGCTGGAGCTGGAGAAAAATATCAATATGAAACTGCCGACTTAGACATATTTTTCGATTCACATATAACATTCAAAAATAAACTTATATCTAACATCGTGACATTATAACAATTAGGTACTGATTAATTTTATTTTTCCCAACCACCCTCAGCAATATATTTTCTTTTTCTTCCCAAATCATGAATCTGTCAATATATGTTCGTCTACACACACATGCACACCCTCTCTCACACACACACATACACACCCACACACTCACACTCTTTCTAGATATCTCTTTCACTCACACATGTATTACTCTTCTCTCATGCGCGCACCCCACTAATTCACACTTTTTTTGTTGTATTATTTTGATATTAGGTATAGTACGTAAGAGGTACATGTTATTTTTGTATTTTTATTTATTTAATTTCAATAATTGTATGCATGTACTGTGTGCTGTCCTTGGTAAAATAAAATAAAAATAAAAATAAAATAAATAAACGAAACACAATATTGTTTTTAATAATTAAATATACTTGAAAATTTACTTTTTTATCAGATGGCGGATCACGCCATGTCCTTATTTCAAGATTCAAGACTCGTTATGAAAAATAACATTTTTAACTTTTGTGGAAGTTTCACAAAAAGTTGTATAAGCAAAAATCGACCTATCCAAATTTTCAGTCATAAGTTTTTAAACTGTACCACGCTATACTATGGTGATGAGGGAATGGAGACCAAAAACTTTAACACTTCATGGTCATAAACTTAGACGCACAATACTTGGTGTACAACAATGTGCACAAAGTCGATATTATTGCCACAATGCAATCTCTTCCGACCAACCACTGAAAATAAATTATCGAATTATCAATTTACATACCGGGGAATTTTGGCATCTAAGAGGTCCAAATCCAAATCTCTTATGCGGCTGTATACTTTGTCTGCTTGTTGTCTAAGTAACGAGTATTCCTCATGTAAAGACTTTTTGATGTTGGTGTCAGCTTCTTAAGAGGGAGTTGCAGAGCGCTGTTTAATAATATGTATTAAAAGAATTTTTTTTAATATCATTTAATGCAAAGTATCCTGATTTTTTAAATGAAAAGTACCTTATTTATTGAATGTCCTTGTGTACTATTATTTTATTTTATTTTAGTATAGGTAATATTGCTTCTCGGGCAACTAACAGGTAGGTACTATGTGAAATATTAATTTAACTCGCACCCAATAACAGATACCAGTCAGATACCCAACCAACTGAGCCACGAAAGCCGACTTGATTTCGTAAGAATACTTTTTTAATGTTACTTTTTCTTTTCTTTTTACTACAGATACTTTTATTTTGTTTTATTAAGTACGTTTTTTGACATTATTTGGTAAACATGGATAGTTTTGATTCCGCCGGTGACCAGACTTGCCCACCAGATATCCTTGGCTCAGGAGTCAATTATAAAAAAAAAAACAAAAACATTATTGAGACAATCAAAACACGACCGCAAATCCAAGAACGGTCGACATTTCCCCACGACTGGTCCGTGGCGCTCGCTCTGGCAAAACAGAAGACATTAAAACTTGAAAATGATGTATTTTTCCACCTCATTTGCCAACGTGACTAAAGTCAAATGAAGCGATAGTAAAACTCGGACGAAGAAATTATAATCGTGATTATAAAACTTCCTCAAATGGCATTGAAGATAAACGGTCGACCAACAAAAGTTGTTTATTGTTTATGATGCCGGTAAGAGAGAGGCCATTAGTACAGGGACATAAGTAATGTGTTCAAAACACGAATTTAATACGATATCTCGGAATGCAAACTAAACGTGGCACTGGCACCAGTAGTGCCAACCAGAAGCACCTTCATAAAGAAAGACTAACATCACGTGCAATAATATAAACACAATACGATCAGAGACCAGTGGCACTCAAACATTTGAAGTTCAGTTCAACTAGACTTGTCCCGGTTGGTTGCGTTTTAGTCTGGATCTGCGATATGATAAAACTCTACAGAATGTAGAAAGGATTTGAAAGAATTTCAATTTTGTGGATTCCCCAGACTTGTTGAAAAAAAATTGCTTTCACTGTCCGAGAAAAACAACCAAGTATCCTAGGACTTTTTATATTCCTAATTGTAATTACCAACTACACTCAGAATGCTTTTGTGTACCGTGCTTGCACGGTGTATAATGCGTTCTTTAATAATAATAATAATAATAATCAAATTTATATAGCGCCGTTTTATGATATCAAGACCATTCCAAGGGCGCTCTCACTTAGTTGTTGGCTCTGCGAAACAAAGAAGTCTTAAGTAATTTACTGAAGGTCCCAAGACTCGACACACTCGAATACACTCGACATTTCTGCGAGCTCTCTTAGTGCGTTTAGGACAGCTGTCTCCTTCTATTTTTCCTACTACTTATTTAATCAGCTGTCTTATTTTAGTGTTTTTTGTTATGTACTAGTAAATCAATTATACATTAAATGTAATTTTTATATCAATATTAATTATCCTATTGAATAATTCGTTGGTCCACTAATAAAGTAATGTACATCGTCTGTTTTATAAATTGTGTAGACTGTATAACTCTCTATCGACCAATAAAAATAAAATAAAATAAAAAGCATCATAAGACTCAAAAAATAAGTGCGTATAAATATACCTAATGTTTTCTATAGCGCCTACCCGTTACTAATAATATTGTTATTAATATTTTACATAGGACGTGTCTGAGAAGCAAATTTAAAATCAAATAAATAGTGTTGTCAAATTAAGTTTCAGTTAAATCTTGATAATGCCGAGACATCTCGAAGAAAACATTTGGTAGTAACAAAACGAATTTATGGAAAAACAATGAAAAAAAAAAGTTTTTTGATAATTTTTACAAGGATTTTGCCTTGGTTAAGACAAAACATGTATTTAAAAAAATCCAACAAGTATTTAAAAAAAATTATGCTACGTATTTCTTATAATAAAAAAAATATAGAATATACGTTAATCCTCGCGAGCCATAAGTTTAGAAGACTGAAAGGGTAGATTTATTAAGTTTATTGTGTACCTATGAGAGAACTGAAGGAATTTCGTAACGAAAACCTGAAATTTATAGTGACAGTAATTAAAGATACCTATTTCAAAACACCCTCCTTCCTCCCAATTCCTATTTATATCCGGATATCAACAAAATGAAAATATAAATAAAATAATGATGTAGACATTTTTTATTCTGCTGACAATACAAATCAATTATTTATGTTGATTCGTTTATATAATTATTTAAATTTAAGAATATTATATGAGAATGTACGATAGAATGATATATTTAGTTCAATTGGCACGTCCTGACACGTTGTGCAAATGGCGAGTTTAATGCAAAAAACATGAAATTTCTTGTAATAAAGCGTCATTGAGGTGAAGTTATCACAAAAAGGGCGCTATATATCGTCCCTCTCCCGACTAACAGTCGTATCTGCAAAATGCAAATTGTTCAGGAGAGCGTTTTTAGTGTTTTACGCGTGCATATTTTCATCTCTCCCAGCACACGGTGATACGGTGTAAATATATTTTAATATTTTATTTGTATTCTTATATATATATATATATATATATATATATATATATATATATATATATATATATATATATATATATATATATATATATATATATATATATATATATATATATATATATATATATATATATATATATATATATATATATATATATATATATATATATATATATATATATATATATATATATATATATATATATATATATATAAATATATATATATATATATATATATATATATATATATATATATATATATATATATATATATATATATATATATATATATATATATATATATATATATATATATATATATATATATATATATATATATATATATATATATATATATATATATATATATATATATATATATATATATATATATATATATATATATATATATATATATATATATATATATATATATATATATATATATATATATATATATATATATATATATATATATATATATATATATATATATATATATATATATATATATATATATATATATATATATATATATATATATATATATATATATATATATATATATATATATATATATATATATATTATAATATTTTTATCTCGGTTTTCCCGTGTCAGTAGGTCTTGACTAAGACCATTTGTCTTCCTGGTGATATTCAGGCGAAACGTCGGAAGACAAATGGTCTTAGTCAAGACCTACTGACACGGGAAAACCGAGATAAAAATATTATAACATATTTCACCCGTGAAAACATCAAATATAACATATATATATATATATATATATATATATATATATATATATATATATATATATATATATATATATATATATATATATATATATATATATATATATATATATATATATATATATATATATATATATATATATATATATATGCATATTTTCATCTCTTATTCATTCTTTTCATTTCTGGTCTTAGTCAAGACCTACTGACACGGGAAAACCGAGATAAAAATATTATAACATATATATATATATATATATATATATATATATATATATATATATATATATATATATATATATATATATATATATATATATATATATATATATATATATATATATATATATATATATATATGTATATATATATATATATATATATATATATATATATATATATATATATATATATATATATATATATATATATATATATATATATATATATATATATATATATATATATATATATATATATATATATATATATATATATATATATATATATATATATATATATATATATATATATATATATATATATATATATATATATATATATATATATATATATATACATATGTATATGTATAAATCATTCTTATATATATTAGAATCGTATTTGCAAATAGATCTATTAATGAAATTTTATTTTCAGTAATTCGTAGACAACAAATCACTAAGCTATTCCAAGTTAACGGGAGGTGATACAGTCGAGACCTTTAGTGAGAACATGAGAACAACATTGGTGGTCCTAACTCGATTTTACAAAATGTGTCAGATACGACAGTTAGTCAGCAAAGGGACGATATAAGTCATCCAAGTTTATTAATGTATTTGTAATATATTTACCTAAATGGTGCGCTGGGTTAAAATTCCAGAGGTGACTAGTTCGAATCTCCCTCGACCGATTTTGTTCTTCATCTACATATATTATAACTCAAGCAGTTTTGTTTAATGTACGCTTTTTATGTACTTGTAATACAACGATATATTAATTCCTGAAAAAAAACGAGTACTTTCAACCGTGTGATTTCAACCACGTAAGAAGTAGAAATAATTGAAGAGCGAGTATGAGACGACGTTTGAGCGTGAATGAAGAGAATTATGTACGTCACAAAAGAGTCTAATAATACATACATAATGAATAATGATGTCTGTCCTTCACTGACATTTATTTCGAATAAAATAATTTAATCCCATTAAATTCGGCATTGCATTCTTTCGCCCGTAAGAATTAATTAAAAATGAATAATTCAAAGGGGGGGGTGAAATCAATGAATTATTCGTATTTAAATAATTGATAAAATGGGGAGAGAGGGATAGGGTTCAAAAGGAGTGGCTTTATCCACAACTAGTCAGCGGTTGAGTCACAGGAATTAAGAACCCCACAACTCAATGCAGATATGTCACCAATGCTCACTTTTCAATACCATTTATTGTAATCCGAAGTCGAATTTTCTAGAATGAAAGGAAGACACCCATACAATCTGCAGGGTCTTGTTCAATAATAATTTTATTTATTTATTTTGAAACTTCTTGTACATATGATTAGTTAGTTCTTGTACATATGATTAGTTAGCGGGCTTATTGCCTAATTGCAATTTCTTCCAACCAACCAGAGTAAATGTTAAACATACAAAACAATACTAGTACTTTGGCAATAAGTTAATCACATTACAAAATAAATAAAGATATCAGAAGAAAAGTAAAAAAAAACAAAGAAGATAGCATATGAGAACAATTCATAGCAATGATAGGAAAACTAAGGATAAGGAAAGGAAGAGGAGAGGAAGATGTAATCAGGTGTTGTAATAGCACAAGCATTTATTTGCTTATTTTAGGGAACGTAGGAAGATGTATATGTACTTGTTTAACAAGGACATATTCATTTTATTAAAAATAGTAATAATAATAATAATTTTAATTATTTCATTTCATTTAAACTACGGACGCCAGAAAAATACACACAAAGCGGTATTTTCGAATAAAAAAAAAACATTAAAATTAAATATCCAAAAATGTTGAATTTAAAGCAACAAATAACTAAGGCGGATAAACAAGGCTGTTTACAAAATTATGACTATTTATTTTTACCTTGACAATAAAAACGGTGCTGATATTGTAAAAAAATATTAGGGCCGAATCAGTGAAACAGGAATTGGGGTCACAGGTTTCATTCCTAATAGGATCTTTTTTTATAGATTTCGAAACTTTTGTGTAATCCACTACTAAAAAATATACAACATTAACTTTCTTTCACTATTAAATAAGTTCAGTTAGTTTGTCGATCGACAATTCTTGATAGAACTCAATTGTATTATATTTCTTCTATTCTTTCACTATATTTGCTTATAACATCTGCAACAGCTTGAACATAATGAAAGAAAAAAAAAATCTGTTTTCAAGTTGTAGATGATCAATCACTTTGAGCGAGCGTTACACGAAACAGACTCCAACGGGACCGAATAGACATAAATCCTTGTACGAAAGTAACCTTGAAGCATGTTAGGAGCACCCTCTTCCCCTCCTTAACTCGGGGGAGTTAGTACAATTTAGTTTGGATCCAGTCTGCTGAGCCGAGTCTTAAGCACTTCCATCGGTAGCCTCAACCCGCAGCTAACTTAATGGCTCTACACTAATCCTTTACAATAATTAAGCCGGTTTTACGTACAAAACGGGGTGCTCTAGTCCCTTTGGATAACTAAGATTCGTCTGTCATGCATAAAAAGCGAGATTACACCCGACACAACAGTACGGTACAGTATAGTCTATGTATAGCTACCAGCGATATTCTTATGTTTAAACAATGACACTGCCGAGGGTGTTGTACTTAGAATAAATACATTTATCGTAACTTCACGTACTTACTTCGATGGCGTATAATATGTTTCACAAACTAACTCTAAAGTCAATGAGAAATACGTAACGAAAACGTGGCAGACAAACGAACAGCTGAGAAAAACAATTGATGCTAGTAAAGAATAGACATTGTTTGTTGTAGATTTTTTTAGATAACTATTTTTAAATCCGTGGTCAAAATCGAATATTATTTTTTATTTGCATATACGCAAAAATTGGATTTTGTTCCCTATCGGGAGTCAAATGATATTTTTACTGACAAACTTTTAATATCTCAATAGAGACGAAGTTGGGATATTATAGAAAAACCAGTTCTCAAGACACCTACGGGGCTTACGACCTGTCATCTGCTGGTTTAAGTGATCACTTTAGTTCGTGGTTCTTCTATAATAGTTTGTCAGTAAAAATATCCGTGGTGAAAGTTTAAATAATTTTTATATATAATAATTCCATTCTACAGTCGTATGAAAAAAGGAAGTAAATTTGGAAAACATACGTCAAAATTCAAAATATGAGATGAATTTAATAAAAATGCAGTTCATGGCTTAGTCTACAGATGATCTGTATACAAACCTAACCTTACCTAAAGTTTAGTATAATAAAAAAAATGGTATCACCACTTCTCCAAACATAAGCTCACCCACATAATGGCAACATTGTATAATTACTGTAACTCCACCCACATATTTGGCAACGCTGTGGAGTTAATGAAGCTCCGCCCACACACGTGACAACGTTGTAAATGCTGAGTGAAGTTGAAAGTTGCTAATTTTTGTTTTAGTTTCGTTTGGACCTTGAAAATGCCAAGTCACCTTGGCGAAAACGTTCGGTCGTTAATATAAAAAATATTTGTGGAAAAATACAAAGTTATTTATTAATTCATTCAAAAAAAATGGTAATTTTAATCCTCATTCAGGCCAAATCTTTCCTTAAATAAAAAAACACAATGTCAATTTTTGGTTTTTAGTCGTGCTCTTCATTATCGTTTCAATAATTTAATATTTAATTTATTTATTTAAAACTTTTTGAGCACATGTGCACAATGGCGGGCTTATTGCCAAATGGCAATATCTTCCAACCAACCATATTCATTTGGTGAAACATATTGTTTTTATGATACGTACCAACAATTTATATGAATAAAATATATAATGAAGATATAAATACATATAAAAAAAAAAACAATAAAGAAACGGAGGGGACAGGATAGGGGGACGACAAGGAGACAAATTTAAGTGATATGTGTAAGGAAATGATTCCTCAGTTTTCTTTTGAAGGCGGGAAATGTTAATGAAACTCGAAGTTGCGATTGGGTGTAATTCAAAAGACGAGCTGCTTGTACGGAGAAAGATGTGTTGAATACTGAAGGTTCTTTCAGTAACTCAAATTTATCGACGTAATGTTTTCCACAATTCAACACAAACTAATTATTACACTGCACTATTCCACAAGTTTATAGGAAATATTATTATAACTAGTTGCATGTAACACATGAGATCCAACTGTCGATAGCGATAGTATGTATAGTTGAAGAATATGTACCAAACTATAAACCCATAGATACAAATTATTGAATATTTTCAGATATTTTGTTTTCTATACAACATATGTAGGTATGTATGTCAAGATAGGATAGTATGGAGGAAGATCCTTTTTCCTACCCAGAATATGCAAATAGCATGATGGTATGTATGTATGTTTGGAGATGAAGTATCAAACTATTAAGTCTTCTTACATATTGTGTATAGGCGACTGCCATACAAAATGTATGAAGCGATGTCGTCACTAAATTCAATTTTTAAAAAAATTGTTAAAAAAAAATTGAGATCTTCTACTACAATGTTAATATTTTTTATAGAAAATTAAATTATCTAGTTGGGGTGTTTCGGCTTTTTTCAATAATTGTAAAAGTTTTGGAAATATAGGCAGTTAAACTCATAAATTTATCATAAAAAAAATATTTTTCTTAATAAAAAATGTTTGAGAAACCCTGGAATTTTTTTGAAAAAACTAATTTGAGATTTTCTATTTGTCTATGTTTGTACCAATTTTCAGCGTTCTAGCGTTTATGGTTTCTGAGATATATGGAAAAATAAAATAAAAATTCAAAAGTTGATAACCCCTGACTGAAACAAAAATTCAAAATTCCGAGTATAAAAGTTTTGTAGGCCTGTAACTGTTTATATATTCTGAAATTTTAGGCTCTGTAAATTGAGCGGATCAAAAGTTATAAGGGGGGGACGGACACACACACACACACACACAGACACCCACACAGACACACACACAGACACACACACAGACACACGAAATGTTCTACTCCGAATTCTGAGTAAATCCGTGTATGGAAAATATATGCTGCGAAGCCTCTAAGTTGGTGTTTTTTGACTTCAAAGTTGGAAAAGCCGTGAAAAAAGTAGACCTCTCCATACAATTCTCGCGTATTCTGGCTTGAAACATTGTCGATATGTTAAGAGAACAAAGTTCTCCTGAACAAATCGACAGTTGGATCATGCTTTATGTTCCATTGAAATGTTTCATATTGTATAATGTTTGCAGATATTTTACTAATAACGCAACTTAGCGAAATAAGTAAGTATATTTTATTCATCAAATATTTTTAATAAACATAAAAAAACTCGAAATACCTACAAATAAAATTATATCATACGAGTTAACTAACTTTTAATTTTATTTAGGTAAGGTTCGAAGTTTACACAGTCTCAAATCATAAAAAAATATTAACTAAGGACACAATTTACAGAAAAGCGAAAAAAAAAACTTTATACAACTTTGGAAATCATAAGACATAACTTTCTGTGAAAACAAAAGAAAATATCTCGCAATATCTTTCCCTTTTCCGTCTACTTAAGGAGATTAATTTTCGGATTTAATATTTTCTAAATAATAACAAGTAAAACTCCCTTAGACATCCGTCGTTTCGTTGCAAACTATTTAAAAAAAATAATGTTGTTTCTTTTTTTATGAAGGGTAATTAGAATAAGCATTTCGGGACCTTAACCCTTAAGGTAAAAATAATGAAAAAAATTACGTCATAAAAACATACATTTTTCACAAATACTCAAAATATATTAATGCTTTACTTTTTGTGGGAAGTAAAGGTTGACTTACAAGTGAATGCAAGGTTTACATTTATTTATTTATTATAATATGTACGTGTGCTCATAGGCCGGTTTATTTTTATAATGTAATCTCTTTCAACCAACCCAAGCAATAATATCTCAAGTAAATTATAACTACAAACAGACTGATCATATTGTAAATGAGAAAACTTGGAGAGATTTTAAGAAAATTGAAGGAATATACTATGAGGTAAGATGTATAATGAGGTAAGTATTTTATAATAATTTTAGTTATTTCTTTAATATCTGTATGCATTAAGACGTCATCACTTAGGCAATTACATAGTCATTATTGTTAAAATATATATTTTTATTAAAAGTACGTATTTAAGGCATGTACAATGTGTGAAAAAAAACATAAAATATAATTTTTACTGACAAACTTTTAACATCTCTATAGAGACGAAGTTGGGATATTATAGAAGAACCAGGAACTCAAGGCACCTACAGGGCTCACCTACGGCCTGTTATCGGCTGGCTACTCCCGACAGGGAAAATATCCAATGTTTGCATATATGCAATTAAAAAAATATTCGATTTTTATACACATTGGTACAAAAAGGTAAACAAACCAAAAATTAAATAATATTTCTGGCGCAGTTTAGGGGTGACATCTGTGCGGGACACCGTCATCTCATTTATAAGCACCGTTCCTTTCATTGCTTACAAATAAACCAACTTCCCATTAGATGGCGTTACATTTTCAGGTGAATTGTTACACATTATTCAAATATATAGAACTTTCAAAAATTACATTGATAAGGGAACTCAATAGGCATTATTGGTGAACGTTGCGCAAGCGCATAACGTGATCACGTAAACCAGCCGATGACAGGTCGTAAGTCCTGTATGTGCCTTGAGTTCCTGGTTCTTCTATAATATCCCAACTTCGTTTCTATTGAGATGTTGAAATTTTAACCGTAAAAATATTATTTGATTCCCGACAGGGAAAAAAATCCATGTTTTCGTATATGCAATTAAAAAAATATTCGATTAAATATAATATTTTGTAGATCAAAATCCTAGTGATGGGAAATAAAGCTGACTCTTGTTTATGGCAATATTTCAATGGGATGTCTGCATTAATTAAAATAACAGATTTTGTTTATCAACGACAAACATTCGTCGCGTAGACAGAAATAACAATTAAAAACCATTTAAGAATTCTCAGAAAGAAATAAACGGAAATATACAGGATAAACCTTCCTCGAAAATGTTTTCAACATTTTCCCATTGCTTGACTGATTTTACATCAACTTTCTTTATATTAATATACATAACAGGCGGCAGATATTTCTTTCTACATAAAATAATGTCTATCTGTAACAGTTTCGAACTCGAAAAACGATATATTATAATGGTAAGAGTAAAATAGTAGTAGAACCAGAGAGTATGATCAGAAAGTTGGAATATAAATTGAAATACTTTTAAAAGTTATTTCAAAACAACAATAGCAATCGATTTTGTTCAAAGAATGCAGGGGGTGAAGAGTTTGAGGGGGAGATGGTTTGGATTGAGGGTCAGGAGGGGAGGGGGGGTAGACAAAAGGGAAAGAAGGTTTATTAAAAGAAAATTCTTGAGGGGTGCCTTCCTGATAGTGCGAACCCAACCGAACCCTGAAAAGACGCTGAATATTATAATACGCACTTTTTTGCACAATTTTAACAATAAAGGAACCCAGACAGCAAACGAATACGGTCATTAATATTATTTATCGCATATTTTTATATTATTTTAAGTTGTTTTGAACAACAATTCACAGGACAATAGAAAATATTCAATTCTAAAACGGGGACTTGACTAATTGTGCTTCATTTTGTTATCTGCTAAAATTTCAATGGTAGTTTTAACATTCCGTTATCTGTTGAAAGAACAATAAAACTTCTTAAAATACATGATAAATAAAATAAATTAGATAATTATATTTTAGGGTATAGTATTGACATTAGTTTCTCAATGGGTTGTAAGAGAGTTCACATTATATGTAAGTTTCCTCGAAGTGTTATATGTATATATTTTGCACGTTGCATTAAATTTTGTGTCGTTTGTAAAAGCACAATTATTTTTTTAATTAACTTCATATTGATATCATAATATGTATTAAGTGCATTTACTTTGTAACATATGTGTTTGTGATTGTTTCAAGTATATTACTCGGGTTTGATCTCCCGTTATGTAGTTTCGAACTAGTCCAGCTTGATTGAAACTACGCGTGTACCGATACACCTAAACTAAATATGTAAGATATTTATTTTATTTATCAAAATATTAAATTGATCAAATGATATTTAAAATGTTTTGAAAAAAATGTACCAGGTTCAAATTTGTAGAGTATAGAGAAACGAAAGAACATTCACAACATTTAACACTCTATATTTATCTTACAATTGATGTCATAAAAAAATCACTTCCATATCAATATTTGACAGAGACGTTGATATGACACTTCTTAGCGCGTCCTCAATCTTCCGCCTATTACGCTTCTTCACGCTATTTTCTGAAAAGTTTGACGCCCGTTATTGGTTCGCCGTTGCCATCGGAAATCGACATTTACTATTGGGTGTATAGTGGCCAGGCGTCGTGTCGTGTCGCCACAACTTAAAGTTGATTAGCTTTCCATGGACTACGCTTAATTTCTTCTCTATGATTTCATCTATCAAAACATTGTGTCTCATTAAAATTGAGGTGTATTCTTCTTCAACGAATGCAGATTTTTTTATTAAAATAACAGAAATAATATTTTAATCGAATTCAATTTGGCTGAAAGCGAAATATGCTTGGAAATTTGATAATTCCAATTCAATACTATTAATTAGTATTGAAGGGTAAAAATTAATTTATTGTTCAAAGCCGTCAACGATACACCGAGTAAGTAATTAAACCGTCCACAAATTGTGAAAATTCAAAATACGATGTTATCTGGAGCAGGCTTGGAAATGTTTGAAACTATACAGATAAAACTTTGCAAAGTTTTCTTCGAATAGTTCACAGTCTATTATAACAGCACCAGTTTCAAAATTTTGCCGTAATGAGATTGTTCACCAGTATGCGATGATAAGTTTTGGGTCTGGTTTGTTACACACTCACACACATACATATATCTTACAGCAGGTATAGTTTGTACACTGGCGGGGGTTTCGTAAGAAATTTCCGGGTTTGGAGTTTTTGGGGAAGAGCGAATCTTCAGGTTGGGGAAATACCTCTTATTTCAAAGCGACACACTACGACATAATATGAAATATTTTTTTGTTAAACATATCCGGATCCAACTACGACTCGTCATTTAAAATATAACACAATTACAGGCGTTATGGGTTACTTAGAAAATCGTTCTGAATATGGCAGCTTTATACATTTGAAAACTATATAAGCAAAACTTTGAATCAGCCTCTCTTTAGTTCGCTAATTTTCAATGTAGTTATGATATGACATAGGTATATACTGTATTCAAGAACTGTGCCAAAAGAATATGTCATTTAACGTTGAAATCATCTAAATCACAAAAAAATAATTCTCAATAAACTACCCAAATCAAAGAATTTCTATGGTTTCAATTGTTATTCAGGTTGATTAATTATCATTATATTATTCGACCTCTGTAATACAAAAAAAACGAAAAACTAAAAAAAACGTAAGGATTCTTAGATATAAAATTAATAGAGTTAACACCAACTCTTATGGGGATCCTGCTTTTGCTATGGGTGACACCCTCCTCGTGGAATAAACTAACACCTGAATTGAGGCGGATCGACAGCCTATCTTTATTTATTTATTTAAATTTTATCACACCATATTTATAATGACAACAATAAGTAGATCACTGCTGCCCAACTAAGGAATCCTTTTCTAGAGGTAGCAGATTACAATTTTTATTGACAATTATATGCAATTATGAACAAGGTGACACACTAAATATTTATCTCAACGTTCTTCAACCACATATACTTTCTGCAATCCTCAACAAACATATGGGCTCATACAAAACAGACAACAGGACAACACCTGAAAAATCACTTTTTCCTCGAGTCTCACAAAAATCTGAACTAGCAATCTATCCAAAGCGCCCTAACGGTTAGTTTATCATAAAAACGGCGCTACATAAGTTATCCCAGTTGATTTTATATGGTTGGATAATTTATATAGCGGCGTTTTCGTGAAAACTCACCTCAAGGGCGTTTCGTAGCTATTAGTTTTACATGTTAGTAAAAGCTTAAAATCTAGGTTATTGATCTTAAATTAAATTAAAAATAAACATAAAAACGATGTATACAATAGTATATTCTATTTAATTGAAACTTATGCCTTGAAACGTTGATAAATTTCACGGAGCAGTTAATTAGAGTGTCATTTAGTTGGTTTCATTACATTATATTCAAATTTGGGAGGTGTTATTGTGTGAAAATTAAACAGGTATGTCTTAAGTTGTTTTTTAAACGTGTTTATATTGTCTATTTGTCTAACTTGGTATGGAAGTTTATTCCATGAGGATGGACCAGCAACAGCGAAAGCACGATCACCAAAGTTTGATTTGTGCACTCGGTTAACTTCGTTTATTTTACCGATTGCTGAGCTTTGAGCTGAACGGAGGGATTTTTGTCTGTTGTTTGAGGTGAGCGGAGTGCACATTTCGGATAGGTATTGCGGGGCCAGACCGTGTATTGCCTTGAAAGTTGTTAGGCATATCTTGTACTCTATCCTTTCAGGGCATTTGAGCCAGTGAAGATTTTTTAAGTGGTGAGAGATGTGAGAGTATTTAGAAGCACCCGTGATAACTTTAGCAGCGGTATTAAATACAGATTGGAGTTTTTTTTATTTCTTGTTTTGGGAGATGAGCATATATTATGCTATTGCAGTAATTAAGTCTTAAAATAACATAAGCGTTGATGAGAGATTTAGTAGCGTCTATTGGAAGATTTCTGCGAATTGACTTGATTCTACGAAGATGATAAAATGCTGCTCTAGTTGTGAAATTTATTTGTTTTTTGAGAGTCTAGGTGTACTCCAAGGAGTTTTACACTGGAATAAGGGAGAATGTTTGATTGATCTACTTTAAATTCTGATTTATCCAGAAGGTGTTGACGCCTTTGTATGGCAGTCCAAAGAAATTCACCGGCGTGTCGATGGAAGGACAGCGCTTCCGAAACATGTCGCGAAGTGACTCAAAAAACAAGTGGTTTATAGCTAATTTATATTTCAAAAATGGTTTATATTAACTACCACAAAATATCCGCCGAATCATTAAATGATATCAAAGAAATTCAGTTTTAGTCGGGTGCAACTTGAGTTTGTTTGATGACATCCAGTCATTTATGTCTTGTATGCATTTGATTGTTTTGTCTTTTAAAGTCGCTGTGTTTTCTGAAGAGCACTGTGAGTGTAGCTGCCAATCGTGTGCGTAACAGTGGGCATTTAGGTCATGTCCTTTTATAATATCAAATATTTCTTTTGTGTAAAGGATGAATAACAGTGTACCCAGTACGGAACCTTGTGGTACACCCGTCTTCATTGGTGAAGGTTTTGAGGTATATTCGTTGATTTTAACAGTCTGAAATCTGTCCGTTTGATATGACTTAAGCCAATTAATGACAGTGCCATGAAAACCATATGTTATTTCCATTCTGTTTAGTAAAATTTCATGGTCAATTGTGTCGAATGCAGCACTCATATCTAAAAAAGACACTAGTGCCACATTATCTATTTAAGTAGCCAGTATTATGTCTAAAAGTATTTTTAGAAGTCCCGTTTCTGTCGAGTGATATTTTTTATACGTTGATTGATATTTGTTAAATAGCGAATTCGTTTCAATGTGGTCATTTATACGTTTTGATATAATTTTTTCGAGTAGTTTTGCTATGAATGGTAAGTTTGATATTGGTCTGTAATTGTTAAGGTCATCCGGATCTAGTGTAGGTTTTTTCAATACTGGAGTAATAACAGCCCGCTTCATGGCATTAGGTACATATCCAGATTTTATTGAATGGTTTAAAATATATTTGAAAAATGGAACTAGCTCACTGGAGCATGACTTCAGAAGCCATGTCGGGATGGGGTCAAGTTAGCAATGTTTGTTAGGTGAACTGTTTATGTATTTGCAGATTTCTTCGTTTGTAGTTTCGGCAAAGGCAATCAGGGCTTCAGTAGATAAGATGTTAAATGGATTATTTTTATTTTTTTAACAATGTAGAAGAAAGTGAAAAATAATATAATATGAGAATTGTTACATTGTAATGAAAAACGGTAGGAAGTAAGAAATGTAAGATAACTAAGCGTTTATTATACCGGACGAAAATGAAAATAAATTTTATCGAGTGTACAATTTTTAATCAATTTTGATGCTCCAAATATCGTGGGTCTAAATACAAAAGACGACATTTGCAACACTCTTGGTAATTTCATTAGAGGGTCCGGGGGGGGGGCGGTATGTAGGGGAGAGGAGTAGGATAATCCCGGAGGATTAAAAGGAATAAATGCTAAGGCCTTCATACAAAATGAAACGTAAATACAAGTATTTGTTTTTAATTGATTATTATTCCTTTACAGGGAGGACGCCTCATGAATATTGTATGCCCAATAATGGAATACGAACGACACTTTTGAACGACACTGGAAAAAAATCAAATTCAATTTTCGACGAGAAATCATTTAGAAACAACAATGGCTTTAATCCATTCGATTTAATGCATTCATCCGGAATTTAAAACAAAAATGATTAAATTTTATATCAAAGCTAGGTAAAACCTGTTTCAAAAAGCGAGATCCCGAAAAATGACAATTTTTAACTGAACAATAAATTATTTCATAAATAATAATTCATTATGATTAAACCGCTTATTCCTAAGGACGAATGAAGTCAGTATAATTAATAAAATAATTCACGTATATCTTAATAATACTTGCTTGAAATCCGGGATCCATACCCGAAATATAAGTAACATTGTCCAAAGCTTACCTGAAAAAAAAAGAAAATAAATAATTAACAAAAATATAAATATTGCAGAAGTTATTAATCTATCTACTTATAACTAATATGATAGTGTACTTCTACGTGATTTGTTGAAATTCGAAATGCAGGTATCAATGTATGTGTTTTTAATAAATAATAAATAAATTTGGATAATTTATATAGGTCCGTTTTTGTGAATATCTCACCTCAAGGGCATTGAAAAATTGATTACGTTGAATCATTTTGGCTCTGGTAAGATTTCCGAAAAAGGTGCGTTTTGAGTTTTTTTCTGAACGAAGATATATTTTCGGTTTGTCTGAGGGTGTGTGGGAGCTTATTCCATGCATTTGGTCCTGCCACAGCAAATGCACGATCACCGAAATTAGTTGTGTGCACCCTGTTTATTTCAACTAATTTCCCAACCATGGATTTTGTCTATATTTATACAAATTTTTAGCGTTCTCAATTTTATGGTTATACAATAATATAAAATTTAATTTTACATTACTCTCGGGCAACTAACAGGTACTTTGTCAAATATTAATTTAACACGCACCCAATAACAAGTTCCCACATTCCGGAGACTTACGATGTTCATCGTCTCACAGATCCTGGGAACCGAACCCGGCTCCTTTGGATTAGCTCAGGAGTAAGATACCTAACCAACTAAGCCACGAAGGCTGACGAAAATTCCGAGTTAAAAGTTAAATAGGCCTTAAACGTTCTATATTTTCAGAATTTTTGGGTTTTGTGTATCAAACGGATCAAAAGTTATAAGGGCGGGACGAACACACCTGCGAGGTTTCTAAACATATATGCCGTGACCCCTCTAAGTTGGTGTTTTTTGACTCCATAGTTTAAAAACCATGAAAAATATAGACCTGGCCATACAAAATCTCGCGGATCTTGGCATGAAACTTTGTCGATCTGATGAGAGACATGAATTCTCTTGAACAAATCGAAAGTTGGATAATTTTATAAAGAGGATATGCCATACATATATGCATACATAGCATCAAAGTTATGTCCGTCCCGGGGTAGGCAGAAAGAACCGAACGCCATATTTACTTTGTTGTTTAAGCTGATTACATTTTTCTATTTAAGAATGTCGCTCACGCGGTCATGCCATTCTTTTCTTGGATGGCCCCGACCTGCTATTCCGATCTTGTCAGCTTTGCATATTTTCTTCCTCAGGCGTTCATCGTTCATTCGTCACAAGTGGCCAAACCATCTCAATGTGTTGACTTTCATTTTATCCATATATTTGTTCATCTAACATTCTTTCATTGTGTCCTCATATTCAACCCTGTCATAAATCGTTCATTACATTTTTTTAGTATCTCATTTCAACTGCATTTATAATATATGCTTTACAGCGGCCTTCGTATATAAGGTGATTAGATATCTTACTCCTTAGCCAAAGGACCTGGGTTCGAATCCCGAAGAGCCACAGTTTTTAATTATTGTGTTTTTTGTGAGCAGATACCGTACGAACCAAGGGGCTCATAAAGACAACGGAGATGAAGGTCCTAAGGTCAATCACTGGTAAAACTCTCCGAGATCGTGTTCGCAATGTTCAAATAAGGAAAACGTGTGGAATAGAGGACATCGTTCGGTGGAGTAGATCCAGAAGAAGACATTGGAGGGCCAGGATGGACAGTGATAGACTTGTATATATAGCAGCGAAAGAAATTCCTTCCGCCGCCTACCCGGGAGACCACCCAAGAGATGGAAGGATAGCTGGACTTCGTCATCCCAGGAGGCATAGTTTCTGAAGAACAAACCAACTACGTCTACTAAACGAAGAAGAAATATTAGATCGGCGATATGATAAATGTTATATAAATTAATAAATTGAAGGTTTTTTCGTTATAAATTGTAAAAAAACTTGTGTGCCTCTGAGGGTGCCAGCTGTGACTGGCGAAAGCGCTTAGACAAATAAAAATACTCATTGTAGAATATAACTGGGTTTCAATTTGTAAGTTTTTTTTACAATTTATATTATGTTATATAAAGGCCTAGGTTGCGGCTCTAAGGGCCTAGGCAGTAAAGGCGGGGGTGGGCGGCTGACGCTGTTGTTCCCTCGTCAATTCTGTACTTAGAGAAGAGCAGGACGGACGCCTCTAGTCTCGCTCGGCAGTGACTCGTCAACTGTGGCGAATGTTGTTTGGTCCGGGCACACCGCCGGCGCAGACGTCGGGTCAGACATCCTGTGTTGACATCTGTGACGTCAAATCTGACAGGTGATGATTGCGTCGGATGCCCCCGGTGTTAGCTCGCCAAGCTTTCGGACGCCAACACGAGTACCGAGGGGTGCGGGGGCAAGCCCTTCCGTTCGATCGGTTGTGCTAGGGGCTTGCTCCGGCTGCCGATCTTGAGCGGTTGGTTTGAGGTTGGATTCTCGGGGGCAGTGGTTGAACCCGATGGATGGTGGATATTTTGTGTTTGTCCGATGTTGCGGCTGCGTCCGGTGGCGAACAGGGCCAATGGGCTCTATAGCGTCGCCGGCGTGGAAGTGGATCGCGATCTCCCTCGATATAAATTAAAAAACTTTGGTATGTGTCATGAAAGTGAGACGATAAATGAAACGTGTCCAGAATGTGGCAACTTGTTATTGGGTGCGTATTAAATTTATATTTACAGTACCTGTTAGTTGAATTAATGGATGAATGAATGAATGAAATAATGAATGTACGAATGAATGAATGAACGATTAATTTATTTTTTAAGGTACAAACGTACAAAATTACAATTTCTATTACATTTAAAGCTAAATTAATTTTTACTACACACATTTGGAATCTCGCTAGACATAGTCTATTATGAGACAGTTGCCCAAGAGACAGTAAAAAATAATTTAAAAAATGCGTAAATAATAATAAACCATAAGAAAACTATCAAAACACGACATTATTTACTCCATTGTAAATTTCCAAAAATTTTCCACATTTTCTCAAGGAATGTATTGGAAGAGAATTAGTGGCTAAACCTTCATATAATGTATGTACGTCTTAAGAAGTAGGTATGTTTAAACCAGATATAATGAATGAGACTTTGTGTAAATATGGTCATCCCACGTTATAGTTAAGCACCGTACCCTTTTTAGGGACCCACAAGAAGGTCACCCTCACTTCTAAAAGACATAAATCCAAGATGAAACGGAATTTATGAGCGTATTCAATCGACTATATTTAAAAAAAACCGTTGTCTGGGAAGTTCTTAAAAACCCTCGGAATAGATTTAAGGGATGTGATTTTCCTGTACGGTGGTTACGAGGGTAATCCTTTGATAGATATATATTATAAAAAAGGATTCATCAGCAATAAAAGGTATACGTACATAATATTATATCCTTTTAAGGGTATGATATTATAAATTTAGAAGATTTTGACGATTCAAAATAATGACGGTGCAACCAATACGGTAAACCAGTTATGAATGACCGCAACATATCAAAGGATGCTAATGTTGCCATTCATAACGCTATCTTAGTGCCATCCTTGATGTATGCAAGTGAAACCTGGACATGGCAGAAGTCGTACGAAAGTAGAATAAATGCAGTTCAAATGAGTTCGCAAAGAAGAATCTGTAATAGAACGATGTATGACAGGGTCAGAAATGAGGACATAAGGAAAGAATGTAGGACAAAGAAAGATGTTATTAAAAGAATGAATGTGAACACATTGAGATGGTTTGGCCACATGGGGAGAATGAATGAGAAACGCCTGACGAAGAAAATATACATTGCGGACAGGGATGGAATGAGAGGTCGGGGCCGCCCAAGGAAAAAATAACACGAAATGTTAGAAGCGTGATCAACAGACAAATATGTATAAGACGATGTGTGAATGTTGACGAGGCGATGAATGTATGTCAAGATAGAAACAAGTGGCGTTCGGTTCTCACTGCCTACCCCGTGAGGGACATGGCGTGATGGTATGTATATATTATGTATGTATAGAAAAGAAGTATTCCTATTTCACAAAATATGCGTGGTGTAATGTCTCGGATGGAAAAATATATCCCGCAGTTACGAAACCCCGCCATTGAATGGTATTCTCGAAACAATATCACAAACATAAGGGTGTTTTGATTTCAGATTTCACCGACGCTAAAGTTCATTTCTACGTTTTTAAGAACCTCCCCCCAGCTCTATAATCGCCGCGACCGTTACCCCTTGAGACCCACCGCTTTCTTCGGGCGCAAATATAATAAGATTTCTGGCTCACAAAATTTAGTTATCTTGTCTATTTGTTTTATGGGTTATTTTCGTCGTAACAAGTAATGGATCGAATTGAACATTCGTTTTGTCCGTCCCTTTTCGTCTCGGGACAAAACACATCAGGGTGAACAGGGACAGTTATATTCCGCGGTGTCGCATTCATACATTTCGGCTGCGTGTTTTTATCGGAGTCAAATCATTGTTGTGTGTTTATCTTTATTTTAGTTTTGTGTTTTTCATTTTCCTGGTATTTGAATTAAATAATGTTTTAATCCTTCTTCGGTGGGAGATAACGGTCCGAAATAAAATGAAGTTCTTTGCAATAAGGAAATGACAAATATTCCTTTAGTATACCGTTAGGTTTACACAAAATGCCGGTATAAATTCGGTTAACAGCGTCATTGGGATATCTTGATGTGAAATAATGACAAAATTAGATTATATCTGTGTATTTAATGATATTTATATGCTAAGTATGTTTATTTATTCATCCTTTAAAAATAAGGTTTCGAGTGAAGTTTGTGATTTTATAGAATTAAATTATTTTTTTCATTATACCTATAAGCATTTTTATTTGCTTATAAACGATTTTATTTTTGAATAACAAGTACTTAGTAAATATAAATTCAATTCAAGAAAAAGTATTATACATGAATCTCTACAGAAAAGAAGTCAGGATTTACTTTTTGTAGTAAAGAGAATATAAGGTCTCTACGGGTCTCTTTCAACTCGAAGGTTCGTAGAGTAGACTCTAGTTGAATCTTTTGGAATTTGTCATATTTTTTTTCTAATTTACATATTATGACTGGGAGCAACCAACCTACACAGTGGTAAGACTAACAATAACTCAAATTTAATCAATCAGGGTTTGTCCATGATTCAAAAACCTTACGAGTTCACAACACTATTAGTAATGATCGTCTTACATGTTGTCAATGTTCGTTTCAAATTTATGGATATTTCACCCAATAGTGAACACATGTAGTTAGAAAATACTAATCACCAGATCTGATAAATCTTATAAAACATCCATGTATCAGAAAGGTCAGTTCGTGTGAACAATTTATTTTATGTTCTATATTGCAGATCTAACTTTCTCAATGTAATACACCGCTCGTTACAAATCTTCACAACTCTATGTAGCATTATACCATTTATTCTCATTTTCTACTTCTTCTTCTTCCCTCCTGTATTTTCTTTCATCAATTCATGATTTCACTCTTTCTTTTCCACCCTATCCTATTTCATTGAAATGTTTTTAGCATATAATTGTTAGGTACTTTGTATTTTTTAAGTTAGCTTGTGATTTGTGAAACTTTTTTTCAGTCAAAATATAATAAAAAACAAAAATCTGTGTATCTAACCGTGTTCTGTTTGAAATTCCATTTGACATGCTGCCTGAACTATTGAGTCTTTCAAAGGTCTTGGTATAAAACGAAGACATTATAAGTTGCTGTCCTTTTGTTATACATGCCGTCCTTTCTGCATCATAGTGTCGTCAATTTTGTTAAAAATTACAATTTCTTTATTTTTTTTTATGCGGCGCTGGCCGATTTATTAATGATATTAATAACAATTAAGCACTACAAATAAAAACACTCAATTATTATTATTACCATCATACACTTCCTCAAAATAATTATCAGATCAATGCGTAAATTGTAATTTATTTAAAAGAGCAAAATAAAATGCAACAAACGCATCATCAAGCTTTCAATTGGGAATAGTTCACCCATTCAGATACTTAACATATCAAAGGATTAGGCTCTGAGGAGGTCTCTATACTACCTAACAACCCTACTGATTCCCGAATATTAACGTTTAAAAAATCTTTAACAATTCTACGTGTATTAATTATTACCATTTTTTGCATTATATTTTATACATAAATTGTTTATTACTATCATTATTAAACACACTACACACTGCCATAGTAATATCTGATATTTGTGCCATATAAAATTAAAGTATGTAGTCATGCATAGTTGGGATTGTGATATGAATATTCAACATGGAAGTCATAGGGAGGATTCTAATAATATGTGCCTTGTGTTAACATAATAATATACACATAAGAAGAGTGTATATAATATAATGTAAGAGGAGTGTATTATAAGGTAAAATGATATTACATAATGGTGGATAGGCACGATTATCATTTAGGTACTATTTTGTCTTGAGCCTGAAATTTCAACATTTTTGCTTTCGAGCTATTTATGAAAACATGTCGCGTCGCTTCCTTTTTAGAATTCATGTCTTTCTGTATATAATATTATCTTGCAGTGATATTAGAGAGAAAAACTTAAATTTAAAGATATTGAATACATATACGATAGTATACAAGAGGTACGCAGAGAAGATCGAGCGCCTTCGAATTTCGATTGCGAAAGCTTCTTTAAATATAACTCTATGTAACTCTGTGATTCTATAGCGGTGTAGCTGTGAGGCACCGGCTTAGAATAGTGCCTCCTTTCTTTTAAATCATTGTTTTCGAGTGTCCCGTAAGAGCCGGGTAATCGAAAATACAATAGGCAACAATAACATCTCACATAGTTCGGCAATGAGGTTCACCACCCATTCTGAATGTAGTGCCTTTTTTGGTGAAACGAGACGGGTGTGTGGGTATACATAGATGTGTTTTTCTCCCTTTTATAAGGCAATGCACACCCGCACACCTTTCGCTGGTTACCCCGCATTGTGGGATATGCCGTGATGGTATGAATGAACTCTGTGATTCGATTCTCACACAGTTCCAACTTAGAAACAGGCAACAAGGCGGATGGATATAATAAAGAAGAATATACATATACATATAAAGTAGGTACCTACCTATATAAGAAATTGTATTTTCATGTAAAATTTTCAAATTCCAAGATTGCAGAAAAGAGATTAAATTCAATTTTATTCTTCGACCTTGGATCGTCCCCAAGATGTAGGTTGGTATTTTCTAAGTGTTATCGACTTTTAGACTAAAATGGATAAACCAAGTATTTTCATTGTTACTTACATATTATGTACCTACCCAGCAGATACTGAAAGAAGTATTTCGCGAAGTTCGCACTAAATCGAAGGTAAAATAATATAAAATCACTTCTTTATTTTCGACTTCTACCTTGAACGTGTGTGTACACACTGGAAAACCCGCTTACGCATTCATTTTGAAAATCCGTGAAAATCCATTTTATTTTGTATCACCGCACAAATATAAAACTTGTGCGTCCCACAGAATCCTCAAGGCTATTTTATTATAACATATCGTATTGAACGTTTCCACTCTTTCTAGTTACTATTTCGAGTGAAACAAGAATTCGTAAAGCGCCATGCAATGACACGGAATTAATCCAAAAAGTATGAAAAGGGTTGGCATACATTTTAACAAAAGCTTCGTTTTGTTTTGTGCTGGATGAAGACTCTACACTGATGTGAATAATCAAGTATTTTTGGGGGTTTTGCAAGGCTCCAAGTGACTTTCTCTGTACTGTATACTGTAATCAAGTACCGTATAATATTAAATTGATAGATTTTTCCTATCTCATAACAATTTCCGAGATAGGATATGGTGCGAGTATGGACAAATGATTGAATGTGTTGTGGCACATCATTGATTTTTATAATTCTCAGTTTCCAAAAAATAAAAACAACACATCGGATGAGACAAGTAAGCGGATAGTTACAGCCATCAGCTACTTTGGACTTACAAGCCAACTTAGATCCCGTCTACGGAAGACCAAAGTCACTTTCTACAAGACCCTAATAAGACCTGTCCTTTTGTATGCGTCAGAAACGTGGAGTTTAACAAAGCAGGATGGAAAACTCCTAGACATATTTGATAGGTGCATCCTGCGACGCATCCAGTTTGTGAGAATGGTGTCTGGAGGAGAGAAGACACAATGTCGAACTCTATCAGCTGTATAGTGATATACAGTGCAGTACGTGTTGTCAAAATCGCACGATTTAGATGGCTCGGTCACGTACAGCGAATGGGAGACGGGGAGCCGGCAGTTATGACTGTTAATTCAGTGGGAAGAAGACGGGTGGGAAGGCCGAAGCTTCGCTGGCTGGATGGTGTCGCAGCCGATTGCAGAGTGCTCGGTGTGAACTGGAGGACTGCCGCTCTGGATAGAAGAGGGTGGCGACTGATCTTGGAGGCAGATCCTTCAAGGGTTGTAAGGCTATAGAGTAGTAGTAAGGGTTGTAAGGCTATAGAGTAGTAGTAATTTTCAGTTTCTATTCCTTCCTTATTCCTACAGTTCCTCCTCCATCTTTGCCTTTATTACTGTTTGCCATACGTTTGTTGTTTTTTTTTTACTTTTAAGAATGGTCATACTTTTTTCTAGTTATGATGTACTTTGTTAATTTTGTTTTGATTTATTTGTAAATGCTGATATTTATTTGGCTTTCGTTAGAAGTATATGTTCATTGTTGATTTTATAAGCTGTTATCGTCCCAAATAAAATAAATGCCAATTCTTTAAGAGAATTAAAGTGAAAAAAATCTCCAACGAATATAAGAATTACTCAGAAAATGTCTGTACCTATAGTGAAAAGCTTTGTCTTTTTTAAGAAACCGGCTCTTTATAAGTACTACATAGTTTGCATATCTCAGATTTTTTCTATCAAAATATTACGAACTAATTATAATTCTTAGCGTCAACTATAATCAAATGCTGCCCTTGTTGTATTCAAATGAAAACGTGAAATTTTCGTTTACACTTTGATAAAATTGTAACATTGAAAGTTGAGTCACGCAATGGCGTTAGTTGGCTACATGTGCGCAAACAAAAATTGCTACAGTAATTAATATAATTGCGAGTAACAAAAATGTATACTTTGATAAACTTATAGGTATTTTTGGTCGTAAATATTTGAGGAAAAGATTTAATTAAGATCCAATAAAAAGTTGACACATTTTAGAGACTAATAATAAGTAAATTATGTCTATATTTAAAAAGTAAACCACATTTTGATTCTACATGAATTTTATAACGTGCGATAGACCTGTTTCGCCTTGTTAGGGCATTTACTAGATTGTGAATATGTGCAGAGTCAAATTAATTTTCATACAACGGAAAAATTTACGAACAGAAAGATGGAGTCCCCATGGGATCACCTCTTCTAGCAGAATGTTTTATGGATTATATAGAAATTACCCTACTAAATTACCCTACTAAATTACCCTACTAAATTCAACATCAGCAAAAAAATGTGTTATTTATTACGTCAGCTATGTGGATGACATCCTTATTGCATTTAATGGTACAAATAGACAACTAGAACAAGGCGAAATAAGCCTATCGCACGTTATAAAATTCATGTAGAATAAATAAGTGGTTTACTTTTAACTATAGACATAATTTATAATGGAATTCTACAAAATAAAAATTTCGTCTATCATTATAATAAGTACTTAAGAGTACATTCTATTTGCAATAATTTAGCTTCAATCCGACGTTTAGCCATTTTTGCCAGACGAATAACTGAACTAACAACAGTAAACTAACAGTAAAATCGTTTTTTTAAAAGACAATGGTACAATGCTGTTTAGCATACCTTCAGGTATCGTAAACTTAAAAATGTACATTCATTACTTTAGCGTTAGCAACCATCTGCTAGTTTATCTTGTACTTGTCGAATGAACGGCTAAGTAACTCAGTGTCTGGTCGCATCGAATGTTTCATTAGAAAGAAATAAAAATTCAAAAAATAACGTTAGGATTTAGACGACCACGGAATCCAATTAATGTCATTGCACTTAACGTAAATCCTCTCAGACTGATTTGCACACTTTTATACGGGAGTGAATTGTCTTATATACTGCACCCATACCCACTACTTCGCCCCGAGACAGTAATTCCCAACGTGGGGTGCGAAGATTGCTAGGAAATGAATGAAGACGTAAAACAAAGGAGGAATTTGCTTTGAGGCGAGTTTCCTCGATCGCACTAGCAATGAAGTCCGTTGCAAAATAACCTGACCTTCTAGAAAAACTATCTTTCAGAATGAATTTTTGTTATCCTTTTATGGAATCCTGCAGATTTGGAAATTATCTAACCACTTTTAAACAAGTAGATTGTTATCCTATTTGGTACATTCCCTAAAACAAAAAAATAATATTGCCATTGATTGAATGAATGAATTAACGAAACTTCATTAATAGAACAAATAATTTTTAAGTACATTACTAACTAAAATTTATTTATTTAATTAATTTTAGGGAAATTTGCAAATTATAAAAGACAATAATTTTTTATCTTTTTATATATGACATCATGCGTAATATAAAAATAAAATTGACATCAGAGTGAGTGTGAAATTAAAGATAAAAATATATAAAAAAATAAATTATAGACATGAAATACAAAAAAAAGACAAAACAAGATAAGGAATTCAAAATTAAAACAATCAAATGATAATAAAATATGTAGGAATTGGGGGCAAGAGATACAAGAGTTAGATATTCCATACCTCATGCGTCATTGCCGATATACTCCTGCAATACTACGGATTGTGTTGTTGAACACATTCAGTGTCATAAAACCTTATACAAAATGTTAAAAAAAAGAATTAATAATTGAAACAAAATAATGTTTAAATTAAGGTTTTATAAAGAAATACACATAAACTTTTGGAAGTCACATTGTTAGTTAAGACTTATCTGAATTTGTTAATCAAACCCTTTTAATATTTCTAAGATAATTCCATGTAATGTTACCGGAAGGGTGAAGGTAAAATCATAGTTTGAAAACAGCTGTTCTATTGGAATCATCCCCTTGCATCCCTTAGATTCGACAGTCTTGCAACAACTTTAAAATGGACGAGTAGAGAGGAAAACAAAATCGATGAAAGCCACCAGAAAAAAAGAATAATGAATTTTAATGGAGATAAAGATGGAAATGATGAAGAATTGTGTATAAATTAACGAACAACTACAAGAAAAATATATATATTCGGATCTGCTCTTTAAATATTATGGTGCCGTTATATATTAGAGTATCTTAAAATATAAATATGAACAATAATTTAATTTTAAAAAAAAACATCTTATGAAATGCTTGCTTCTCTGCGTTGGAAACATCAGTAAGAAAAAATTACTATACCTATGGTAAAAACCAAATCACTTCATATGGCGTAAAAAGTATTTAATTTTATCATTTAAAGGAATATTTTTGCTGCATTTTTGATAATTTAGAGAATTATTTAACTTCTGTGCTGGCCTTTAGCACTAAATAATCAATGCCAATGTTATTGTTACGCGATAATCTTACCACTTGTATACGATTCAAGAGTTTACAACACAGTCATTGCTTTTCTATTTCCCATCAATCAATTTTCGACTGAAGCTCATTTTTGTATGTCAAAAGTAAGTGGTGTTCACATTGATATCATTTTGTTTTGAATTGACAATATTTTTATGTTGAACGATTGATCGCTATCTAAATATCAATGCAGTAGGTAATTTAAATAAATTCTAAAGTATATAAAAATAAATTTTAATTTATATCATTCTTAATCTATATAAATTTTAATTTGTATTTTTTCTAATTAACATATACAAATTTTAATTTATAAAGTTTTTATTTATATTAATTTTAATTTACATGTTGCAGATACTAGTCGCTAGAACTATAGCAAAACTACCTTAAATGGTACCTTTTTTATAATGTTTCATAAGTGTTTTGTTTTTGTTTAGTAAAAAAGTTATTTCAAAATTGAAATTATTTTAATTTAGTTTTTTTACATTGCTTCTAGGTCAACTAAAATGTCAAATATTAATTTAACATGAAGTCAAATACAATTTGCCAAATTCTGAAGACTTATAATATACTTATAGGTATTATATTGTCTCACAGATTCAGACTGACAACAATTTAAAACTGTTTCCGCTAGGAATTGAAACAGGGACCTTTGACTTAGCAGTCAAATACCCAACCAACTGAGCTACGAAGGGTTTTAAGTGTTAAAAAGCAACAAAAAAGACGTGACTGCCCATTCTGATGATGGGAACCGAACAAATTGTCTAGAAGAAGAAATTAAACAAAATTACAACAGAATTTTTGTCGAATAGAAAGATTTGTGCTAAAATAGAAATTAAAAAAAATTAACTCAAAGATCCAGTATCATATTGGATCTTCTTGTCCATGGTATACAATGTTGAAAAGATTTTCTTTCTACATTACAACAAAAATTGAAAGGTATCCGTGATTCGGATTGTTCTACGATTTGGATACATGTTTATATAAATCTGAGAAATCTTTGAAATGCGCTGTTGCGTGATAACTTGTCGCGTTGAATTTCCACCACTCTATTGGAAGAATTAATACCTCAACACAATGACTCTCAATTGAACAGAGGGGATGAAAATTTCTCTAACTCGGTGGGTATCAAAGAAAGAGAGAGAGTGAGAGAGTTGGTTACATGGGATACTTGCAGTTTGTGATTCTTTTCCAGTTGCGGATTATGGCCTAATCCTCGCCCTCATTCAATTCATTACTTTCCTTTTTGTGATGGAGAGTGCTTCGGAAAACCTCTTAAGAGAAATAAACATACAGAGACTAAATTTATTCCCCGAACAAAATAAATGTTTTCTTTATATTTCTATCTCTTCACAGTAATTAATTTAAAACTTTTCAGACGTAACACAATTAAACGGAAAAAATAAACCGAAAGAAACAGTTAAAACAACAATAAGATTTTGTATTAAAAGAGGAATTAAACAAAAACCTTAAGAATTAACAGAATCATTGTATTAAAAATGAGCATTTGTTATTTTTTAATAATTCATTTTGTACAGTTCCGTCTGTGGAAGAATACCAAAAATAACTTTCCTAAATATAATATATAATCCATTTTTTTAATATGGCTACGTATAAGATACCAGCTTTTTGGAATTGCGAAGAAGAAAATGTTAATTCGGGTTTAAAAAGACCCGGCTTATAAGAAGGTGGAAACACAGAATTCGAGCGGCTGTGTTAATAAAAAAGTTGTCATGTAGGAAGCATAGAAAACATTGTACAATTTTCACTTATACATATGTTTTATTAAAAAATCTATGATATTTTAATCTCCTCAAATTGATATCAATATAAGGAAGAATTTGATTAAAACTATTGTCTGGAGTGTGCTGTTGTATGGCAGTCATAAGTGGACTATCAGCCGGAGACTTTGAACGTCTGGATGTCTTACAAGTGTGATACTATAGGTGCTTGGCTAGGAACCATTAGTAGGACCAAATTCGAAACTATGTGTTACTGAGCAGAGTCGGAGAAACAAGGCAACTGCATTAAGATGGTTGCCCAACAACGATCCAAATAGATAAGCCATAACACCAGGCTTCCAGGTCTGCTCGTTACTATTGCCGAAGGAATGGCGGAAGACAAAAACCATAGAGGACGCCCTAAAAACAGTTACATGGACCAGGTGATCAGTGGTGTGCGCTGTAGCACTTACCAAGAGACGATGATAAATTTTCCGCCCTACTTAGTCCGGAACAACGCGTGCCCACCACTAGATCAACCATCGAGGATTTTTGTGTAATATATATTATTTTGTTTTATTTTTGAATTCCTCGATGGATCCGCATTAATCGTAGGATTGTGACCAAGAAGAAGAATATGCTTACAACAACGCATTTGTTTTCTTACTTAAAATATTTGCCTTTTAAATATATCATTTACCTTGAAATAATTCAAAATTTAGTGTCATCATTTCCAACTTAAAAAAGCGCGTTGTAATCTCATATTCATACCCTATAAACGTAAACGTAATTATAAGACGATGCATTTACGTCAATGGATCGATATGTTTGAAAGGATAGAAATGTGTAGCGTACCCTATAGATGCGGTGCAATCTTATGTTTGGTTGTTTAATTAATATTTTTGGTAAAAAAAAAACGATTGACTATTTAAGAAAAATGTTAATTTCGGCAATCCTAAAGCATGCGAAGACAATTGCACATAACAAATACTCAAAATGGAGATGTATATTCAAGTCATGACCTGACTGCGCAGTTCTAAGTTGGGTATTACCTGAATTGAAATTAAATGCAACCGCCATGGAAAATGTAAACTGTACACTGCATAAGCTATTTTTCTCAGTTAAAACTAAAGGGATTTGTACAATTGCATAGAGCTCAGTGCACATACATACCTACATGTGGAGGAAATTCAATATTCGCTACGAAGCAGACCAAATTTAAAATTCCTTTTGAGAATATATTTTGCTTTTACTATTACTAATGAAGTTTGAACAACAGCCTGTCTTTGCCATGTGCTGCCGTGTATAAATTATATTAAGCGAGTACCTACTTCTTTTGTTCTCGTATCTTCAACGCAATGCAACGCACAAGATTGAAAAGCCACTTTTATTTTATTATTATCATATTACATTATTGTTTAATAAAGGATTTTATGGTTTCTACGCAAGCGTCCTTGGTTCGATCCCTAGCAGAGGAGAAATTTATATAAATTCATTTATCACGCATATATTGCGTCTTTGGGTCTTTGGGATTGAAACACTGCTTATTTGAAAGAAATTGCCATATGATAACTAACTCGTCACTTGCACTGGGTGCAAGGAAATGTTTATTAGTATTATTTTTTTTAAATTATTCATATTATTTCAAAAAAGAGGCATAAATATATATTTCCATTTGGAAGAATGAGTAAAAGTCAATCACAAAAATCACGATTGTAAAAAAAGGATCACATAAGGCTATAAATTCGCCACATGGACTGGGTGCAAGAAAGAGTTTATTATAAAATTATTCAAACTATCCCAAAAATGAGTATAAATACATATATTCGTGTGAACAAAGGAGAATAAGTTATTTACAATAATCACGACTGTAAAAAAGGATTTATAACACTGGTCTATAACCTAAATCTTTCATTAAATTATATCATCCCAGAAATGAATTATAGGAAACAGATCTAATATATAGAAGAGGAAGAAAATAATTAATGAAATATAGACGAAGTATAAATCTATTGTGACCAAGGTAAGAATATGCCAACTAATAAGAAATAAAGTAGATGGCATTTTTTTACTGTGTAATTAAATTAAGAGGGTGACTGCTGCCAACGTACCTATTTTTTCAATTTGATATACCATCATTATTACTAAACGAATCATTTTGAAAAAAATAACCTAGTTAGTTTGGATATTAATAAAGAGAAATATACCTTAACTTTTTGATTATGTTCTGTATATATTCTTGTAGAAAAATAATAAGCATACCCCGATTATAGACATTTATCTTAAATTTCTAAAAAAATATAAGGTATTGAGCAATATCTTTTTTTACAAATTAAAGAAAAACAAAATACCTGGAAAAATATGATATGACGTTGCATTAACGCATCAGGTTAAGTAAATAAACCAAAAAAACTTTTATTATGCAATGGCGCTGAATGGAAAATAAATGTTTTTTAGGTTTATTTACTAAACCTGAAGCATTAATGCAACGTCACATCATATTTTTCTAGATATTTTTGTCTTCTTTAATTTAAAAAAGAATATATTACTCTACGCCTTATAGTTTATTAAAAATATATGATAAAGGTTGAAAATTGGGGTATGCCATTATTTTTCTACAAGAATTTATACAGAACATTATCAAAAAGTTAAGGTACATTTTTGTTTATTAATATCCAAACTACCTAAATTATTTTTTTCAAAACGATTTGATAAGAAATAATGATGGTAAATCAAATTGAAAAATAGGTACGTTGGCAGCAGTCCCCCCCTTAAACCAGTTTCAGTTTTAATTGTGTTCAAACAATAACTATCAATAAAACTTTACGAGAAAATTATAGATAACATAAAAACAACACACAATCGATGTTAAAAAGACAATTACGTCAATTTTGTTTTAGCAGAAAATAAGAATAATTTGGAGTTCAATCTGAATTTAAACCGACGTTTGTTGGTAAAAATATTTTTGCGACATATTATAAAGATTTTTTATGATCCAGGAAATAGATTCAACATATTAATATTATGCTGCGACGAATTAAATCTCAATGGAGACAAGTCAAATAATTGTAGGTTTATATAACGATTTGACCCTCGAAATGTAAATAAGGATATAAAAATAAGAACCATATAAGATTTAGGTTTAATGTGCCTACAATGTCCAGGAGCAGAGATACAATGTTGGTTGCAAGGAGAATCAGAAATGACCATCGTTTAGCAGAAATCCGCTCAATCCCTTTATCACTCTCGGCCGACCTTTCAACGCACTAGACAACTCTGGTGTGCGTGTCATTTTATTACTTGGCCATCGAAAAGATTCCAGAAGGGGCCAACACTAAATGTGTTGATACTGTACTCCCGTGTATTAACATTAAGCTTCTGGACAGAAGCAAACAACACACGGCCTGTAGGGGATATATTTCAAGTTCTTTTAGAAAGCGAAATGTTTAATAATTAAAAAAAAAACTAAATTCCGTTATAAAAAATCTTAATTTTTCAAATACAACTCTTGGAGTGAGGCTATAGTGCTCCCACTCTTTTCTATTATTAATCACGAAAAGTAACGATTTTGTGATGTCATTTCATGAAATCACGAAGAGTAATGGTTTCATGCAATCACGAAAAGTAACGATTTGATGATGTGCCATTTCATGAATTCACGAAAAGCACCGATTTTATGATGTGTCATTTCATGAAATCATGAAGAGTAATGATTTCATGGTGTGCAATTTCATGCAATCACGAAAAGTAACGATTTCATGATGTGCTATTTCATGAAATCACGAAAAGTAACGATTTCATGATGTTTCATTTTATCACGAAAAGTAATGATTTCATGATGTGCCATTTCATGTTATCACGAAAAATAACAATTTCATGATATGCTATTTCATGAAATGACGAAAAGTAAAGATTTCAGGAAATCACAAAAAGAAACGATTTCAGTATGAGACGACCACATGCTTTGCAGTGGAAGTTGACGTATATTGATGATATTTAATCAGGTTTTTAAACCTGATTTAATATAATCAATATTGTATTTTTGTCAGGAACGTATGAAAATCAATAAAGCTTTTTTAAATAACAAAAATGGACGGCATTAGAAAATTCTGTAAAATAAAGAAAGATGCCATTAATAGAATGACAGTTAATAAATTAAGATGGTTTGGCTACATTGGGAGAATGAATGAGGAACGCACGACGAAGAAAATATACATTGCGGAGATAAATAGAATGAGAGAACATGTGAATGATATTCTGAAAGAGGGAAATGAAAGAAGCTTGAACAACAGACAAACGAACGAACGAACATGTATGAGACGATGTATGAATGTTGATGAGACGATGTATGAATATTGATGAGACGATGTATGAATGTTGATGAGACGATGTATGATTGTTGATGAGACGATGCATGAATGTTGATGAGACGATGTATGAATGTTGATGAGACGATGCATGAATGTTGATGAGACGATGTATGAATGATGATGAGACGATGTATGAATGTTGATGAGACGATGTATGAATGTTGATGAGACGATGTATGAATTTTGATGAGACGATGTATGAATGTTGATGAGACGATGTATGAATGTTGATGAGACAATGTATGAATGTTGATAAGACGATGTATGAATGTTGATGAGGCGAGGACATGGTGTGATGGTATGTATGTATGTAAAAATGGGCGATACGATTGGTTACATATTGACCAAACTTGCTTAATATTTTCAAGCAGACGGGATATTAATTTTCTCATGTTTTGAAATGTCTTTTAATATTGCGTAATATTTCTTACCTAATATCAAAACTAGTCACAGTACAGAAATAAATTGCATATGGCTGGTTGACTCCTCGGACTTGGCCCGCTAAGCCGTGGATAAATCCTCATATAAAGTCCCCTTGGTGGGGGTAATTCCCTCCCCCCTCACCCCTCCCCACTACACTCGGAATAGCGCGGTAACGTTATTGCAACATGGGAGAAAATGCATTTATTTCGCAACAATTGCATTTCTGTGCAGATGCGATGTGCCTTACCTATACGTGCAAATACAGTTTTCTTTCTGCAATTGTAACGACGCAGCAAATCCACGCCGCCAAAATGCAACCAATCCGCAAAAGAAACGACAATTTTCATAGTAACAATAGCTGAGTATAATATTTATCAATGTTCCTTTCGACGAAAAGCCCCAAAGTATTCTAAGGATACAACTTTGGTGTACTCGTCATTTATTTGTGACAATTTGTAAAAACATCCCGAGTAATTTTTGCATGACAACTAAAGAACAAAGTTGCAAGTGACAACATTTTTTAACGAGCCCTCTTTCGTTTATACAAATTTAGTTAAACTATAAATTTGGGCATATTAGTAAATAATTGGCCGTTTTAAAAAAAAATATTACCAGTGAAATTTACAAGGTGGTTAAACAAATTCTACAATTATAAAAATAGTTTTTGTTCATACAGATTGGTTAGGTTCTCAATAATAATTATTGGAAAGTAATGCGATATATTTAAAAAAATAATATTCTACACAGAGAATCGACAGATGCCTGTCTCGCTCTAAAGTATTCAAAATCTATGTCTATACTATTCTTATCAACATCCTTAGTATTGCCGATAAAAAAATTGATTCTAAGATTGTGTTGCTGTCAGAATATGATTTAAACGCCGTGAAGCTATGTTGAAAAAAATATCTGAAACTTATACCATTATTATTTCAAGGGTACTTTTCAATGATACCTTTTGACGTGGAGGTCATAAAAGTGAAATGGTTGATAGAGAGGTGGTTGACACGACGGTAAATCTAATGGTATTACGCGAAACAATTTTGCAGAAATCGAATCTTTTTGAATTATTATTGCAAGAATGAAAATTCAATGGCGCAACGTGGATCAAAACGTAATTGAATATCTCGTCACGGATATGCATTTAATGGATTGTTTTTGAGGAAATTTGAAACGAAAAATTCGAGAACAGTGAGGAAGGCTTTAGAGTAGATAGTTGAAACATAACGACAGTATATAATGATGAAACAAAAGCCAACCTATATCCAACCATCACCGATTTATAAGTGAGATTCGGAATTAACATACTACGAAACAGTTGGAATATTTGTATACAATCGTTGTTCCGAAAGGTATAGGTCTTACAATATTAAAAAAAAATACTACTATCTTGAAAGTTTTTGCAGTAGCAGAAAAAAATGAGATTGTAGTTAGTAAATAATTTTATTTCGCAATATTCAAGACATTAAATTACATCATTAATTTATATAATAAATAATATAGGACCAAGAGTTGACCCTTGAGGTGCTCCTATATTTATTAATTGTGCTTCGGAAAAAAAATCTCCATATTAATTAACTACTAATAAATTCCAATATGACAATAAACTCAGCACTTGTGCAGGGTGCAAGGAAGTGTTTAATATTATTGTCTTCATGTATGAAATATCTCTTTTTTATAAACATTCGTTGTTTCAGACGCATTAATCTCTTTATATAGTTTTTATATGTATTCATTTAACGATTTGACTAAAACTATCTCTGTAAAATAATTGTTTAACTTATTTATATTCATTCAAAAGATGATGTCTATAAATTCGTACTTAAGATTCAAATGAACATCACTAACACAATAATTCAATTAATAACGAAAAGCGAATGATTAAAAAGGTCACAACACTATACGAACTATAAAATGAATAATATTAAGACAGAGATATGACCGGTAAAATAATTATGAATGATTTCAGATCAGACAAAGGAGAGAATTGAAATATGTATATTTATACCTCTTAATAACAATTGGTACCGTAGTTTGAAAATGATCTTGGAAGATGTTAGAGAAAATTAATGTGCTGACCCTCTAAGACAAAGCTTGACATTATATGAAGGTTTTATGTAAATTTCATATATAACTAGGAAAGGTCAAACGAGGGAAATTAATTAATGTTCCCTATTAACTCTCTCGTCTTTATCCTCATGACTGAGGATGGTGACTAGTCAATCAATCTTTGTGTGGCCCGCCTCCATGTTAACATGCTCTGGGCAGAACGTAAAGCTCGAGTCATTGAACACCCCAATGCAGACATAACAAGATCACTTCATCTAGTCGGTGAGCGACCATGACATCTCCGATCTTATACGCTGCCCATCACAACCAGCTTTTAGAAGCAAACTGGTTCTCTCCTGGTAATGTGTCTAAGTATTTAAGAATACATCTGTATCATACTCCATCTTGAATAACACAAGAGGTAAAATATCGGGTAACTACTTGGTGCCAAAAATGAATACTAAATTTGGGCAAAGATTTTTTGTATTTACTGTACCTCGAATTTATAATAAACTGCCATCGGACCTTAAAGGGTTAACTCAATTCAAAGCCCGTGGTACCAAGTGGCTACTCGATGTGGGTAGAACCCAAAATGAAAGTAACGTTGCAACAATAATTTCTTAACTAATTATTTTTTGTTGTCTGTTTAGATTGTGTTTATTTTTATTTATTTCACTTTTAAAACTGTATTTTTTAATTTAAAATTATGTAAGTATTCCTAATGTTTATTTTTATAGCTTTCTTATTCTTTTGTTTTTTACTGTAATGTAATAATTTCACAAATGTACAGGTGGCTGCATCAGAACAGATTTATTCTAGTGAGGCGGCTATCTTATATTAAAATAATGTATATGTTTATATGATCATAAATAAATAAAAATAAATAAATACTGTAGTCATTTATTAACATTAGCGATCTAAGGCCCGAATTATAGATTCGTTCTCCAGCTTGAGACTGGTCTTGAGAACACGTTCTCAACCAAAATGGTATTAAAGAAACAAAGTCACTGAGCTTGATCTCAAGACCGGTCTCGAAATGTAAAGAGTTGAAATTGCTTCGAGACAGCTATCCCCGCTGTCTTGAGAACGGTCTCAACGAGAGAAAAGGAGACAGCGCTATACACGAAAAAGAGACACATATAGACACGGACGAATTTCTCATTATTACTATTTTGACGTTTACATTGTTAGAGGTACTAAAATTGATCGAGAATCTTATTTAGAACCTTCTGCATACATGTTTTTTTTCGAGTACGCTTTCTCGAATGAGACGGCGTACGTATTTGACTTTTAATACGGATTTTCGAGCATGATCTCAAGATGACACATTTGGAGAACGGTCTTGAGAATTATTCTATAATTTGGGCCTAAGAGTTCTTCATATGCAAAAACGTAACATTAAATGCTTAATAATTTAAGGAATTAAAAATCCAAAAGAAAGTCTTAATTAAGTTATTTATGTAGATTGTCAACGGACATTCGTATATAAATTTGGTGATATCATTAATATAATAACACAAAAGTTTTATATTTATAAGTTGCAGATGTTTTAAAAGAGGAACGAATATTAGAGGTCGGCCAAGAAAAAGTTGGCACGATAACATAAATGGGATTTTGAAAGATGGTGATGTTAGAAGTAAGAATAATAGAAGAGCGTGTATGAGACGATGTATGGACGTGAATGAAGCGAGGAATGTATGTCAGGAGAGAGGAGTCTGGCGTTTTCTCTGCCTACCCCAAATAGGGAAATGGCGTGATGGTATGTATGTATGCAGATGTTTTACTGGCACATTTTAACACCTATGATATCAAAATTATCAAATTAATTTGTACAATGTATAGTGAGCGATGAAATAAATGATAAATAAACTGGCGATTACTTACTTGATAGAATTTGAAATTAAAATAAAAACAATATGTTTTGATACTACGTAGAACATATTTGACGTCGTAAACTTTTTCGCCTTATGGGGGCATTGTCAAGACATCAAAATACTCATACCAACGGACCAATCAAAAATACTGTTAGCTCCGCCCTCCAATAATATATACCCCAACAGAAACCCTAAGCATTGTCGTAGTCTTGATAATGTCCGAATAAGGCGAAATAGCTATCGACGTTAAGTATATTTTATTTAGAATCAAAAACATTATTTTTATTTTAATGAAATAAATGTTATTCTTGTCCGATTATACCAAAGGTAACCGACCTAGAAAATAAATATTATTCGTTCAGAAAGCCTCATCAAAAATACAGAAATAGACTTTAAAATAGAAATGTGATACTAAATAAATATATTTTTGTATATTTAACTACAAATAACTCTTGTTTGAAGAAAGAAAATTATTTATACAATTATGTAACTATACGAAATTCATCAACTTCAAACGATACCAAAAATTGACATTAAAATTTAATTATTCTGTGGTTTAGTGTCAAAACATTTGTCGCCCCTAACTCTAACACTCCTAAAAATAAGTACAGAATCGCACAAGAGACGGAAACAATCCTATTTTCATAAATTATATAAAATAGGCTTATCGTTGATACGAATAAAATAAATTTATGTATTATCATTTAAGCATAGCAACATTCAAACTAAAACGGAAAAATACAAAGGAAAAACAATGTAGACGATATAACCTTATATTTTCCAAAAATGGAGAAAAGTGTTTTCGGCGACATTTATCATAGCGCGCTTTTATCGGGAATCAGCAAATCATACAAAACAAACCTTTTAGGAATTATTTTTCCTAATGTGGGCCGAACAAAAAATCAACACGAACAAAAAAAGAGATTACTTCCCCGAGGAAACTAGTGAGAGGGTGGTAATATTTTCGTCGCTGGAGACAAAAGGTGCGAAACAATATGACGCAATGATTGCCCGCTAACGGCAAACGATGGGGCACCCTTTGACAAAGCGACGTATTGTTTCTACAAACGTTTTGTCGCGTTGAAGTTGTGCCGGGTTCACACGATTATTTTTTTTTTAATTCAACATTTTTCTTAAATAAATTGCATTTTTTTAACATTTTTTTACATTATAAAGTATTTAAGCTCTATAACTCCCGATTAGATCCGCGCAGAAACCTATGTTACTAGTGCAAAGTTTTTAAGATATTTGATCCATAATTCCCTTTGTTTAAACCACAAATTAGTTGTTTGATACGATTAATTTCGAAGCGAACTCTTTTTCCTCAGTGCGAATGGCATCTTCTTGGTTCGAGTTGTAGTAAGTAAAAATATTTTTTTAAATCATAATGAATCTCATCATCTTCAGTAAAGCAAGATGGTGCACAAAGTTATTCACGGACGTGCTCCAAAATACCTCATGGATCTTTGTGTACCAGATGACCTGAACCAAAAAAGGTCTACGCTTCGCTCTGCAAGTAATACGGTAATGCATCGACTAAAAGAGCAAAATACGTGTCGAATGACGAACTTTGGTGAAAGAGCATTTGCTGTTGTGGGTCCGGTTCAGTGGAATAAGCTTCCATATAGGTTAAGATCGATAGACAGTGAAAGTGTGTTTAAAAAACAGTTGAAAACTTATTTTTTCAAAAACTCGTATAGTGATTTAGTGATTATTTCCTTGTTTATTATTATTTTTTCCAGGTATTATTGTTAAGCGCCCTTGAGGTGGATACACAAAAATGGCGCTATAGAAATTATCCATTTATTATTATTATATTATTATTAAAGACATCCACAAATGTAATACTAACAATATTTGTGATATCCTGAAATCAGGCTTCGGAGTGACTCGACAAAGTCCGATGTAACTTAAACCCGAACAATTGTAAGGAGACTTCGTCCCACACGAAGATTGCCTTACTTTGTCACGCTGGACTAATTGTAATGTGTGCGAGTGAGACGAAAAGAGACACGGCCGTATTGAATTGCATTATTTGTTTTGTTTTGTGTTCGAAAAAGGAAGTTATTAAATAAAAATTAATTAATTTATAAATAATAACAACAAAATTACTTTGTATAAACCACTTTATTTGACAACAGTCAACATGTTTCAAGAACGATGTTCTCTTCCTCAGGACACTTCGTATACTAGTTAACAATAAGCAAAAAAAAAATAATATATAGGTACCTAATTGTGAACACAGCGAACAAAAGGTATTAGCAGAAGGATTGAGAGAATGGAAGGGGTAAGGAGAGTTAGGGAAATAATATAAGTAAGTAAGTAAGTAAGTAAGTAAATTTTATTAATAAGAAAGTATAAAAAGGATACATTTTGACATATTATAAAAAAAAATATATATCCATCACAAATAAATTTGAAATTCTCCCCGAAAAGAAGGAAACCTTGTGCTTCGGGGAGGAGTTGACAAAACTTAAATTTAACAAGATACATAAAATACATAGAAAGAGTTCATTAAAAAAATATATATTATTTTAATTTACAAACGTGGAAAAATAAATAAAAAAAAGCTAACAATCAATAAAGATATACTCACACACACAATACAATACACCAAAATTAATACATTCATATGGTACAATGAGGAGGAAAATTATTTTAACTTTTTTTTAAAAGTTGACAAGTTGTCAGTATTATTTATTTTTATATTTCTATCCAGTGCATTGTACCATTTTACACCCATGAATGAATAATGGCTCTGTCCCAGCTTCGTTAACCTCATGGGGAGTCTTATATAGCCCTCAAGTTGTAGTCTAGGAGTTACATACAATATGTCATTATTTGCCCCATTAACAATCAACTCTTTGACCACCTGACAGATAGCCACCTTCTTGTATATATTCTGTACCGAAGGGACAGGCAGTTCACTGTACAATTGGCTAGTACTGTAGTCACGTGGTTTTCTGAGGATTATTTTTAAGACACTTCTCTGGGCTATATATAAAGGACATAAGGTGGTCACATTAGCTCCTCCCCATGCTATTATTCCGTAGCGCAGGATTGAGTGTACGAACGCATAATAGACAGATGTTATTGTTTTTTTGTCTAACATGTCTCGTAAGTATAAAATATATAATACATTTTTCTTATGCGTTCAGTAACACAACTTATGTGTTCCTTCCATTTAACGAGGCAGTCCACAATCACTCCTAGGTATTTAACCTGCTCAACCTTCAAAAGGGTATTACAAGAGTCACAAGAGTCAGAAGATGCCAGGAACCATTATTTATACAAAAGAAATTAACATAAATTTACAATTTATTTTATTATAACGGAAATATGTTTAATAGTGGGTTATTTGTGAAATTAATTTGATTATTCATTATTGACTTTTTTAAATTAACCTAGTTTAGTAGTTTTTAAATCCTTATGGCCTGTATGCAATATTTTAATACCTTCATTTCTATCAAAAGAACGATTTTTCTCAATTAAATGATTTGCAAATTTCGAATAATTATCACTATGAAAGTATCTTGATTGTTCTCTAACCCTTATTTCAATTATTAATTTTGAACCTACATAAACCTATAAAAATTTATATACTTTTATGAAGGTTTTATTTTTTCGTACATGTACTACTTTCACCCATAATTGTTACAGATGGTTGTCTGAAAGTAATTGGCACTAGGCAATAAGTCCGCCATTTGTACTGCAAAATAAGTTATGTACAATAAAGTGTTAAAATAAAATAAATAAAATAAAAATAAATTAATATAAATAAAAATGGCGTGAGTAGATATAAACCATCGTGTGAATACGGCATTATATTTAAGGGATGAAGGAATTTTAAGTTCCCTTGATGTGTATTTGCTAAGTCGCTTATCAGATCTGCGGCGGATATTATGATTAATATGCAAAACCTATTGGGCTTATAAAAGTCATGGAAAACAGCGGGAGACGGCGGGGGGTTACTATTCATTGCCCGGAACACTCTTATATTATAAAATGCGAATGTTCAAAGGGTTATACTCCCTCCGATAGCAACACACACACCGGTGATTGTCGAGATACTCCAAGTATTATTGGCTCAATGTGAAGCCACTCAAAGCAAACACAGTTGTTATAAATATAAATAAAATCGTTCTTTAGTTTTTGTGCTGATAGAGAGGAAAACCATTAAAATAATAAAATAAACTTTTTAAAAAGTATTTCTCAACAGATACAATTAATAAAAATGATGTTTTCGCCGATTCTACTCGTCCGGAACGTTAGGAAGATATATTATGTAGATTGAATCTGTCGTGATAATTTATTTTTTAATTGATATTATTTTCATACTAATAATACATTCGATTTTCAAAATAAATGCATTTAAAAAAAATAAGATAAACTCAAATTAAACCTTCCGCTTGAATGGATAAAAAAAATAATAACCCAAAAAGGATAAAAGAAATAGTAAGTCAGAGACAGATACACACAAATTCAACATGTTAGTCTCGACACGCCGGTCGATGGAAGGACAGCTCTTCCGAAACATGTCACGAAGTGACTCACAAAATTAATAAACACTTCCTTGCAACCCTGCGCAAGTGGCGAGTTAATTGGCGTACGCCGATTTATTCCAATTAAGTATGCCATATATTTGCGAGAGAGATGAATTTAAATAAATTTCTCCTCTGTTGGGAATCGAACCCAGGACACCCGCACAGAAACCGAACGGCTTACCAACTGTGCCACGGCGCGGCGGTCGGAATTTTATATTGTCGATGTTTGGATCCATGCAAACATTGGAATAAACTACCACCTGGGGGGCAAGTCTGGTTCAATCGGCAATATCTTTAGATGTCATAGAACTCCATACGATAATTATATCCATGACATGTTTAATCACTAGGGTTTTGATTTCGCCGGTTGAACCAGACTTGCCCCCCTGAACTGAGGCGAATCGACAACTTGTCCCTATTCAGGAAACACCCGAAAACTCACTTCTTATGCGAGTCTTACAAAAACATGTAATATATTTAAAGCGCCTTTGAGATGAGGTTATCACAAAAACGGTACTTTTTTTAATCATATTTTTTTTTAATGAATCGGTCGTACTGTCAAAATGAAAATATATACGAAAAACTACTAAAATACTTAACTTGTTTTATTTTAAAACCTCGTTATAATTATAAAGATGCCTCGAACGATTTCGTTTGCCTATAGCTCAAGCATTTATCTATATTTCAGGGAATGTATGAGGGCGTAGGTAATGTTTTATGTATAACTACTAGATGATCACAGCAAAAATTGTGTTTCATTAAACTGGTATTGGATAAAATAAAAAGAAAAGAATTTATGTAATAAGAGTGAGGTGTAGAGAATAATAGAGAAGGGTATTTATTGTATTTGACAATGGCCTCATTGTTAGAAAGGGAATCCCCTATTACCAAGTGAATTTGAAAGGTGGATTGGGGGCAAATGACTATACCACTTTCCTTTTCATGGGGTAATTAAGACCAGGACACATACAAGACTGTCTCCTGATATGTAGGTATGTCTACTCACTGCACCAATTATTTGTAAGTATGTATTGTAATAATACATGTCAAATATTCATTACATACTGATAAATTTATTGATTCACATTGTTTATATATAAAATAAATGAATTTATTTTATCTTTTTAAATTATTAAAGTGTCAAAGTATCAAATGTGGAGGTACTCAGGTGAGCAAATGTCAAGCGCGAGCTAGTTGACACAATTGAGTGACGATAGAGATGCCTTCTCACCGGTGAACGGGGGGAACTGATATGAAAGTTTGTAGTTAGAATTATTTAAAAATAATAATATATTTAGATAACTACACAAATAACTTACTAACGTCAGATAGAATATATAGCACTCTTTACATAGCACTCTTTACAGGGTGAATTGCCTTAAACAAAAAAAAAAAAAAAACGTCAGATAAGATATTTGGATAAAACTGTAACTAAACTATTTCAGTACAAGCTCTAGAGTAGATTTTTTTGGCGGATTTCCATTGTACATTAAAAAGAATCTAAAAAGACAATTGACGACCGTTTCGGCTTACTAGGCCCTTCTCAATTATGTTTAAAAGAAAAAATGTACCTATATGTTCTTGAAAAAGGTACATAAATTTTATACGCATAGGTAGGATTTTTTTTCCTGTTGAAGTGAATGATATTTTTTGACAAATTATTATCTCAATAGAGGCGAAGTTGGAATATTATAGAATCGGGAAATCAAGACACCTACAGGGCTTACGACCTGCGCTAAATCTATAAATTTGTTTGATTTGTGCACAAAATAAAACATTAGGTACCTACGTGGATAGATAATAAAATAATAATAATAATAATGAACACTTCCCTGCACCCTGCGCAAGTGGCGAGATTATTACCGTATGGCAATTTCTTCCAACTAACCAGTGTTTCCAGCCAAGAGAAGCAATATTAGCGTGAGAAATGAATTGTAAATAAATTCCTCCTCTGTTGGGAATCGAACCTAGGACGCCCGCACAGTTAACTAACGGTTTACCAACTGTGCCACGGCGGTCGGCATTATTATTATCAAAAGCATCAAACGGCGGAAAAAATAACAAAATGGCGACGTCCACTGTATTCAAATTATTCACGTGGAAAAAAATATTTTCTTAACAACACCAGCTTATCCGTCTTTTGACGTTTTGATATTTAAGCAATGGTGTTATATTATTTACGAAATTTATGTTTAACGCGTAAAGTATTTATTTGAAAAGATAAAAATGAAATAATGATACAGTGAAAAATACGCCAGTAACATGTTCATAGTAACATAATATCATTATCAAATACCTATGTACTATATACGTACTGTATATTCCTAAGGGAATATGTGGGCAAAAATAATATAAAATGGAAAAATGTCGATAACGAAAATAAATTGTGTTTTTCTTTAGTTTGAAGGTAGGTAAGGTTTATTTGAAACTCAAATTTATATTAGTATATTTTATAATTGAGGATTGTATAGTTACAGAATATAACATAACTATACATGATTGTAACTATATTATACATGATTATATAGAAACAGAATATAACAAAACTATACATGATTGCAACTATAACTACACATGATTGTATAGTTACAGAATATAACATGACGTATTCACTGATAAACTGGTTAAAGATATCAGGTAGGCACTATGCTGAGGTGGTTATCCGCACGTGACTTCTGATCCGGCACATGTCATATTTATATTCACATTTTTTTTGTTTCTGTCAATATTATTTAGGTATATTTACTTTTTTTCGTTATTTTGTACTAATGATTATTTTTGTGTCTTTGTATCATCCATTTTGAATATATTTTTTTTTACTATTCTTCTTTTATAACTTGTGAAAATATGAAAATTACATGTGAATAAAGATACTCAACTGTTTAAAATAAATAAATAAATAATAAATAAATAAATAATTAAAAAAATAAATAATTAAATAAATAAATAAATAAACTAATTAATTAATAAATTAATAAATAAATATAAAAATAAATAAAGAAATAAATAAATAAAAAAACAAATAATTAAATACTAAAATAAATATATAAATCAATTAATTAATAAATTATGTAATTAATTAATAAATAAATTTAAAAAAAATTATAAATAAATATATAAATAATCAAATAAATACATAAATAAATATAAATAAATAAATGAATTATTAAAAACAAAGCAAAAACTATTGATTAGTAGCTCGAATTGCAATTAAATGTGTTATATTATCACATCAGAACAGGTATATGCAAAAAAATGTATTTATATTCATTGTATTACACGTATAAATATATTATAAATAAAAAATATTATGGATAGTTCATTTTGAAAAAACTGAATACAGGCATTTTCGGGAACGTTTTTACTTTTAGTTATTTTGATTCGAGTATATTGAAATACATTAAAATATACGTAGGTACTTACATATAAAAATCAGAATTTCATCTGGACACAAACGCAGCAAAAAATATGAAGACTTACCTGAAAAAAAAAGAAAAAAACAAAATCAGTAAACATATTATATTGCATGTTTTGAAAACAGCTATTCCATCCTCGTGGCTAAATTGTGATGTATTTTATACCAATAAAATGAAGATAATTCTTAAATGAATTACATCGTTTATTTTACAATAAATAATTATAATAAAAATGAATTCTAATACACACGTATTAATCGATTAAGTGTAAATAAAACAATGAACGACACGGTTGCCCGCAGCCACTCGCCAATCATTCGGTTTCCGATGACAGCCGAACTCTCTTCGGGGATCTATACTATATGTGAAATTTAATATACCACATTATGATAGTTAATTATGAATTACTGATCTCGAAATAGTCAAAATAGCGTTATACAATTATTCATCATTGAAAATTTTAGCGATTTTTAAAAATATTGTAAATATGAAAGATTTGAATTAAAAATAATGAAAAGCTTTGTTTATGATTCTACATATTTAATTTATTGTATCGAGAACTATTGCGTACTGCATAAAAAATATCAAGACTTTGCCCGCATAGAAAGTGAAAGGTATCGAAATATATATATTTTTTTGTAATAACAAAAATGAATATGTCCTTGTTAAACAAGTAGGTACATATACCTACATCTTCCTACGGATTCGAACTCGCGACCACTGGATTACTAGCCCAATGCACTAACCGCTCTGCCATCGACCTATCTATATAAATTATGTAGAATCATATTTATTGTTTTTTTATTATTTTCTATTTAAAATGGATTTTTTTTTGACAAACTTTATAACATCTCAATAGAGACGAAGTTGTAATATTATAGATTAGGAACTTAAGGCACCCACAGGGCTTACGACCTGCCATCGGCAAGTTTACGTGATTACTTCACCAATTATGCCTTCTTATTGAGTTCCCTTATCAATGCATTTTTTAAAGTTCTGTATATTTGAATTTATTACTATTGCCATCTATGAAGTAACGAAGAAACCTTTATGTAACGTCATCTATTGAGAAATTGGTAAATTTTTAAACAATGAAAGCAACATTCCTTATAAATGAGGTGACGGTGTTCTCGCACAGATGTCACCCTTGAACTGCGACAGAAATATTATTTCATTTTTGGCTTATTTACTTACTTGTACCAATGTGTCGGTAAATCGAATATTTTTTTTTAATTGCATATACGCAAACATTGGATTTCTTTTCCTGTCGGGAGTCAAATGATATTTTTGACAGACTTTTTTAAATCTCTATAGAGACGAAGTTGGAATATTATAGAATCACCGGTAATTCAAGACGGGAAAAATCAAATGTTTGCGTATATGCAATTAAAAAAATATTCGATTTACAAAATAATGTATTTATAAAATTAACGCGTAAAAATTGCTAACATAAAAATATTGACGAATCTAACATTAATTCCGTTAGTTGTCGGGCACGTTTTGAGGGGTGAAACAAAACGAATTTAAAAAAAATGAAAACGAAAAAAAAAAACAATTGATATCAGAAGTGGATAGGAAGAAGAGTCGAGGACACGTTTGGAATATTAATCGGCTCTGGAAGTTCAAAGAGGACTATTGGCGGGAAGAAGGGAGGATAAATAGAAGTAAAAAGTAAGAAGGAAGCGAGAGTAGGAAGAAAGAGGAACGCCGTCAGAATACCTTTGTCATCTTCCAATAATAATACACCTCGTATGGCTCACGAGGCAAAAACTCAATAGAAGAATTCCACGTGTGGGGAAACAAGACAAATTTTGATGATTCATTTGCTGTAAATATGATGGCATTCTCCTACACCACACACCACAAATCGTGATTTTATGTCGTATTTTTTCTTAATGAAATATATATTCCTATATAACTTATTCTCTATAGAGATATTAAGATTGTTAAAAAATATCATATGACTCCAGCCAGGGAAAATCGTTACGTTATCATATTTACTTATGTAATCTTTAATATTTATAATTTTGTTTTGTGACCATATAACATTAATTTAATGATTCAATTGGTATGTATAAAAGACACCTGAACGTTGCACTTGTCAACAAGACCAAGCATTGTTTTTTTTCGCTTTTTATGTGACCGTTACGTTAATCTCGACTGCTTAAAAAAAAAGTAACTGCTATCCTCAACATCACGCAACAACAATACATTTACAACCTCCCACACAACCACACTCACACACACATACATCATACTTCCATATATTACTTCATCATCCCCATATTAGGCATAAAAAATGGAAACAAATTTTCTCTATTATCTGTTCAACATATTATACCGTTTAACATTTTTTTATAAGTAGCAATTTTTTCATAAGTGGCCGCCTGCGCCAATGTGGAGATTGACCACCCGTGCGTTAAAATTACAGTGACCAAAGGACAATTAAAACCTAATCATATTTATCTATATAAATATTCTATGTCGACTGTCGATTCACAAATTATTCACAAAACAATTAGGTATATTAGGCGGAGTTGCTCCAATTACAATACATACTTTAGACAATTCGATATAATACATAAATCCCAAGCAGACTTCAAATCATACATTTTACAATTATTCAGTAAATAGTACCTATACCTAAATTTATTACCTACTTTCATCATAATTTGTCTCGCTTACACTTACACTCTCACCCTTTAATTTTAATTTATTATTTTTTCTGTAACAATTTATTATAAATTTTTTTCACCCTAATTTTTTTTTACTACATATTTTTTTCTGTAAAAATATGATTAAATATATATTACCTACTATATGTGAAAACATTTTATTGAGATGCAATGTATCATCCATATATGTTATAACTATTGTATATTCTTTAACCATTGTATCTTGTTTGTTTTCCCGAAATAAATAAATAAAAAAAATAAAAAATAAAAATAAATAAATGAATAAATACGTCACTTCTGACACGCCACATGTCATATTTATATTCACATTTTTTTCTCTGTCAATACTATTTGTATTTGGTTTTTTCAATATTTTGTAGAATTGATTTTTTATATTTTTTTAAATTTTGTTTACCAACTCTTGTTTTATAATTTGTGAAAATATAAAAATTACAGCTGAATAAAGATACTCAACTGTGTAAATTAAGAGTCCTAGAACAGGCTTTGCCTAGTGGGGCATTAGTTAGTTTGTATATGTTGTATTTGTTTTGTGTAAGAAGAATAAATAATAAAATAATGAATAAATATAAACGCCCTAAATGGGCTTTTACATACACAATTACAAATTTATTAAAACATATGTTCATGAACCACAAAGCAAAATACATACATTACGTAATTCTAAATAGGTATTTATGACAACAAAAAATAGATATATAAATTTACAAAATATATAGGTAGTGAAGAACAATAAAAATAAAATTAAAGAAAAACAAGGAAAAGATTAAGCAAAAACAAAAATGAAAAGAATAAAAGAAGAAGAACCCAGAATTTTCGACCGTATTATCACAATTCACTATTTATATGTATATTGAATATCTACCTACCAAATTTACTTAACTATTTTCGGCGTAATTTTTAAAATAATTTAAGACATCTCTGTAATTGGCTTTGATATGTGTAATGTTTTTAAGCAATTTATGAAATATCTGTTGAGATGAAATAAAAATAAATAAAATAAGAAATAAAGTGGAGAACATTTCTCGAAAAACCTCAATATTTTATGTTGCGATGTTTACAAATAATGAACTGGGTATGTGATGTAACGTCGGAAACCATTAAATCATAATAATATCATATACTGTTATGTACGGCTCAATTTCACGTCAAAACTTTGAAATATTACTTCTATTTTCGTAATTTATTGCGGACTTAGATCTCGGATCAAACTAATAACTTAAAAAATACTACATATACGCCCCCATAAATGCAGAATGAATATAATTTAATTATTACCGACGGAATATTTCAAAAGTTGTGTATGTATAAATGATGCTTTTTTGTATATAAACCACAAATCAATATCATATAAGATAAAACTTAACTAATACATACTTGGTTTAGTGATTGTGTTTAGGGATGTGCAACGTGTATCAAAACATGTTATGGTCATATAGGTACGAAACACAAAAAATAAGATGAATTATGTTTAAAATGAGTATTGAAGTAAAGGTGTACTTAGTTTTAAGTAATTTTTATTATACATCACGTACTTTCCCCGTATTGAAATTAAAATAAAAATCCCGATATATTATAACAAAGTAGGTGAGAGAACATACCCTTGCCGGACTTCTCGCCGCATGGTAATACTTTTTATGTACCATTGCGTTGTCAATTCCTATACTCTGGTTTCTCATGTAAAAATATATGATCTAAAAATCCAATATATGTTTATTTAATTACATACAACAAGACGTGTAATGAAGTGAAATTGATTTTTAAAAATTGATTTTTAAATTGATTTTTTAAATTATTTCTATTTTTATTGCGTTGTTCTCTTTTTAACCGACATCCAAAAATGAACAGTTTATTTATTCGACATGATTTTTTTAATGTACTTATATTTAGCGATAAATTTTAAACACGTACGATTTCGACGTTTCTTTTTCGAGATAGTTCCATAAAATGTTTGGCGCCGACTTTAAAAAGTGATTTTATGTATATACCTAAAATAAATATTTTGTAAACTATGTGTTTTTTTGTTATATGTGTTTGATGTAAAATAAACGTGCTTTTTAATTACATAGGACAATATTTTTATACTTTTAAGTACATTTTAATCTTTTTTTTCATTTTTATGTTGCTGTGTTTTGAGTTTTGTTAACTTTTATTATTTACATCCTTTTTTTAATTTTCAAGAAGAACATGTACCTAAATGAAATAAAAAAAAATTCTATTCAGACCTAACTCAGTTAAATTTGAGTTAAAATTTTGGTCTTAAATTTGAACATCACTAATTTATTGTAGGTAATACACATGAGGTAAAATGAAGTCGAAATTCACTATCATGATACGTTCCATTATAATGGAAGAAGATGATGCATTGCTGTATTATTTCATATTGATAAATCTGGTTTATAGTCGGACGAGCAGATTCCAAGTGATTTGTTTTTTATAAAATACGTTAGTTTCTAAGCGGCTGCGACCTTAATTTGGGCGATATTTTATAATATAAAAATAATTTCACATAATATCATGTATTTAAGTTGCGTAGATAGATAATAATCAATGAGAACAAATAGGATATAAAACCAACACAAAATAAAAAAAAATCCGCGTTACAATTTTTCTTCATTTTACTAAATACGTTTTTATTAATAAAAAACACAGTTCAATTCCACAACGAGTAAAAACAGAGGATTAAATAATACTTAAAAAAATAATAATCACTAAAGTTGAAAAAATATTGTTTTAAAAATAATTTGAATTCATACTTTACTTTATTTTAAAATGCTGGATGGCCGTCGATGTACCCTATTATAAATAAATAAATAAATAAATAAATAAATAAATAAATAAATAAATAAATAAATAAATAAATAAATAAATAAATAAATCAATAAATAAATAAATAAATTATAAATAAACAAATAAATAAATAAATAAATAGATAAAATAATGAATATATAGATAAATACATAAATAAATAAATGAATAAATAAATAAAAAATAAAATAAATATTAAATAAATAAATAATTAATTAGGTACATTGAAACAAAACGTTCGTAAGGAGATTCATTCAATCATTCATTCATACCATCACGGCATATAACGTAACGTTTTCAATAAAAAAAGTATTAAAAAAACGACTATAAACAGAACATCTTCGACAACGTCAAATAATATACCTACATTAAATTTTAGAAAAAATAAATGATTATACTTACCGTTCAAGGAACGGATCTTCACGCAGTATTAATACAAGTTTTTTCTTTCTATGAAACGACCTAAGACGTCGTCTTCTGTTAAATTATCTTGAAATAATTTCGTATGTAAATTAAACGTTGATAATAATTTTATTAATGGTAGTTATATATCTAATATACTCGATACCAATCTTAATCATATTATCATCCTGTTTAAATTTCAACTAGAAGTAGTAGCTTCATCAGTAATAAAATGAAATAAAAAATATTTAGGCGTAATGGCCCGGCCATTAGTAAATTGACACATTACACATAACAAATATTACATATACATATAATTGACAATTTAGATTGATAAGAGACGATAAAATAAATAAATTGACATTTGATCATAAAACATACGCCGATAAAATTTATTACTTTATAAAGAGATTTTATCAATGGGGCAACATCACAAAATTACATAGTAAATAATTTATTACAAAAATGTTTGAATCGAGCATAGTCAATGATATAAATATTTGTTGATTGGATGATAGTAGAAGCAGTACAGTTATCGGTAAATAAATTGAGAAATCACGTAGGCTGCGCAGATCGCAATTTTTTTTTTTTTTTTAAATTTGTACAATCCGTCTATCTCTTTTCCGAAATTTTTCAAGTTATTTGCAGAAATTTCACTGAAATAAAAAATTGTGACCACCGACCTGGCTACCTGCGTTTTTAACCAAACCTATATCAGTAACAAAAGTTGATCCATTTATGACTGTACTCTTTGGTTAAGCGCACAAAATATTTAGTAGCACAAAACGAATTGTTTCGTAGTCACTATAGTTCGGTTAATTTTAACATACCTAACTTTTTTTCAGTGTTATAACATGGTTTCGACACAAATAAAATCAATAAGTTACGTCTGAAGGAAAAAATACACAAGCTTGATAGGAGTAGAGTGTAGTACCTAGAGCAAATCAATTGTATATATTTTTATTTATTTAAAATATTTCAGAAAACTACAGCTTTGTAAATTCTGTGGTTACATATGGTGCTATGATGAATACAAGCCAAGATATATTTAACTCCACAAAGACATGAATGAAACGCCAATTGCACGCGGTTATTGGTAATATTACCTGTTAAAAATAAAACCTACTTTCCTTAAACCTTCATCCCTTCCTTATCAACGCTTTCCTATATCCGTTACCTTTCCCTTTCCCCAACATACACTCACCATCATACAATAACTACCCAACATCAATAATAATTTTTATAATAATTTAAATATGTGAAACTTTATAATTGGCTATTTCTTTTGTATACTTATTTACAATTAAGCATTAAAAATGTATAGCTGCTAAGTTTCTAAACAAATAAAAATAAAAAAAAAATAAAAAAATTAAATGTTTTCTTCTAATTAAAAAATAATGAATGTTGGCAAGATCCCAACATAAATAAAATTTCAAATTATTAAAACGAAGTCAAAATGATGAAGCATGGACGTAAATGAGGCGGAAATGATATATCAAGAGAGAAAAGTGTGGCATTCAGTAGCATCTTTTTATAATAGAGCTGCTGTTTAATACTTTAATACGCCACCACCACCCGCTCTACATATGGGGCCTGTAAACGGCCCCTTTACGGAACTCTAAGTGAACGACAAGAAAAAAAAATGCATAGACGCAATCGACGAATGTGAATGGAAGATTCACACTAATGGACTTCAGATATTTTTAAATAAGAAACATCAGGGGTATGACCAAGATCTCTGTAACATATATTTATCTACTGGGAATCTAACAATAGTAAGGCGCCATACTATGACAAATCTTCTTACTTGTTGAATACTTACGATCGATGTCTTATTAGGTTTTTTAAAAATTGTTACTATCATAATAGACTCTTCCAAGGACCCTGGTAAGTGGCGATAATATGACCAAATGACATTTTTGGATGATTAACTAAGGTTTTCAACCCAGATAAGGAGGAAATGCATGAACTGCAATTCAAAAAAATTTGAGCCATAGATAAATGAACAAGTATGATTATTGTGAATTTTTGCAGCTGCAAAGTTTTGATGCATTTTGCGTCTTAAATGATACAAGAAAATTCGTTCACCGCCCCTTGGACATCTGAAACCGACAACAACAATTTTAATGGTAACGTTATAAGGGGGTTCCTGGAAGGAAGGAGTAACTATGATGATAATTATACAAATAAGATGGCATTTATCCTATGTGTATATCGAAACCTTCATCCATTCCATCCGGGGAGCCGTTCTGTTCAACCCCTGTAATTTCTGGATCGGGAGACTGAAACGGAGCGAACCCTGATAAGATTGTTTTAATGACGTTAGTTATAATTACTTTTAGATTCATGCATATGGCCAATACAAACATCGAACCGTTGTTAAACCGAATAAACCTACACACACAGTTGGCTGTGTTAATTGAACGACCCATTCCGAGTTTGATACAATCGTAAAATAATAATACTGCATCTTCCTTACTGATGGAAAATATATTATTACAGTAATATGCTTCTAATGAGCCAGGAATTACATAAATCTTACGGAATTTACCACCGTTTTTAAGATATGGGTTGAATCTTTTACTGAGGAAAAGGTACTTATAAATACAAACTCACTCTTAGTGTTATAATGTGTAATACAAAAGTCTTCTGTAGGTACTATCTCAAAAATGACGAATTTGGCATAATTCTATCTTGGGTTCCTAGTCACCTAGGGATTGAAGGCAACGAAAAGGCTGATGAACTTGCCAAATTGGCAACGATCTCAGGCACCATTCCAGATGACTTCATAATCCCAATCTCAGATCTTTTTCCTCGTCTTAAAGCAAATATATTTTCCAAGTGGGAAGAAAATTGGTCCACAACAAAAAAATACAAAGGATTATATTATACAGGTATCCAGCAAAAAATCTCTTCAAGAACTTGGTTTCATAAAAAGAAATTTTCAAAAAGGTTTATATCATATATTTCCAGAATGAGATTTGGCTACTGTTCAATTGCCTCCCATCTGTATAGAATTAGGGTTTTAAGTAGTCCTCTTTGTTAGTGTGGTGAGGAGGATGAAACAATTAATCGCGTATTTTTTCAACTGTAAAAACAATTCTAATTTCAAAAGTATATACAGAGTACTCATCAAAATTACTCACCAATCTCCACTTAATATCAAACATGATTAACATAATATGAACATTGAACATAATATGAACAAAAATAACTTTCCTTAAAAACAGTAAACATTGAATTGGCACAAAGCACTCTTTTCAGGGTGAATTTGCCAAATACAAAAAAATACAGAAATAGCCTATAAGGAAGCTCATATTTTCGCGGACCACGCGGAAGTTAAAAATGGAGGTTACAATAGCCAACCACAACAGTAATAGATGATGAAAAAACAAAAACATATAAACTAAATAGTAATTTAAAAGATGAAATATTGTTTTCGAATATTTTCACACTGCTCATAGCTGGCGTTGGAAATATTTACATTTTTTTTTGTATAAAAATGAGACGAAACATATTCAACCTCTAATTCCTATTCGTGCGACAATGCGGCACTCGTCTGAGTTATTAGAAATTCAGTTCTGAGTTATTAGAAGGGCATAATAGTTTTCTAATTTTAGGGCCTCGCATATAACGATTTCCACTGGTAAATATTAATATTAGTAACATCCCTTGTACAAGAGGTATATCTAAGGGGATTATATGTATATGCGTGTGTAAGTTTACACGACATTGTTTGAAACTTTCAACTTTATTGAATAAGTTTACCCTTGAATTTGCATGAAAGCTCTCGAGTGTGCCGTAAATATTTACAGCTCCATACCATCAATCTAATGACAATATTAATGCATTCCACTACATACTTACTTAAAGACTCTATGACGTCTTAACATGAACTATGGAATTCATTTAATTCCAATGAACTGTCTCTAAGAATTCTTCAACTGTGGGATGTAATTTTATAGGTATGGCGTTTAAGTCTAGTGGTATCATAACGTTGAATTCATATGAACACCAAGATCAATAGATTTAAAAACAGATCATTAAGTAAAGTGCTAGATTATCGTAGTTAGGTACTGTACGATGTTTATAAAAACTATTATCCATTTAATTATCTTCTTTAAACACGATTATTTATGAAACTTCATGGCAAATTAAGCAGACATCAGATACTAGAAGTCTCAATTCATAAACCATGCATACGTCGATGTACTGTGTCTCTACCGGGTTCGATTCCCGGTAGAGACACAGTTTTTAATTGTGTTTTCATTCTGGATCTGTGAGACGATTAATATCGTAAGTTTCCAGAATATGGCAACTTGTTATCGGGTGCGTATTACATTAATATTTGACATAGTACCTGTTGGTTGCACGAAAATCAATATTAAATAAATACATAAACCATCACAGGATATCCCACAATGTGGGGTAACCAGCAACGGGCGTGGGGATGTGCATTACCTTATAATAGGAAGCACGACACATGCGTTCATGCCCACATTCTAGTCTCGTCTCACCAATGCATCTCAAGTGTTAATTCTTGTAGCCTCACATGGAGGAACTATGGCCACAGTCAAGTTTTAATAGTGTCAGTAATATAAATCTCAAAAAAGCACAACTTGAGATTCCAGATCACCGGTAAGACCACTAAATAAATGGAGGAAAAGTTGTATAGCCTCATTTCAGGAACATGACTAACTCACGTAAAACAGATCACTGATCTATTGAAATAAGGAGACGAGATATCCAATAGAGCATATGAGTAGGTACTATATTGAATATCGTTTAAGAGTAAATTAGAATATGTTAACAAAATCACGACATGCACATGTTGCAAATAAGTGTAAGTATACAACACAATATGCACCCGAAACACACAAACACAGTTGAAACTAAACCTGTAGAGGTCTATTTCCATATCCGATGAAATTGTGACACAATCAAATAATAACAACTAATTTCATAAAAAGACGAGGTCATGTCCAGGTTTTGCTGCTGGATTCCTTGAAGAAAGTCTGCTGACCCTCAGACGGGACAATAGTGCATATGAGTATTACATTGAATATCGTATCAAAGTAAATTATAATTTGGTAACAAAATCGCGACTTGCACATGTTGCAAATAAGTGTAAGTATACAACCAATATGCATCCGAAACACACAAACACAGTTGGAACTAAACCTCTACAAACCGGACTATTTCCATATCCGATGAAATTGTAACACAATCAAATAACAACAACTTATTTTACAAAAAAGCAACACATCCCATACCAAAACATCCCCAGTCTAGTCACAATTAAGTGTGAAACGGTATTTAAATTATTACGGACGTAGATAGGTAGGGTAGGTACATTCCATACGAGTTGTGAGGGACAACCAACACGACATATCAAATAGTTGTGGTGAGTCCATTCTTGGCTATAATAGAGGTATTGCGGACCGAGGGCCATTAGACCTATTGCCTCGGGTCATACGGTCTGCGAGGGGGATAGGTAGAGGTAGACTACAGGCAGACCGTCCAGAGAATACCAGCGGACAGAAAATAAATGGCCGGCGATCAAACCGAATAGATCCCGTCGAAAGAACAAAGAAACACCTGTGCAAACCAATTTTTGATAACTTGCACAGAAAAACGATATCTGTAAAGTCAATTGATACCTAGTCTGTTTTTTAGAGATATCTACGCGAAAACAATGCATGTAACAATAGGTCCCAAAAATGGTAACAGGAATGCAAATTAATGTTTTTTTTATTTATTCATGCATTCACACCATCACGGCATATCTCAAAATTTGGGGTAACTAGCGACAGAAGTGCGGGTGTGCAGTGTTTTATAAAAATAAACACAACACTTGTGTGTATGTATCCCTACTCCAATCTCGTCTCACCTAAAAAGGCAACATTTGGAATTGGTGGTGAACCTCATTGGTGGACCTTTTGATGTATTATTTTGCCTCATCTTGTATTTTCGATTACCCGGCTCTAATTGGATACCCAAAAACGACGAAAAAATAAAATTTTGGGAGTACTATTTTTAGCGAGTGTCTCACAGCCAAAATTTTTAATCAAAATAGACAAGCGAGAAAACGTTTAGCCAAGAAAGATTGGTGTAAAAGCATGCTTCCATATCTTTCCCCTCATCCATTTGTTCAGAAATTGTTGCATTGGAGAGTTGTAATTTGAAAGATTTTTGTGTAACAATAATAATGGGAAGTGACACGTGTGTTTTTTTTTAGTTGAAGTTCGAAAATTGCCGCGTGCGGATGTCTTAATTGTTTCGACCAGTGCACAGGAAAAACATTCATTGTGAACCAGAAAAATATGAAACATCGGTGAGATCGTTTTCATACAGTCCACTTATCATATAACATTATACCCATCACCTGATGTTTTCTACAATCGGCTTGAACAAAATTAAAAAAAACAATTCATGAGTGAAAAGTGGGGGATAAATAATACTTAAAAAAGAATGTGTCGTTCTGAGCTTACGCCATCATAAATATGGCGTGCTCTTAATGCTCCTCGAAGTCAAATTTTACATTTCGATAAAATATTTCAGAAGCGATAGACGGATAAAAAACTAAAACTATCGTCCGGAGAATTGCTGATACATCTGCAATGCCTTTTTTTTCTCCGGGCAAGTGTTCAATACGGAAGGTTTCACAGTTATTATTCATAAGATAAACAATATTTCCAGATATTTACTGTACCTATTTCACGGATATGTCGTTTTTCTCAACGAGTTTCAGTGCGGGTCGATCTTAGGAGCGAGAAACCACTTCAAAATGTTGAGGAAAAAAAGTACATTTCAAAATATTTCAACGATAAATATCTCAAAATATTATAAATATTCTGGGAAGAGATCCTTATTCAAACTCTCTATATCTCCCCATATAAACATAGACATTTCATAAAGAGCCTTACAAAATGGTAAATTTTTGAATATTCTAAAAACATTTATTCACTAAAGCATTTGTGACAAGAAAATAATTCATCGAGTAAAAAACGATAAACATCGATATATAAAATAAGCATGTCGACTTTGTCTCAGTTATTCAGATATCCTGAACCAAGGCTCCCGGGTTAGATTCTCGGTAGAATCAGTTTGTTACTAGATACTAAGAATGGATTTGTGAGGAATCTCCAGAATATGGATTTTTTTTATTAGAAGCGTATTAAATTAATATTTGACATAGTACATGTTAGTTGTTCGAAAACTAATACAACAATTAAAAAAAAACAAGTTTAAGTTAATAATATTATAATTGATATATGAATATATGTATCTGATTCACCATTGAATATAATATATATGAGATTCATCTTTGGGTTGAAAAAAAATGGATCATATAATATCATCTAGACCCAATCTTCTTGGTTGGCCCAAGATACGCCAGCGGCGCAATATACACATTCTGTCTAATTCAAACCTGCCACAGTACCTTAAAAACAAATTTACTTATTGATCAAATGGACTTCCACTCCGATCTGCTGAACTATCCATCCCTTTCCATAACACAGAATTACTCAGCTCGTCCTTTAAAGTAGGTACAATCAGCAAGACCGGAAACTGCGTCGACTAACTCACTTTGTATTCAAAATAAATAACTAAAGAAGGAATATTTATCCATAAACACCTGATCCTGATTTCCTCTCCAAGTCCATTCCCAATCGTTTTGTTTTTGCTATGAAGTGTTTTTTTGTTGTTTTTTTTTATTTTTATCTTAGTGTAATGTATTTTTTTGTACATTTTACAAATATTTTATTTTCATACTATGCGATCTGGTTGGTTGGAAGAATTGTCTAATGACAATGAGCCCGCCAGTTTGCAACATATTTTTTTTTTTTTAATATAAAAAATGAATATGTCCTTGTTAAACAAGTACATATACATCTTCCTACGTTCCCTAAAATAAGCAAATAAATGCTTGTGCTTAGGTGAACGAAATCGGTCGAGGCAGGATTCGAACTCGCGACCACTGGATTACTAGCCCAGCGCGCTAACCGCTCTGCCACCGACCCATCTAAATTTGTTTGTATTATTTACAAAAAGGCAAATAAATAAATAAAGAATTTCACACCGTACCAATAATTCCTTTAATGTTCGGCTAGTCTTCATATATATAATTCTTTTGAACGTGCGTATGTCACTGAACTCCTAAACGGCTAGACAGATTTTGATGATTTTTTTGTGTGTATTTGAATAGCTTCCTGTATAGTTTAGATTCACAAATCGAATTAAAAATTGTATCAGTGGAAATACAAAATTATATAAAAAAAATATAGTAAAAATGTTTGCCTGGTGTTAAGCAAGGCAGTAAAACTTTTGAGGATATGCAATAAAATTCGAAACAGGAGTATCTTTATATGTAATTATTGTATGTGTGTATGTCACTGAACTCCTAAACGACTCGACCGATTTTGATGAATTAGTTTTAGTATAAAATGTATACCTAAATTTTGGTTGGCAATAATAACTCTAAATATATTTGTTGCTCAAAATGAACAACAACATAACCTTTTGGCATCACTATAATTGAACACGTTAACGATTGTTGGGATAGGTAAACCCCGGGGCCAAAGGAATAAACACTTAAAATGAAATAGTTCCATTATAATAATAATATGTTCCCAATTTAATAGTTCGCATTAGGTACCGATAAACTGAGAATTGGTACTGGGAGCAATTTTATACATTAACGACTGAATTTCAACGAAATGTTACGACTTTAGCCGATCTTTGGCTAATGAAATAAGGCACATATATATTTATGTTCCTGCCCCTAAAGACAGAGATAACTGAAAACCACATACACTAATACCCATCCGATAATAACTTGCTTTTCCTTCATTGTTGTGGCTCCACCAATTCCCATATTTTACTGTTATATTTAGATGACCTTTTACTGTTACATTTAGGTTATCGTGTCACCTTTTACTGTTACATTTAGATGATCGTGTCACCTTTTACTGTTACATTTAGATGATCGTGTCACCTTTTACTGTTACATTTAGATGATCGTGTCACCTTTTACTGTTACATTTAGATGATCGTGCCACCTTTAACTCTTACATTTAGGTGATCGTCACCTTTACAGTTACATTTAGATTTACAGTTACAGTTACATTTAGATCGTGTCACCTTTTACAGTTACATTTAGGTGATCTTGCCACCTTTCACGAGCCACTCACCCTTATGTAAAAACTTGCAGTTTAATTCATAACATTTTCTTGTATTGCTAATAATAATAATAGTAAATTTTGTTTAGACGTAAAAACATATGTATATAAAAAATAATACATCTATTTTATAACAGATTTTTAATTATCTCAATAGAGACGAAGTTGGAATATTTACTGTAGGAGAACCGGGAAATCAAGGCACCTACAGGGCTTACATCTATTTAAAAAAAACTAGTAACATCTATTTTAAATAAAAAAGTATAAAAATAAATATTTTTAGAACAAATAAGTATGGTAAGAGTATGACAATTAATTATAAAAAACATTATGGAAAACTATGGAAAACATCAATAGTTTTAGCCTTCGAAAGGTGAGAAGATTTTTGGTTTCTTTTAGGTTTAGTGGTAAACTGTTATTCATTTTGAGACCTTTATGGTATAAACTATTTTGTGACATTGAATAATATATTTTTCTGCATGTAATTTAAAGTATTAAAGTAAATGATGAAAGTATTTTCGAATTAATTCTGAATCATACGATTTTAAGTAAATTTAATTCAGTCTCGAAATAAAAAGCCATCCAGAAAGTCAGAATATGGATAATTTATAGGGTTAAATTATATACCTTAACCCTTTCGTGGGCAATTTTTTTAAATATTGGTATCTAAAATTATTGTGCATAATATGCTTAGTTTAACTTATTCAATAAAATATTTAAAAAAAAAATAAAACCTAGATCATCAGTATAAAAGATACACAAGGTGGGAAATATGTTTCCCACGGAACTTTTGCTGACACAAAAAAATGTATGGAGAAAAATACAAAATTATTGTATGTCAATTTATTATTGGAAAAAGAAAAGATTTACAATAATAATGTTATATTAAAAATAAATAAAAAATACGTTGAACTCTAGGAAGTTGTAAAAATCGAAATCAATACATAGATACCGAATTATAAAATTATTTTCCGTGAAAAATTTTAAAGCATGGATCCACGCAAAGTGGAATGTCACAAGCAGTGCACATATACTTTGTTCTTTTTTCTATTGCTTTTGTACTGCAACATCTACATCTTCTGTAGGTTCCTCCTAGATATGGAAGATGTTGACCCACACTAGCCAATCTTACTTCTTCCGGGATTGTGCGTTTTTTTGCTAAAAACATTGTATGTCTTCCTCTTCGTTTTCTAGAGCAGTAATCTCCTATCAGTTGTCTTGCCAAACTTATCCTAAAAGATAATTGGTCTCTGTTATTCCTTGATTCCATTTTTGATAGTAAATATGCATTTACGATGGCCAAATCAATAAGAAAATACATAATTCTATGCCACCATTTCACAGATCTCCTACCAATTTCATAACGCTCTCTCAGTTGGTCGAATCTGTCAACTCCACCCATGATACGATTGTATTCTGATACGAGTTTTGGGCAAGACACTTTTTCTTGTTAACCTTGCCTATTTCGTCTCAATACTGCTGTTGTATCGAGGTGGTTAGTCACAGTGGACAAAAAATTTACCATCTTATTGTCCATCCATCGAACAGCGAGTACAGGTCCTTTAGTTTTGAATTGGAATTCTCCCTTGTCTAATTTTTTATTACTTTTCATTATATCTGGTAAATCTTTTTTATTAGTCCTAACCGTGCCTAATGAAAAAATCCCCTTTCTGTAGAGATGAATCAGTAATTTCGTACTCGTGAAAAAATTATCAAATGCTACGATGCACATTTGGTTATGAATATCATTTGTTAGTTGGATCACTACACGTTCACCCAGTCCGAATTCTTGTTTATTTTGATTTGTTGTTTTTCCAGTATATATTTCAAATTTTGTGATGTATCCTGTAGTGGAATCTGCGAGGCACCAAACTTTATATCCCCGTTTTATGGGTTTCATAGGCATATATTGCTTTATCGTCGACCTGCCCTTAAATTTTATCATTGATTCATCGACAGATAAATATGAGGATATATTTATTAATTTTTTTATGTTATTATTTAGCTCATTTACGACTGGTCGGACTTTATGCAGCTTGTCATGGTTACAATCGTCTCTTGATTTATTTTTTATATTGTCATTCATGTGTATATTTTCAATTAATTTTTTGTACCTTTTTGATGTTATGATATTAGCAATAGCTGGCACACCAAGAATAGGATCTGAACTCCAATAATTTTTAAGTTGGGGTAGCTGGTGAATACCCATAATTATAAATATACCAATCAGGGCGCGGATTTCTTCTTTTGTTGTATCAGTCCAGTTTGTTGTCTTTTTTTGCTGAGCATATCTATTTGTTTCGATTACTATTATGTCAATGATATTATTGAAAGTAGCATCGAAATATTTTTTTTCTTTTTGGATTGAGGAAGGTAATAGCTCTGAAGATGAAACAGATGCAGCATCCTTAATGTTTTCCACAGGAATTTGGAAGTCACTTATATTTTCACCCCATTCGACATCAAGTAGATAGCTTGTATCATTACTCTCTGGTAAAACATTCTCTTGAATGAAAGGAGATTCTGGTAAAACATTCTCATCCAATATTACATCTCGCAATGAGTTATTATTGTCACTAAACTGAGTATTATCTAATTCCACCAATTCTGAATAGGCATCTATGTCACATTCTGCCTCTGAATCAGTATCATCCTCGGGAAGTGAATTTAAAAAATCCATCATTTCTTCTACATGACCTTCTATATCCATGTTCCATTGTTTAGACATCTAAAAGATATAAAAAAATGATTATAAAGAAGAAAAAAGAAGTATATTATATTTATGAAAAAAAAAATGTATGAAAAAAAATGGTTGAGATTTAGTTCCGTGGGAACTATGCTTCCCACCTAGTAAAATCGTCAACAATAGTAAACTAATAAGAGATTTGTAAAAAAAATATTTTATAAATCAAAAATAATACTTACTTTAGTAAAATAAGTGGCTCTTATAACTTAGAAAGAGTCAAAAACTAGAAATAATATAAAATATTCAAAATTCACAGCAACAGTATAGCAGTAAGAGATGAAATATGTGAAATGTCATTTTTCCCGCCTAATAACAAGATGTAGGAATGGTCGATAAAACAGATTTTTATAAAAAGTGTTTTTCTAATGTTTCAAGAGATGGTGTTTTAAATTTAATATGAAAATTCTGATTCCCGATGACTTTTTTCATACTTTCTATGTAATGGGAAACCATCTTCCCAGGGCCTACAAAAGGGTTAAATGATTGATGATTAATGATATAATTGACTGACATACGCATTTATATTCTTCGCTTTCAACACATAATTGTACTGTTTTTTTTTTATCGTGATACATTTAGTAACAATGTTTACAAACTAAATCGCTAGGTAACCAAAAAAAGTATCTATAAAAAGTAGTAAATTATTCTTAATCTTAGATCAAAGTATGTAATTTCGAAAATCGTTAAGAAATGCAGCAGGTAATTGAAACTATGAATATGATAATTTTTTAAGTATTTCTAATTCAAAAATTTTAATTTTGCTTCAATATTATACATAAAATGAGTAAATTTTAGCAAACAATCAACTCTGTACCACAAAAGTTTATAAATATTAATGTGAATATTATTTTTAGTCTGATGAATCCTTTGGACTATGATAAAACGCTATTCGCCATTCTCAAAAAATCATCATAAAGACTCATAGTATAGGTACATTCTCAACATGACACCCGTTGAGAAATTTATGTAAAAGAGATTCTTACAAATTGCCAAATCATAAATCTCCACTATTACATGTTAATGGATAGCAAAATGGCATATTTTTACACTCCACAGCACCATACTAATATGTATTAAAGAATATTTAATATCAACTCCCGTTGCTTTCCTATATGTTACCTAACACAGATGTAGTAACAATATATTAATCCTAACCCTCGATTACAATAAATCCGGTTGGTTCTTCTTGCAAATCAACTTGTTGAATTCATATCAAAGATTAATGTTCGACTAACGAGCCCATGTCTCTCTGGCAGTAGCCATATGCTACCATGAATTATTGGATACAGCATAAATACATTTGCTTTTCCACAAGTTAAAAAACTACCTACCATGATGGTTGTATCGAAGAAATTTTATGGACTGTCACCTCGTACTTTACGACCACACTTCGTTATCTGCAATGAATAATTTTATAAATCTCTTGTACGCATGGAAATAGGAAACTGGCTGAGATTTACACGAGTGGTCATTGAATATCGATTGTCATTGCTATAGACGGCGTTCGATGAATAACATTTTTAATACTGATCCACGTTCAGTATTTCAAATAATGATAGTTATGTTTTTTTTGTATTATGTTGCACGTATAAAGCATTGAATAAAATCATATAATTCTTATTCGTTCGTTCTTCACACATCCAACAACGCTTACAAACATTGTAAAAATTTAGCTCTGATGCGTTTCTAACACATCTTTGTTCTACAATATACATAGCACTGAATGACGCAAGAGTCGACTCACGATATACCAAATTGATCAAATTTATATATGACTACGCCATGTCACCGATGTGAAAATCGATGATAATACAAAAACAGATAAAATAAAAATCAAAAGAGGCGTTAGACAAGGAGATACCATCTCTCCCAAGCTGTTCACTCTGGTCTTAGAAAATATATTTAAAACACTAAATTGGGAAAACCGAGGAATAAAAATCGATGGTACATGCTTGACTCATCTCCGTTTTGCAGACGATATCGTACTTCTTAGCAACGACCTGGAAGAACTGACTGTTATGATTAAAGATCTCCATGACGCTTCCCTGAGATTTGGGCTAGAAATGAACCACAGCAAAACCAAAATCATGAGTCCGTCCAACAGAAATATAAAAATTGATGACAAAATAATTGAAACTGTTGAAGAATACATCTACCTCGGACATAAAATGAGAATGGGAAAAGAAAATCAGGTGGCAGAAGTACCCAGAAGAATTGGACTTGGTAGGGCAGCCTTCGGGAAACTCAGTTATATAATGAAAAATAAGGATATCCCCATCAATTTAAAAAGAAAAATCTATGAATCATGTACATATATTGCCTGTGATGACATATGGTTTGGAAACAATGTCCCTGACCATAAATACATCATTATAGACAATATTTTATTTTTTTTAAATGGCTTTCGTCACCCGCTGACGTTCTTAGCCAGTTTCAAGTTTTATGTTATCCAAATCATTCTTGCGTTACAAATTAAAACACAAATCTGTTTCGGAGTAAAAATAAAAATTAATCAGATATACAAATTATTGTTCTTTGCAAAGGCTATAGACAATAACCTACTACTCAAAATAAGTTAATAAAATTTCATATCTTCTTTTTCTGGCTATATCACAACTCATTGAATATCTACATATACTGATGGGGTCAGCTCTTTTCGTACATAGATTATACTTATACTCTTATGTAATTTTCTATCTTTTCAATAGTTTTTTTATACTTCCTTGTATCTTTTTTATATTTTATTTCGCAAATGATTCCCCTTAGTATCTAAATATATAATTTTTTTTTAATAAATATCGATTACAAGCATTTTTTATAGAGCATGTAGGTAAGCAGTTTGACGCAAAGTTCATGACATGTTTGGCTGACCGGGCATTTTTATGAATATGTTGAGGCTTTCTCAACGATTGATTTTCTTTTCCTAATTTTCCCATTCCTATTCATTGTCCTGTCATAAACATCCTAGCTTGTATGCATATATTTATTTAAAAAAAATTGTGTCCTTATTTCGTTTTTCTTTTAATTTTTTTGTACAGATATATGGAAATTTTCGTTGTTTTTTTTTTTTTAAAACCGTACCTTAGTGTTTGGTGTTAAAATCTTGGTTTTGTAATTGTTTATTAATTTTGATTTTTTATGTTTATTATAAAAAACTCTATGTAACTTTGAATAAATTAAAAAGCATATATGGATTGTATGGCGTTTTCATTGTGGTTTTCTTTGTTTTCATACCCTTATTGTTCTAAACTGTCTTTAAGTTTGAATTTTGTTTTTTTTGTTTAATATGTTCTGTTTTAATTTTGAATAGGCATTCGTTGATTATTTCTTTTTTTCTCTAATTTGTAATGCACTTTTTTATGTATTTATTTTTAATGTTATTTCTCATTTTGTAATTGTATGCTATTTATATTTGAATGCTAATTTTGTGTATGTTTTGTTAGTTGGCATTCACTGTTAAAAGTATCATTATTTCAAAATGCTTAAGCCCCGGCACAGGTGTTTTACCTAGTGGGCATTGCAGTTAAAAATATTATTTGTCAATTATGTATGTATGAATAAATAAATAAATAAAATTTTTTTTTTTTTTAATTTTACAAAACGAAACAAGTTTGGTTCTATTTATAAAACATACATAGTTATATATCACTCTTCACATCGGATGTAATAACTAAATGTTTTCAATTAAACCCACTGATGGTTTATTAACAGTAATTAAGGTCGGCACTCTAATAAAATAATAGATGTCTGCATAATTCTGTTTATTGTCCGCCATTTAACTCGATGTATATTTTAAAAATTAATTACAATTCACTTCATCTGTCGAAACACAATTATTTGGTCCCGGCCGTCTTCCCCTGGCGGCCATTGTGTGTACACTTTCAATTTCCAAGGAGAAAATTTGAATAATTATCCGCAGAATGTTTTACGTTCTGCGATGTTTCAAATTATTGATGTTAGCATTCGCAAATTGATAGAAATAGTTGCTTTGTCCCTCAATTTGGTACAAACAGTCGTCGTCACAGACAAGTTTTAATCACATTAAAATAATAAAGGATATTTGTACAGGACAGCCTCCCCAATCGATCAAAACGAGCTTATGTCCTGTTGGGTCGGGGGTGGATTAGCTAGTTCTGAACTCGTCGGGAGATAATTTTACATCAATCCCGTTGAGGGTTGGTTCAACCCTTTACACCTCGGCATTGATGCTCCTTGTATCTCATACCACCACAGGGCGGAACGGAGACTAACAAAGATAAATTGATAATAGGGAAAAATTCCACCGAGTGTTTCCTGTTTTTCCTTTAGAGCCATATTTTTCAACTAGAAAAATAAATTATGAAACGTTGCAAGGAATTAATATACATCAGAATGAAATAAAAAAGAAAACCTTACGTGGGGCTCATAAGACAGAAGTTTTGAGAATTTGGGATCGAACCATGAGTTATATTTATTTATTTATTTATTTATTTGTCTATACGGCTAGAAGCCTTTTACAATAAAAAAATATTATATAAAGTACCTACTTACAAAAGTATATATAAAAACTCAATTTATAAAAACGTGTGAGTATTTTGACATTTTGTTGCAAACGGAATATGAATCAGTTCTAAGTGTAAAAATTTGGTACGTACATACTATGGCATCAATGTGAAGTCGACTTGACTCATAGTTTGGACTATAGAAATGACACAAAAATTCGTTATATTTTACGATGGAATTCATAGTATTCACTTTGAACGTAATACTTCTTAAAAAAAATACGCATAAATAAATATACGCTTTATTAGATGTTGTATGAATGAAAGGAATACTTGCAAATATAGATGACGGCGCTCGGTTTTCCTTGCCTATCTCGTGACACTGCGTAAAGGAATGTACGAAGTATGTATAACATACCTTGAAGTAGTATCGATTTCACTCAGGAACGTTTCTTATAGGGGCAATGCGTCAGTTTGTTCATTATCTCCCTTCCATGTACATGCACAAGATTTATTCGTAACGTGGGAGGCAATCCAATATATGCATGTTGGAGAATGTAGGTACAATATGGACCAGACTACTATACATATTATGTATATACTCTGATACTCGATAGTGAGAATGGCGGGATGTGAACCGCAGCCCCAGGCGTGTATGAACCACTAATAATATTAATTGCAACGGTGACTCAGTCAGTATCCCCAGACTAAACCCAACCAACACACGCTGCGTGCTTTATTAGAAACGGAGGAATTTGCAAATTTTTACCCAACGACATCGATTTATGGGCACAATTAAATTTGTCTTAGTATATATGAACAAGGGTTTTATTTGTGGTGTAACGACCATAGTACAACAATCGAGTAAATAATATTGTCGATTGTTGTATTATGGTACGGAGGAGTGTGAGAATTGGCATAGTTAAAGTATATGTGGTACAAATACATTGAATCAAATAAAAAAAAAAATTTCACGTCAAACCATAGATTGATTACTTTCATACTGCTCATGTCAAACATCAATTCAAATACCGAGCATCTTCTTCCCCTTCTTCTTCATTAAGTAGACCTAGTTGGTCTGTTCTTCAGAAACTATGCCTCCTGGGATGACGAAGTCCAGCTATCCTTCCATCTCTTGGGTGGTCTACCGGGTAGGCGGAGGCCAGAAGGTATTTCGTTCGCTGCTATATTTGCAAGCTTATCACTGTCCATCCTGGCCTTCTTCTGGATCTACTCCATCGAACGATGTCCTGTATTCCACATGTTTTCCTTATTTGAACATTGCGAACACGATCTCGGAGAGTTTTACCAGTGATTGACCTTGGGACCTTCATCTCCGTTGTCCTTAGGAGCCCCTTGGTTCGTAAGGTATCTGCTCGTGTTTCCACAGCATACGTTATGATCGGTCGCACACATGTCCTCTATATTCTGATCATACTGTCAATATTCATGTGTTTATTTTTCCAGATCATATTTTTCAAACATCCAGATACGACAGATGCTTTATTTACTTGTTCGCGGACTTCTGCAGATCTCTACTCCTAAATATTCGCGTGCTGCAGATCTCTACTCTTAAATATTTGAAACTCATTACTTGTTCCACGGGCTTATCATCAACAGTTAGCTTACACCTTGAAGGTTGTTTGGATATATGTAGTAATGCTTTTTGTTTTACTGACTGATACCACATGGAATTTGTTCAACATTATTTGCAAGTCGTTCTCAGTTTCAGCTATTATCACCGCATCGTCTGATATAATATATAATACCGAGCATGTTAAAGAAAAATAAGTAATCTACTGTAAAACAATTAAAAAGGTAGGTATTTATTACACTCTGCAACATGTGAAAAGAAAGCGTGGTAAGTTTCTTATCATAAATCAGGTTCAATGACTTTTTTAACTAAAAAATTGATTAAATTACTGTCGAATTCTGATACCTGAGCTATCACTAGTAGGTATGTATAAATAAAAAAGTAACCTAATTTAAAATTTATCGTTTCGTGAATCGAAATCACAAGGATTTATGCTAATAAAATATAATATTCATTCTTTAAAAAAAATAATATAGGCAGTTCAAATGTCTTGGCAATGTCGCAACAAAATCACTTGATCTGGATACTGAAGTAAAATGCAGAATCCTGACATCGGATACCAAAAGTGACAGGTCGCACAACGATAACATATGCCTAAAACTTCTATAAACAAACCATGAGATCGTCTGAATAACAGAGTACCAATGGAGGTGGATGGAGTCTGTTATGTAATTAACAATGGTCATGGTTTTAGTGTGAACGTTCCTATTGAGTGGAATAAATAAATTACTTTCCGAGACACCTACGAGGAGAGCAAAGTTTTAATACTTTCAAGAACATAGTTTGTTTTGCAGAGTCAACAATTTGATTTATTATCATCAAACGGCACTGTATAAATTGTATTATTTGTGATATTCCTACTGTAATACTAATAATAAAAACCGAATCACCGTTTCCAACATTGCTCATATGCAGCAAACCACTAACCGTTGTAAATACATTCATTGCTGCGGTGCGTGGTGCTGGAAAATGAGATGATAGCTCGGAGATTCAAACAACGGATGAACAAAGACAAAACAATCAACACTTGAATCAAATTTATCATTTATTTGATAAACACTAATGAAAAACTTACAAATATAGAGATTGGAAACTTAAAAACAACATCACCAACTTATAATTTCAAGTCATAACAGCTAAGAAACCTTAACAGATCTTAAGAAGTGTGGCTCCCCTTGATCTGTATTGAGTACGAAACTTAATTATAGCTGGCGGATCTTACCCATGGAAATAAACCCACCATTCGTGGAGTGATCGAGAACTCAACCCAGAGTACTTATCTAGACGCCTGCAAAGTCGCTGGGCGTCTTCTCCTGTAGAGTCTAATTTATTTCCATAGTACGGCAAAGTTAAACGACAAACAATAGATTTGATCAGTAGGTATAAGAATTGAGCCAAATAAAGCACTTGAATAACTTAATCTGGACACACCGATCGAACATTGTTCCAGTCGGTCAATCACATAGAATGACTGATTGTTGATATTTGTTTTGTGGGAAACAAAAACAAAGAAAATAAATAGTTTTAAGTACCTATGTAGAAAAATAAAACAACTTATAAATATGGAAAAAATGTGGGAGTACAGGATAAAGATAAAAACTTCTGGGAAGGACCTCCAAATACAAAACTGTGCGAACAAATGAACCAGAAATAACAAAAAATCTAAAAATAAATCATCAATCGTTCATTCCGCAAAACAATAATGAACAATAATATCAAGTTATTATTCAGTACCCAGATAAGAGGAAAAACAAAAACTGTTTGGGATAAACAATATTTCCTGAAATAATAAAACATTTGGGATGATTTTTGAGGAAACGGCCGGAGTAAAATAACATCAAATAAATTATTGTTATTCTAGTCGAGATATTTTAGTGCGGCATGAAATATAAATAAATCATTTATGTTTAATATCTCCATATTACGCCCTTTTGTAACTTCACGCGTGACTTTAATGAAAAGCTCATTAGATTTTCAGTTTTAAGCAGAATATCACGAAACACCAGCGAAACGATATAATATCTATCTACATTTCTCGGCTGGGTGTTATGTCGTGCCGTGCTAACAACGCATTGGAAGGATTTCCTTGATAAATTCGTTTCAAAGTTCTGTTAAAAATATTATAATCTTTTGGCACAAAACAAAAATACTACTCGACGTTCGCATGCGACTATCGCGGATTCTCACGGTAATAAAATAATAACATGCAAAAACCATGATTTGTTACTCACAACTTTAGTAAACAAAGCTTTGTAAAAGGGATAATTTTAATATAACAACTTAGTGATATTTAAGGAAGATTATTGTGACAAACTAGTTAAAGAATTCAAGACTACTCATTCATTGATTTTGAAAATATATTGATTTATTTTCGTCGGGAACTATACCAACCGCAATTCAACACAGAAGAATAAAAAAATAATAAAAAGTATGAATTATCCCTTTTTTCCAAAATGGTATGAAAAGAGTATGAAGATCGATGTTGAAATGGCATAGAAAAAGATACAATGTTGGTGTATCGATTTGAAGTAGAATGAACCTATTTTTTAGCTTTAACATTTTCAGTACGATCGATTTCGTTTAGCAATACTGTCTGGTCGGAAACGAGCAATCAAAATACAATTTAGTCAAAAATAAATAATATATATTCTGGATACCGCTGTCCTCATACTACACTAGATCCACCCAAAGTCCAGTTGTTAGTCCCCCAGAATTAATTTATTCCATCTCATTGAATAATGTCCAACGTGGAGAATATCAATTTTCAGTATTATTTACTTACAATTACTGTAGGAGGGAAGAGATGACACACTCCACGCTGCCGTCTGCCTAATTTATATGCGTTCATTTTACAACTCCGTTAAATGGTACTATGGATAGATTATACAATATTTTCCACCCTCACAACACACAATACACACAGCATGCTTCAAGACAAATAATTTGTCAAACGCCCAACATCAAAATACCCTAGTTTCGCGAAAAATCGTTACCAAAATTCGCTGTTCGCTGCAGTTCGCTGATATATGCATTTCCTCAAAGGAATTCTCAGATCAATTCGTAAATTCGAAATTATGTTAAGAATCAAAATAAAACTTATTGGGAATTATTCGTCCATCCAGATACAAATACTTTGAGTCCCTATTCTATATATTATCGATTCCTTAATGTTTCTGAATATTTAAAAAATTTAAAGGTATCTATGAGTAGCCGATTTTTGAATTTTTTATAAATATTTTATTGTAATATATCTTTCATTAACACGATCGTGATATGCTTTTTTTTTTAAAAATATAAGTAAAAGAAATAAATAAACCTATTTCTCGCATATATAAAGGTTAGAAAAAAAATCATTTAAAAATATCGTAGAGAAATAAACCATAAAATTTGTCTCAGAAACCTTAAATAGAAGAAAATTTGTGCATCAAATCAAGAGAAGGCAAATACAACTTTTTTTTGCATATATGAACTCTGCTTGATTCGGTGATAGCCCAGCGGTAAGGTCGTCGCCTCACATGCGTGAGGTCGACGGTTCGATTCCGGGCGGGGCACGCACCTCTGGATTTTCAAAAAATCTATGTGCAGATATATATATATATATTGGATGGATGGGTGGATGGCAGAGCGGTTAGCGCGCTGGGTTAGTAATCCAGTGGTCGCGAGTTCGAATCCTGCCTCGACCGATCTCGTTCACCTATAGGACAAGCATTTATGCTTAGTTTAGGGAACGTAGGAAGATGTATATGTACTTGTTTAACAAGGACATATTCATTTTTTTAATTAAAAAAAAAAATATATATATATAGCCATGATCCAATTTGTCTGGTTCCCCTTTCTAAGGGTTACGAAGGTCAGATGGCAGTTGCTTCAATGTAATAACCAGACTCGCCAATTCCAGGATCATGGTCAAAGCGTACCCCGATAGAAACGGGACAAAAGCGCTAAGGGGAAAGAAGAATGAACTCTGCCTGATTCTTGTTGCAGATATCCATGACGCAATTTTATTAAAAAGGGCAAAAATTATCAAAAAATATGAAACTACACAAAATATACCTGCGAATTGTGAGACTGCTGTATTTAGCTCAGTTTTGTAAGAAAAAATCCATCTTTAATGACCACTCCTCTTAATTAATTAAATATACAAATTGTAATTGTTTATTTAATGTAGGTACAATATAATTACATAGTGAATGGGATACATTTATTGAAATTCATAAACACAATAACAACTTGACACAAATGAGAAAAGTAAATATTAATTTAAACAGAAATGAACACCCAATACGAAAAGTTTATATAAAACTTTTGTACCTCAACAATAATAGTTGCCTAAAAGTTAGTCTATGAATGTAATAGACTTACTTTCAGGAATTGTTTAGTTACAAAATGTGGTGTAATAATAATATATACTTGTATATATGAAGTAAAAAAAAAACTAAATAGAACTAATATAGATAAAAGCTCAAGGTTCTGAAATATAGATAGGATGCGCGTTATATTTGTTTATATACTGTACAAATAACATAAATAAATTGAGGAGTTTTGAAGAGAAAGGGAATAGACGGGAAGTACACGGAAACCGAAGAGTTTTGCTGACAAATAATACCATTTGAAGGTTTTTTTTTCAATATTGGACACTGTCACTTCGTGGTAGAACTCCATAATTAATTAAAACTATGAAAAAAATTTATATTTAATTTCACGTTCTACTTAAATTTTTTCACAAACGCGACTCCCATTCACCGGTATCGCTCTATGATGAGCATCGTCAGAATGGTGAACAATAATGATGAAGACCATCTATATATAGATTCACAAAGAGGATAACAACAATAGATATGGAAGGGGGCAATTCTAAGAAAAATTAAATACCCGAAAGACATTAAGGTAAATATGTATGCAGGTATAATAAAAATAAAATTGAAGTGAAGGAATGAATATACAAATATTGTATTAAAAGGACAGCAATTATATTGAATAATGGCCAACAGAAAAACCCGACATTAACTATTCTAATGGTAATAATAATGGAGAAGTATTAAAATCTATTTGTGCGTTAATCAAAGGAACGTTGCTGTTACATTTTACTCTATTTATCTCTAATATTTCTAGTTTGTCTAATTTTTTACCTTTTCTTAAACTATGTATAAGATTTATCCCAGTTTGTGAGTTAAACGAATGCTCACTCTCAAGTGTCTTTTTTCAAACGGAAACACGCAAGATGTTCTTTAAGGTGTCTATTTGAATTTGCACATGTTGTTTCCATATTATAATATACGAGTAATATAATCAATATTTCTGATGTCCGAAAAATTAAGAATCGGTATTCGCCTTCTGTTGGTTAGCTTTGTATGAAACAGCAAGAGTGAAGATATGTACATATGCGGTGGATAGGTATTATGGTGTCTGATTAACAAAATGTACTTACATATCCGTAGAACCTCTATCAAGGCCCAACACGTGCTACTGTGTGCTATCTAGTCTAGGCCTTCATGAACTACAATCTAAGTACATTTTCATTTGCTCCAATTTAATCTAACACTACAACTACCACTCATACCTACCAACGTAATAAAATGGCAAAGTTTGGTTTTCGCAGCGCGTGACGACTGCTCTAATGAAAATTAATATTTTTCTCTTATTGCTGCTAAGCCAACTTTGTTAGGTTGGTACAATACAATCACGGTGAACGTTATGTAATGTAAGTACAATGAAATGTTTTTTTAAATAAAATCGAAAATTCGTTTAAAAATCAAAAATAAGCATTTTTAAAAAAAATCTAGTTTGGATATCAAAACAAATTCGCAGTTAAGACACGAAAATTTTATTGATATTGATTAAGGAAACAAATATTATCTATTACGTATTATCTTTCAATGAATAAACAAACCAAAAAGCTATATTTTTAGCTTAAGGAAATGAAATTAAAATAATTTGACAACAGCTAACAATCTCTCGGGGTTTATCACAAGAGTCACTAAAGAATTCACCTGTTCTTTTACTTTTAAAATCCTTTACTTTTCGCTCGTTCGTAGTCAGCTGGAGTTTGCATCAGTTGTCTGGAACACACATTTATCAACTTACAGCAACAGAATTGAAAGCATTCAGCACAATTTTTTAAAACAACTAAGTTTTCGCAACAATATTTCTTTTAATAAATACCATGAATCTGAATCATACCATCAGATACAAACATTACGTTCCCGAAGATTAATGCTAGACACAAATTTCTTATACAAAATTGTTAACAACACAACCGATTCTTCATACTTACGTGGACAAATATCTCTTAATTGCCCCCAGCGTCACACTCGATCAAACGATTTGTTCTTTGTAAAATGCCCGCGAACCGATTTCATAAAAAATCATACATTAATCGTTCAACAACCAATTACAACAAATTAAATAATACTCAAACCCTGGACATTTTTCATGATAACTTTGGTAAATTTAGGTCCCGGGTGGGGCTATTGTTGATGTGATCTATTGGGGCGAAATTGAAAATCTTCGAGGTTATTCCTATCCCTCTATTTCCTCTCCCTTCCTGTTCTATAGAGGTTTGTACGTCAAATTCTTAATGAATAAGTATTTTTTTGTTGTTGTTTATATTTTATATTGTATATATCACTCGTATTATCTAGCCATTATTTTTATTGCATAAAAGCATTAGGGAACTTAACTGGTTTTGTATATATATTGTTTTTTTTTTGTTTTCCCACAAGCTGTATATAACTGTCTGTTCCTAGAATAAAATAAAATAAGATCCAGTGCCAGATCGCCGATACATTGATCCTACCAAAAAAGACAAAATATTCCTGCTACTACACTCCATCTGGCAACTAACAGGATGACTTGGAGAGCAATGGTCCGCAGCAGGGTACATGATGGCCACGACCCTCAGCATCGAGGAAGACGACTGGTAAGATCTTTTTGTAATAGAAAAATAATCATTTATTAAGGGAACTAACAATTTTTAATATTATAATAATTTCTTATAAATCGTACATACAGCGAAAACTATATTTGTGAAAATGAAAAAAAATTGTTAAGTATATAAAATACTTTCTGAAAAACTCAAGATCTCTTTTTATCATTAATATTCAATGTTATTTATACAGTCGATAGGTTGTATAAGGCTCCCTCAGAGATCAATTCTGTGGTATGTGATGTTATTTATCTAGATGGATGTACTTGTTATTCCTAATCATGTGATATGTAATATTATTTATCTGGATGGATGTACTTGTTATTCCCAATCATGTGATATGTAATGTTATTTATCTGGATGGATGTACCTACTAGTTATTCCCAATCATGTGATATGTTATGTTATTTATCTGGATGGATGTACTTGTTATTCCAAATCATGTGATATGTAATGTTATTTATCTGGATGGATGTACTAGTTATTCCCAATCATGTGATATGTTATGTTATTTATCTGGATGGATGTACTTGTTATTCCCAATCATGTGATATGTAATGTTATTTATCTGGATGGATGTACTAGTTATTCCCAATCATGTGATATGTTATGTTATTTATCTGGATGGATGTACTTGTTATTCCCAATCATGTGATATGTAATGTTATTTATCTGGATGGATGTACTAGTTATTTTCAATCATGTGATATGTTATGATATTTATCTGGATGGATGTACTTGTTATTCCCAATCATGTGATATGTAATATTATTTATCTGGATGAATGTACTTATTATTCACAATCATGACTTGATGTTTAATATTATTTATCTGGATGGATGTACTTGTTATTCCCAATCGAAGCTTGATTGTTGAATTTGTTGCATTTAATTTTGGTTTTCGAAGCATTTTACAATTTACGCATTGAAGAGTATGTATGGCGATAGTCGATGTAACGAGTAATTAAAACTATTAAAAAATATACTCTCGTTACTAACCCCTATGTAAATGTAGTAGGTACATAATATAGGGTGAATATTATTTAATGTTTTATGTAGAAAGTTAGCATGTACTATGGCAACATTATTGCACTTGCAAAATAATATGAAATAATAATAATTTTAACCCTAGTGTAAAATACAACATGGTTGGTACATAAATAGAGACTTCAAACAAAATTATGAACAATTTAGGGTGACCATAAATTGAAAGGAATCTTTTTAATTCAAGTGTTTTATTTAAATGACTATTATTTAAATGATGAAAAAAGAAGGTTACAGGAAAAGAAAACAAAAACAATATAACGAATATATACGAAAACTAAAATTATTTTTCAGTTCGGTATGTTTCTCTAGTTATTTGATAGAAACTGGTATTTGGCCATAAATACGAAATGTGATTATTTTTTTGAAAACCTCGTAAGTCAATCTAATATGTGTTGTGAAACCTTCGGTTATAAGCGATCATAAAAGGGAGGTTTTGACTCAGAAATCATAACGGGTGATGGTGTCAAGAAGACAGTTCAATAGGTACTGGAAACTAAAAACAAAATGCAGTGTTTTTTTTGTTTTTTTCCAGGGAATGAAAACTTAAAATCACAGAATTTCACCGAAATAGTATAGTTGATAAATAAATTGGATTTAAAAAAAATATTTTTAATAACTCTCGATAAGTAGAAACCCGATTTAATTCGCGACTTTTCAAACAAGCTTATAAAAATATTTATTATAGAATTTATTTTAGCACATTATCAAATATATTGGAAGTAATTGAAAAACTCAAAATTATGTGTTAATTTCTCTCAATATAAGTACATTTATTTGTAGAAAATAACATCGATTTCTTTAAAATGTCATTATTTTACTAAAAAATAACACCACTTTTCTGAAAAAATAAAAACTTTATTCCAAAAAAAAAATAACGCGAATAGTCCAGATCTCTATAGATAAGGTCTGCTGCTGGTAAGCTGATGTGGCTGATAAATGTATAATGTTTCTAAAGTATGTAAAATTACAAGCCACAGCAGGTCATAATTATTGACAAAGCTCAATTCGTAGACAATGTTCTTTTCTTAAAATTCAGTTTTATTCAAAACATGGTCACACTATAAAGGAATTTATGTATGTGGGTAGGTAACCTCTAAATGAATAATGTAACGCGCATCGTTTTTGCTTTCTAAATCTGACGAGAGGTTGGAAGGGGTTGCCGTTCCACACCCGGGAGATTTTAGCCATTTAAGCGACGACGAGATGTACGGAAAAAAATAAAAACTTTTTATTGTTGTAACCATAGCCAACTTTAATTCCGGAGGGAATAAATTAGGATTTGTACGTTTGCCAAAACAACTGTTGAATGCAAAAGAAGAAAAAACACAATATCAACAATTCAAAATAATAATAACAATAAAAAAAAACAAAACCACAAAAGTGATAAAAACAAACGGCGTGATTTAATGGATACACACAGAAGATAATCGTTACAACACTCCCCTTTATTTCTTACAGTTCGTGAAGATGTTTCTAGTATAACAACCCCCATAATAAGTAATTCATGTTGTCAAATAATATATTTTTACGACTATTGATGCATCACGTACGGAATAGAATAATTGAATCAAAAATGGGTTATAGTAAAAATATTGTCAGAAAATAGATACATATTTTGACTTTAATTAGACAATAAACAGCGACATATACGATCTATCATACGAATATTTTTTTATAAATTGTAAAAAAAACACTTATAAATAGAAACACAGTTAGATTCCACAATGAGTATTTTTATTTGCCTTAGCGCTTTCGCCAGTCACAGCTGGCATCCTCAGAGGCACAGTATATAGTGTGCTTCTGAGGATGCCAGCTGTGACTGGCGAAAGCGCTTAGACAAATAAAAATACTCATTGTGGAATCTAACTATGTTTCTTTTTATAAGTGTTTTTTTACAATTTATAATTATGAACTTCCACTGTGTCAACGAAAAAACCTTCAAGTTATTGAATTTTTTTTATTGTAAATTAAAAAACGTACAATTAAATATGTCAGAACACAATCGGCATTTTTTTACAGATTTATCCTAATCAAACTAAAACTAAAGTTTGATCAGGATAAATCAAAAAGCAAAACTTTTGTCGATCTTAAAATGATAAATAGTGTTAGCTAAAATGTTAAACCAAAATAGCAGTAAATATCGAATCGCTCTCAAAAATCAACGTAAGTCGAAATAAGGAACGATGCGCAAGCTTATTGAGTTGTCTCTCAAAGTAGCATAATTTTGTTTATTCGTACAAATATATATAAAAAAAACAGTTAAAGTTATGTCGATAGCTTCCTCCGTCGTAAGAAAAAATAAAAAAACGAGATCACAAAGAAAAGATTTCATGTTAGTAACAGAATTAAATGACTTTAGAATCTCGTTGACTGTCAAATATCCACCAAGAACCATAACAGATAACAAAGTATGGCATTATGTAAAACAGTGCATAACCAAAATGGTAATATTATTTTTTGAAAAGTGGATTTCTTTCCACAGTTATAATAACAACTCATGCAGTATGCTTTGAAAAGTCCTACGGTCTCCACGTTCAAGCAATAATGTCGGAATGATATAATAAACGATTTTCTTTTTCCTTCCCGTACGAACGCTGAGACTCTGTACAGTTCATAACCATACAGTCCACACAATCCCATACTACAGCTATGCCATTCTGAAACATCTGCTGGGGCTACTCATTTTATGCGGCTGATAAAATGACCGCTCGAAGTTCTTCGTGTCTCCATAATATGCCGACCAGAACAAACAACGAGCCAATTCGCAAAACAAAAACGAAAGATTGAATTGTAAATTTAAATTTGTATCTCTCAAAGAACAATGCCAATTTGGTATAGAGTTCACTCATAAAGGTAAAAACGGGATTCTTTAATTTTGTCGATACTGACGTTGTTGAATATGTAGAATTCCATAATAATAGGTATTTTAAATCAAACAAATTATTTGGTCTACATATATATTTTTTCCTGAATCCAGGACGACCGTTTCAGCTTATTAGGCCCTTATCAACTGGTAAACATAGAAACTCTGCTTTTTCTTATATACTAAAATTCGGTACATTTTGCAATTATGAATTGTTCCAAACAGTTCCAGGTATTATAGTTTTATGTTGGGAATTACGTCGTAATGATCTCAATTTGAATTTGGGAATCTGCTTGTATACCTAATACCTATAGTTTGCCTCCCCTATTTTATTGCGGATTTTTTCGAAAAGTGGACCACTGGTATACAGACTAAAACTAACCCACAATAAAAACGTACGATCTTCACCCTTTCGGTAAAAACTTTATATTATTTTTAAACAGCTGTACTGTAGGTTTTTACATTACTTAAAAACACCTGCATAAACTATAATACAACTGTTTTGAACAATTCATAATTGCAAAATGTACCGAATTTTAGTAGGTATATAAGAAAAAGCAGAGTTTCTATGTTTATCAGTTGATAAGGGCCGAATAAGCTGAAACGGTCGTCCTGGATTCAGGAAAAAATATATATGTAGACCAAATCATATATTTGATTTAAAATACCTATTATTGTAAAAACGGGACATACGAGAGTATTTTTCTGGTTTTAATAGTAAATAAGATAAAGGTATATATATATATATATATATATATATATATATATATATATATATATATATATATATATATATATATATATATATATATATATATATATATATATATATATATATATATATATATATATATATATATATATATATATATATATATATATATATATATATATATATATATATATATATATATATATATATATATATATATATATATATATATATATATATATATATATATATATATATATATATATATATATATATATATATATATATATATATATATATATATATATATATATATATATATATATATATATATATATATATATATATATATATATATATATATATATATATATATATTAGGTATGTTATAGTGGAGGTGTTCCAAGCGGCACAAGACAGGGAGGTCTTTGTGACAGTGACAGCCAATATCTGGCTGACCTGACACGGCACAAGAAAAAGAAGATAAAGGGAAAACGACACAAAAGGAAGAATAATTCTTGATTGACCATTAGCATCTAAAAATATGTTCTGGAAACAGAGCGAGAAAGACATCGATGATGAGTCGAATATTTTTATAGTTGCCTATACGCAAACATTGGATTATTTCCCTGTCGGAAGTTAATGATATTTTATGACAAATAATTAACATCTTAATACAGACGAGATAAGGACTGTTGCTTTCATTGTTACAAATCAATTTCTCAATAGATGGCGTTACAAAAAAATGTCAGTTCATATATAGCGATAGTGTTTCAACTTATTTTCAAACGAAAAGGAATTTTCGTTCTATACAGAACTTTCAAAAAAATGGATTGATAGGGAACCCAATAAGAAGGCATAATGAACGTCGCGAAGCGCATAAAGTGATCACGTAAACCAGCCGATGACAGGTCGTAAGTCCTGTAGGTGGATTGTCTCTATTGAGATATTCAAACATCGTCTCTTTTGAGATGTTAAATATTTGTCATAAAAATATATGATTAAGTTTGTTTGGTATTTTATGACTAGGTCTCGCATTTGTCTGAGACCTTTGGTCTTCGACGACATAAAAAGAAAAATATTTGTTTTGCAAAATCTTATTTTTTTTATTGTCTTATTTTAATATAATGACATTTTTAATATAACATATTGTCAACCATCGAAACCCTCAGGGTTTATCTAGATTGAAGAGTTCAGTAGTTGGTAATTTTAATTAAAATATACATTGTTGCTTGTGCTTTACGTTGGTTATTCACTTCAGAAAGTGCTTAAATTGGCATTTTTATATTCGTTAAAAGGTCATTATTTAGTGCCAGATCTTTCCACGGCCATAAAATAAAATCAATGTAGCATTTCGAAGTAATGCACGATGAAGGAAATTGTTAAATCAAGTACTCTGAAAGCGTACCTATAGTATTGCAAAGCTAAAACCATAATAGCTTATCTAATCATAAAACTGCCGACAATATTGCAATATTGAAGTGTGCTAATCTTATTCGCATGGACCAAGTAAATTTCTCCAAAGCGACAATATAAGAGGCAATAAAAGGGTCGATATACTGCCTTACTTTACGACCTGTGATACATTCTGGTACTCTCCCCCTTGCCAAACGACCGGTTTTGTGTTCACTTTTGAATAATAGATCCAAGAAAGTGTTTTGTATTCTTTGACTATCCGTTTACTCATATATTCAAAATCTGAGAAACTGGCGTGGAAAGAATACCATGATGTAACGAATAAATTCAGAAAGATCTGTCTTGCGTCGGAAAGAAAAAAAATAGATCGCGTTTTATTTTCAAAGATTTTGTTAATGATTAAAACTGCCGGGTAATCGAAAATACATCAGGCAACAATAACATCTGACATAGTTCAGCAATGAGGTTCACCACCCATTCTGAATGTAGTGCCTTTTTAGGTGAGACGAGACTGGTGTGTGGGCATACACAGATGTGTTGTGCTCCCTTTTATAAGGCAATGCACACCCCCATACCTTTCGCTGGTTACCCCACATTGTGGGATATGCCGTGATGGGATGTATGAATGAATAAATGAATTAAAACTGTCGCATTGTTTTAGAAATTTGTCACGATAAAATCAAATACAAATCATGATAATCAATATTAGGAAGAAAGGTATTATTAATTTTTATTTAATTTAGTTCAAATATAAGGAATAAATTGGCTTACAAAAAATAATTTTAAACTTTCTTAAGGGTTCTTTCAAACATTAAAAGCTTTTGCGGTTAAGAATTTGTTAAGTAACTTTAAATAAATTATAATTGCATAATTTTAATTAATATTAATAATAATTAGTTTGTAGTCAAGTATGTTGAATGTACTTTATACGCTCCTAAACCGTTCATCCGATTCCAATAAAAAATTACTGGAATTTCGAGCATATGCCACGTACGATTTCTAAATTTCAACTTTTTTTTCCTCTTTTTCTTCATCGTGTATTAGGTCATTTGACATGTGAAGGTGGACTATCCTGGGAGAAGGAGGTTCCACTGTCCTTCCAACGGGAGATACTGAAGGGACGGAATTACAAATAGTAATTTTAGATTAGGTATATAAAGATCGAACATTTTTAACTACATACAGGTAATAAAAAGATTGTCGAGTTTCGCTAGTGAAAATTTTGTAAATATTTTGTCTTCTGAAAACAATATTCATAGATGATATTTCTAAAATAAAAATTTACATAATAAAATGAAATCTATTATTTTGATTATCTGACTAAAAAGAAAAAATAAGTTATTGTGATTAATGATACAAAAAAACATATACCAACATTTGTTATCTTAAAGTTAAGTGCAAATACGAGGCATAGAAGTTACTTGAAAACCAGTAACAGTACACCATGAAACAAACTATTTATCTGTAGATATAAAATAATCGCAAATCTCTAAAGAAACACCTCAAACAGACCCACAATTGGTTATGAACGACCTGGAAAATACAGTTGATCTGATTATTTCTCAGCTTATCGTAAAGTGAGTGCCAACATCGCTTCGATTTGAAAAAACAATTTGAACCTGTCATGAGGGTGCGCAGATCACAAATTTGTGTCTTTTTTGGAAAACTGCCTCTCCCTCCATGGCGTAAAGGCTCAAGAAGTTTGGTGGATATTTAATATTTTTTCAAGAGCATAATAATTTATATAGCTCGCCCGTTTGGTGATAGAATATCTCTCCAAGGGCACCAAAGCTTAATTTATTTAACTTTCACGCGAAATTGAATGTCCAATTCTTTTAAAGAGTTAGCACTCTGTGATCCAGATGATCTCAACATCAAGCTGTCTCCTTCATGGCAAATTTTATTGACACCGTTACTGAATGAAGTCTTCTTCTCCTTCTTCTTCTTGTTCTAGTACTGGGTACTGTTTATTCTCGGATTCACTCCTGGGACGCGGATGTCCAGCTGTCCTTCCATCTCTTTGGCGGTCGTCCAGGGGGTCTGCTGGTTGACGGTATCTCATCTGCCGCTATTTTCAGCACTCTCACTGAATCCGCTCTTTCGACGTGATCTCTCCAGTAGCGTCTTCTGTTTCTACCCCATCGCACGACATCCTCAGCGTCGCAGATCCTCCGAATTTCGGAGTTTCGTACTCTGTCTCGGATGGTTAAACCTGCGATGGGGCGGAGAGTTTTCATCTCGGTGGTTCGCAAGAGACTCTTTGTTCTCGTGATGTCGGCTCTGGTTTCGATGCCGTATGTCATTATTGGCCTTACGCAGGTCTTGTATATCCTCATTTTGCTTTCTTTCAACATGTGTTGGTTTCTCCATACAATAGTTCGCAAGCACCCCGCTACAACGGCAGCCTTATTCGTTTGTTCCCTGACTTCTTCGTAAAGATCACTGCTGCTTTATATTTCAGCGCCCAGGTACTTGAATCGCATAACTTGTTCTATTGTCTTATTGTCGACTACGAGTTTGCAGCGTACAGGCTGTTTTGAAGTTACCATGCTTTTTGTTTTTTCTATGGAGATTTTCATGTTGTATTGTTGCGCCGATATGTGGAATTTGTGCAGGAGTCTTTGGAGGTCATCTTCACAATCAGCCATGAGGACCGCGTCGTCTGCATAGCATACAATATCGATTCTCTTATTTCCGAGAAAGTAACCCAATTCCAATGATTTGATGAATGAAGAATTCCAATGAATGAAGTCACGGTGTCAATAAAATTGTCACGGTGTTATTTCTAAATGTTTTGACTTGTAAAATTATAGAAAGAAAATCTACGGCAAATTAATCGATTTATGAGTACCTCTAAGAGCCTACAGTAGGCTAAATAATAAAATTGATATATGTTTGATAGTTATTTGAAAAAAAGAACAGTTTATTTTTAAATCATTATTTTATAGAGTGATTTTTTGAAAATTATATTTATTTAATACTTTTCTCGTAAAATTTACCTTAAACGACAGACAATATGAAAAACAATTGAGTATTTTTTAAATTTTTGACTTATTTTGACTCAATATTACTTTTTTTACGAAAATAATTATATATATGATTTTTTTCATAATTCTTTGTGAAAAAATATTGTATGTCACAGATTTGGTGATATAGAGTACGTGTTCTTATTTCATATGTACATTGAAACGTAATAAGTGTGCATATTTGTGTACATCCCGTACGTCATAGACGTTACCAAGAGCCTAAAATTGCGAAATCATTTCCCTCTACCGTTAAATGAAAAAAAAACACGACAAATAAAATGAACCAAGAGCACATAAATAAAAAAGTACAAAGTGAAGTAGTTAGACAAATAATATATAGATGTGTTTGTAGTAATATCCCCTCGTTATCTCATACTCCTCATACTCAACACGCGCATAATTCACTTTAGTCCGGTATAAAAATGTACATGTATATGGAATCCTTCCCCTAAATCGCCAGCTCGCACCCTTGCACAATGGATATACAGAAACAAGTTTTGTACAGAGAACAGATAGAAGCTACACAGAATGTGATAAGAATAATAATGTTGCAAAGGGATGAGGGATTTTAACACAATTTTTACGTACATCAAACATCAAAAATGCTGATGCGGCCATATCAAAAAAATGTTTGATATTGAAATGATTTTTTTTTTTGACAAATTGTACGTGCAAACTACTAACTACGTCAGGTCTATCTCGAGGTCACTCTCTTATTTGTGCATCGTTAGAAATGAGTTTGTGAATTATTTAAGTCTCTTGAAATATTAATCATATCGAATATTTTTATTATTGCATATGCGCAAACATTGGATTTTTTTCCCTGTCGGGAGTCAAAGATATTTTTTAACAGATTTTTAATTATCTCAATAGAGACGGAATATTTACGAAGTTGGAATATTTACTGTAGGTGAACCGGGAAATCAAGGCACCTACAGGGCTTAGAAATGCGCAATTCAGAGGTGACTTCTATGCGAAAAATGCATTGTCACCTCAGATATAAGAATTGTAGCTTTCATTATTTACAAAAACCAATTCTCTCAATAGATGGCGTTACAACAAAATAAATAAAAAATAATAAGATTGTTGTTCATAATTTCACCCATAGATGGCTGTAGTAAAAATTCCTTAATTTCAAGCGAAAAGAATTTCAGTATTACAATATATAGAACTTTCAAAATTGAATTGATAGGGATCTCATTAAAAAGGCATAATTGGTGAACGTTGCGCAAGCGCATAAAGTGATCACGTAAACCAGCCGATGACAGGTCGTAAGCCCTGTAGGTGCCTTGATTTCCCGGTTCTCCTACAATAAATATTCCAACTTCGTCTCTATTGAGATAATTAAAAATCTGTTAAAAAATATTAATCATATATTTTTTTCATATATATACTTTGAGTAGGTTTTTTTGTGTTGTACTGACTTTACTTATCGTATCGTTTTTTGATGCTACGGTGAAACTCGCCTCCGACAAATTGAGGGTGTAGTTTCGTGGGTTTTTTTTCAAAAAATCCACAAAGCACAAATACGCCCAATTATTGAATATTATGGTAGTCACCTCTGGAGTGGCGCCCCCATATACCTACTGAATACCCTCGATGCTGTACAAAGGCGTGCTATATGTCTGATTGACGACCCATCATTGACAGATTGATTCCAATCACTAGACCACAGACGCAAGGTCAGTATTCTAAGTTTATTCTATAGATATTACCATGGGAGATGCTCAGAAGAACTTGCATCCCAGGTCCCTCTTCCACCCATTCACAACAGAGTCACTCGTTTTACTCAATCTCAACACCTGTTCACAGTAAACCTTCAACGTAGCCTACCTAATGTAGCCATGGTAAAAAAAGAAACATTTTTAAGCCTCGGTTCCAGCGCCGAAAGCCAGATCACCTGCCTCTGGTTTCGCCTCGTATGTCACGGAGGCTACCACTATTATTTTTGTATTGTAATTAATAAACTTCCCTCAAAATATAAAAATAAGCTATAATGGTATAGCATATATATAGTATATAAGCTATAGCACGCTTGGTTTGTTATCCAGTGGTCGCGAGTTCGAATCCTGCCACGACCGATTTTGATCACCTATAGCAAAAGCATTCATGTTTAATTTAGGGGATTTATAAAGATACAATATGTTCTTGTTAACGTAAATAAACATTTTTATTGTTGAATATTAACTTTTTGTTTATTGTCGACTGAGATTTATTCTGCAGAAAATGTTGAATTGAATACATTTACAAACATTTAATTTTGAGATATTATACTTTCAACATGTTTATACATTTTCCGTCATCACTTATTCTATAAAATTTGCACTACCACGAAATGAAATACTCTGTCAAAGATCAAAGAAAAGTAGCTGGAAATGACCCCTCCATTAGATATCAAACTGCAAGGCAAGAAAAAAATACACTTTCCGTTTCGAATACTCGCCTAATTTATTTCGAATTTCGATCGTTCAAATTGCTAGATGCTCTCCATCAACTCTTCCCCCAAAAAAGAAGATACAGACGGCGCAACAAGTGATGTAAAATCACAGCAAAATGTGCCAAAGTGCAGAAAGACGTAAAGCGATCGATCCCTTTTCTATGAGCCATGCAGAAATTGAAGATTCCCCTTTTGCGAGGATCAAATTGATGGATCGTACAAAAAAGTCTCGGGATCACCCTTCACGATTGAGACAACAATAATGTCTTCTCTTCACAAAGCTTTGTGCGAAAAAATTACGTGTATAAAAATAGAAGCAAAGGGGGAACCTTTGATACAATCTTTGCCTTGTGGCTTTCATACATCGGCGGTTCCAAAGGAAGAAGAGGGAATGAAGGTGAATGCCTTTGAATACTAACATTGATTGGTGTTGAAAGAAGGGAAGACATAACCTAGTCAAGGCGAAATTACCTCCACTCCTTCGCCTGTGAATGGGCCAATTTTTACAAGTCTATAATTATTGTTCAAGCCCAAAATGTCATAATTATTCATACGATGGAAATGAACACATTACAAGTTGTATAGGGTGCGAACATGTTTACTTTCCATGCTTTTGAGTCCTCAAAATGAATTGTTACTCCCATATTGAACGCAAGTTATGAATCAGTATATTTGGTATTAAAACTTAATATCAATCTTACACGAAAGCGGTCTGATTGGCTGAACTTGGATGTTAAGAGTTATTCCCGTGTAAAAATATAATTATACAACATTTATGTACCATATCCATTATGGAAAACACAGAAATTCATATTTTATTTATAGCAAATTCTCAGTAGACTGTTAGCCTCAAAGGCATCGTCAAACAATAATCTTGCTTTACATAGAAGAAATGATATGTAGGATCTTTTTTTATCTGTAAATCTTTTGTCACCTGGCTAAACGCCCTTTAGTGAACCTAAGCGCACTGATGTATGCGCTGGCACACTAGTTGGGCTGAGCATGAGCTTGCCGTTATGCAGTTTTGAGATGTCGATTGTTCATTTGCACAATAATATAGATGAACTCCAGTTAATTTCAAATTTGTAAATCTATTTCTCGAAGGCCCCCAATTCAATTAAGCTTCAGTCCAAGTGTTCATTTGGGAAATGATCAACAAAACACATGACGTCGGACAATCTCAACATAAAAAATCATGTTTTATGCAATTTATCCCATAATTATTAAGCCAGCAACTCATAGAAATTGTGTGGTTCACGTGTCTTCGTAAATAGTTACACAAAAAAACATATATATTTCATGGTTCGATCGTGAAGATCCCAGACATTACTCTAAAACCGCATTATGAATTTCATCAAAGATGTGATCGGTACAGTCATTTTGTGGTATTTCCTGAAACTTTCTATATCAACATAAATCTCTCGGAAACCGCAAATCATTTTGAGATAAAAAAAAATACCATACACTTGAAACATCTTCGTGGAACTGTACATGGTAAAAATATTGTACCATATTGTTTTATTTTTCCTTGATTTGATTTTTAAAATAAATGGTGTTATTAATGGTAAAATTTGTAATCTATTGATGATCTATTACATGCTTTAGCATGCATTAATACGCTGTTATGTGAGCAATGTTATATTTGCGATAAAAATCATGTCATCAGTTAAAGTTGTATGAGCAAGAAGTCAAAACATAAAAACAAGCAGCCGGGACACTGAAGGCACCGAGCCGATCATATTAATAAATCATTAATATAACAACATAACCGATGTGTATAAAAGATCACAATGGCCAAATGGTTTGCACACGCCTTAGGACGGTATTGCAAAACCATCGTTTGAATAACATTTAACCCCAAAACGACCCCCACTCTAACGTCAGAGGGACGTGCTCAAATTAATATAGGGCCCCAAAGCCCCCCTTCCGTTAACACAATGGGAGCAACCTGTCTGTGCTTTTTATAGCTAATCAACCGCTGGGTACTTTGGACTGACTTAGGGGAGAAACCGTGGGGTCATTTCATAACTAACTTAATAACTCGAATGAACATGTGCAATAAGAATTTCAACTGAGAATTAAAAAAATATATATGTATGGGTGAGGTGTCAATAAAATTAGATTCGATTTGAATATTTTGTTATCAAATGCAGAAGAAAATAGATAAAAATGACATATGGGGGTTCGTATAAGTCATCATTATTGCCACTTGAAACAATACAGAGAATTTTAATAAAAATCATACTAAAAAAACCGTATGACTTCCCAACTAATAATGTGTTCAAACCTTTTCCAGTCCCGCCACTCTCAAAAATATACAACAAAATCGCATTGCTACAAATACATAAAGAAATCAGCAACAATATACACACAGACACAAATATAAGTATTAGAAATAGCACCATAGGAGGTCTTACGATACCTTTATTTCGAACTACTATAGCACAGCATCATCTTTATATATATAATTCTTCTGTGCGTGTGTATGTCACTGAACTCTTCCTAAACGGCTGAACCGATTTAGATGAAATTTTTTGTGTGTGTTGTGTGAGTCCCTGAATGGTTTTGATTCACAAAATGGAATTTTAATCATTAATATAACAAAAGAATAATAAATAAAAAACATGTTTTTTTATAACTATAAATTATAATAGGTGGCGTTAATGTCGAATGAGCAATGTTTAGTTTTTTTTCTATCTGACAACACTAAGAAATCTGTCCAGACCATATTATATGCTGTATTGCAATTATATACGAAATGACAATCAATCTAACCTCAAAGTGTTTAGCGGCTCATTGAACAAGAAAATGTAAGTTCGCTCAGCGAAAAATAACATCCATATGATAATATATGGTACATGTATTTTTTGTTTCACAAATAGGGCAGGGCAACTTCTGTCGGGTCCGCTAGTTATATATATATATATATATATATATATATATATATATATATATATATATATATATATATATATATATATATATATATATATATATATATATATATATATATATATATATATATATATATATATATATATATATATATATATATATATATATATATATATATATATATATATATATATATATATATATATATATATATATATATATATATATATATATATATATATATATATATATATATATATATATATATATATATATATAAAGGCATTAAATTATTTAACAACCTACCAATAAATATTAGAACAGAAACAAATTACAAATTATTTAAAGATAAACTCAAGACACTTTGAAACACTCTCCCTCATATTCCATTCTATAAAATTGCTGTTTTTATGTTTCATTTTTATTTTTCTATGTATGTACCTATTGTAATTTTAATGTTGGTGTTTTCTTGATTTTGGATGTATTTTTTTTGTTCTTTCTATATTTTGTTCTGAAATTGTGTCCTTTTTTATATATATATATAATTGTTAATTGATTTGTTTTATATATTTTATAAGATTTATTGTGAAGAATTCATATAATGTAAGCAAAAAGCTGCTGCTTTCCTAAACACAAGCTTCTAGCTTAAATTAGGAAAGGAAATATTAATATGTTGATAAATGTAACTAAGTATTTGTAATCGTATGTATTGTATAATGAATAAATAAATTTAAAAAAATATATTCTGAATTCTATAACATTATATAAAATTGATTTGCTATGTTTTACTGCAGATACGTAGATATACAATATGTACAAAAACATAAAAAAATATCGAGTTTCGGTAAAAATATAATTCAAATCTGTATTTTTTAAAATAGTAGATTGAGGTTCACCATCCACTCCAAATATTCAGAATGTTTCCTTTTAAGGTGAGACGGGACTGATGTGTCAGGATACACGCATGTGCCGTGCTTATTTTTACAAGATGTTGCATACCCTAACAACTATCGCAGATTTACTCACCTAGAGGGATATTCCATGATGGTATGAATGAATAAAAGGTATGAACAGATGTATGTAGAATAAGGGTACCTACTATTAGTTTTCAAATAAGATACATAGAAAAATTATTGCTGAACAAGAAGAAAACAAAGACACGTAAGCTTCCAAATATAAAAAAATGTATAAAAGCATAGTAAATAGTAGGTATATTTTGTATTGTAAAAAAATCTAACCTTATAAGAGTAGCATAAAAGTATTGCTCTAGATTTAAAACTGCGAGTACATGACTCTCCGCCGTTATTACAGTAAAATGAATCAAAAATATATTTTTTTCTTATAATTTCGAGTGTTTAAGAAAGCTACGTGTTTCAAATCCGCCAATTCTCGCAATATTCGTCCGAAAGACAAAATATAAAACTAATAATAATAAGAAGTTTCAACAACGCGTTCTGGAAAAATAGACAAAACTAGCGAATGTTGAATACGTGACTGTTGGAGCAAAGCTAGGAATGGAAGCAGGTTTTTTCGGCAGGAATACCACGAACATGGAAAACGCCTATTCATAGAAAATAAAATATAATCAAAAAGAGCAAATACTTGCTACACAATACGTACCTAACAGAGAAGTGGATTTAGAAACTATGTTTTCACACGATTTAGAAAAAAAAACTTTTTCCTTAAAGATAGCTTTCAGGAATGAAAATGCTTCCATGTCTTATGTAACCACATCAAATGCCTTCACTATTGCATGAACTTTTTCGGTTGGAATACTATCATTATTTTCGATTATATTGTTTTATGATTGAGATATAATTATTATTAAAATGAAAGACTGTGTTTGGATTCTACAATATATTCAATACTTATGCCGATATGCCGATAGCCCTAGTAAGGCGAAATAGCTATCGGCATAAGTATAAAATATTATATTGTAGAATCCAAACACAGTGTTTCATTTTAATAATATTCAGAATTGAATTCTACCAAATAAATAAAACAAATTAATGAGATATAATTCTTCAAATGAGGACTTAATAAACAGTGAAACTAAATCTCGTGTATTAGTAACGTGTTATCTGATCAATAATATTTTATTGTAATAGTATATGTAAGGTATTTGTTAGTACCAATTGCCGATTGCAACTCAGGCTAAGAAAATAGTGGACTGTATATCGAAATTTTAAATTGAATGCTTTGACCGCTAGGGGAATTAAGCAGTTGTGGAAGGATTTTGGCGGTAATTCAAAGGTATTTTAATTTAACCATCATTCGATACCAAACAGAAATGTATATTAATTAATAAAACGATAAATCTGTCGATTTTCTAATGAGGTTATTAAGATTAAATAGGTAAATGAAACCAAGAAAAATAATACAACAAACTTTTGAAAATGTCCATGTCATTGACTCGAAATTATCGAACCTTCGAAAGGAGAATAATCTATGGGTTTTAAAGTATAGGAAATGTGAACGATTAAAAATATTCCAAATTAAACAAATCGCCAAAAACCGTAAAGTTTTAAATTAAAATTATGATTGATTGACACAGTTGTTCATTGACACTGAAAAATTAAGGTTTAAGGACATACTGCTACAAATTTATTAGTGTAAAATATTACAGAAAACATATAAGAGTACGGTAGGAACGCCAAATTAAATAGCAGTCTATAAAATAAATAATTTCATAGTCTTCAAATGTCATCCCAATAACACTTAGGACCGATTAAATAGTCTATTGTATGCGAGTGCCGTTATTTCGGACCAGCCATTGTTTACAGACTTATTCATGAAAAAAATAAAATGAAAAAAAAGAAGAAAAACAAATTTCACGACTAAATGAATGAAATTGATTGTCGCTGTCTTATTTTTAAAATGTCAATACAAACACGGGTAGGTACTGAAAATAATCATGTTTTGCATATGGAAATTTTTATGCACACATAACTCAACTCGTGCGACGACGTAACATGAATCACTCACCGCCATAAACTGACGTCGATATAAATTGGGGCGATGAAATTGCCGCTATAAAAAGTTGGCTGCGAAACGTCCCGTTTAGGAAAAAATCAACGTGAAATTACCGTGGAGGTTAATTTGAAAAGTAGGGAGGTCACATTTTTGAACCATAAAATAATAAAACTTTGCATTAGTAATGATGATGACGGCGACCATTTTGAATATGAAAATGAGCGGAGAAATGGGATAGTTGGAAGAGATAGAAAAAAATTGATTGATGTATCCAATTCGAAATTCAAATATCAAACGAAATGGAATTATTTCGAATTTTTGCTGGTAGTATTACAAAAAATAAACATCAGGCCGTGTCCTTAGCAAAAAAGGCAGAGAACTGACATCGACCATACATCGACTCTTCTCAATCCATACATGCATACCAAATGCGAAGTTTTGTTTTAATTTTACATACTATATAAAATAAAAAATTTATATAAATAAATAATTAGACGTTGATATGTTATAAAAATATAAAAATACTTGGTTATAGTTCTATTGTATTTATTAGATTATTGACGCGTTTCGTGCAAAGCACATCGTCAGAATAATGCTCTACAAGACTGAGACTAGTGTTTTTAACCAAGTATTTTTATATTTTTATAACATATCAACGTACAACGGAGTTCTATCAAGAATTGTCGATCGACAAACTAAACTTAGTTAAATAATTAGACGTTCCAACATCAATTGAGCAGGAAAGGAGAGGAAATAGGGGAATAGGAATAACCTCAAATAATTTTTGAACGATTTATGAATATATATATTTTTTATAAAATTGATACGCGGGAATTTTACAAAAAAAAAAACGAGATATTTGCTCAAGTAAATGTGAAGAATCGGTTATAAATATATATCAGTTTGCAACTTTTCCTAATAAACTAGGCTAGTTGAAGAGCGGAAACATGATGACTATGTATAAGGTATATTTACTTGATGGCCTTCAAGAAAGAAATGGTCATCTCTTGAAAGTCGAGATTGTGCTTTTAGGAAGACATCTAACAATGAGATCGTCTGAATCACAATGAAACAATTCTTCCAGGTAATTGGAATAAAAAACTAAAATAAATATTGAATCTAATGACTGAAAATATGATATATCAAAACCGCCTACTAATGAAGTTATGTGTTAGTATGGGGTGACAATCGTGTGCGTTATAAAAGTATGTGATATATATAAATAGATATGTGATTTAAAATATCGGAAACCCAAAAAAAAGTTTTTTTTGCATTAAAAATAAACCTGACATAAAATAAAAAAAATGTAATAAGGATACATTAAATTTTTTTAGGGGAATTTCTGCTGAATTTTAAAATTGTGTGATGAAAATTCACTAGACAAATGATGAAAATACTTTCGGTATTTTTTTGAAAAAACACTGTTTAACATATTTGAGAACTTTGATTTAAAATTGGGATGTTTAGGTATATACATATGTCCCCTAAGTTTAACTGTTGTTTTTTTTATTTACATAAATGATGACTACATTTTTTTTTTTAATAAAAATGAATATGTCCTTGTTAAACAAGTACATATACATCTTCCTACGTTCCCTAAAATAATCAAATAAATGCTTGTGCTATAGGTGAACGAAATCGGTCGAGGCAGGATTCGAACTCGCGACCACTGGATTGCTAGTCCAGCGCGCTAACAGCTCTGCCACATCGACCCATCTTGTAAAACACGTTTATTTTTCATTATAATAAATAGGAAATATGTATGGAAAAATACACACTTAAATGTCATTTATGAATTAACTATGTTTGTTTGAGTTTAAAGGAAATGTTTTTTTTTCGATTTTATCGCTTCATCCAATTGAGATAATGAAATATTCACAAAATTATGTAACTATCAGAGAAAATTGAAAATTATATGTCAGTATGTCATAAATATACTTGTAAACACATAATTTTGTTTACAATCAATCCAGTAAAAGGTCTTTTGATGAATTTATTATAAAGGTAGAACAAAATGATAACCAAGAAAATTGGTGTCTGCAATACAAAATATATTTCAATTATTATAAGCATGTTATAAAATCCGAGTAATCAGAAAATTAATGGTCTATTGAATCCAGATATGAATACGAATTTAAACACGAAGCCATGGTTTTATGATAAGATATAAATGTACGTCAATTGGTTCTCACTGATAAAGAAATTTTACTGAAAAGGATGAACATTCTCTAGTAACACGATTTCTGAATCTAGGTAGGTATAAGGGATTGAAACAACATTGTTTCGTAGAGCCACATAAGACCGAAATACTAGCGCCCATGGAATGATCCTGAATCATTAAACGGCGCTATAAAAGTATTAATATTATTAGATGGGTCGATGGCAGAGCGGTTAGCGCGCTGGGCTAGTAATCCAGTGATCGCGAGTTCGAATCCTGCCTCGACTGATTTCGTTCACCTATAGCACAAGCATTTATTTGCTTATTTATAGGGAACGTAGGAAGATGTATATGTAACTACTTGTTTAACAAGGACATATTCATTTTTTATAAAAAAAAAAAATAGGTAGATAACAAAAATTATATCGTACCTACGAGATATTTTTTTATATTGATTTATATACATATGGGATAATGGAAGAGCGGTTAGCGCGCTGGGCTAGTATTACAGTGGTCGGGAGTTCGAATCCTGCCTCAACCGATTTCGTTCACCTATAGCACAAGCATTTATGCTTTATTTAGGGAATGTAGGAAGATGTACTTGTTTAACAAAAACATATTCATCTAAAAAAAATAAGTTTAATTCAAATTCTGATATTTTAGTATTTTTTTCACTAAAATATCAGAGAATCACGAATCCTTGAAATAATTATTTGACTGTGGGTATATTTTTGGTTATATTTATTGTTTTATATTGCAAAGATTCATTGCATTCGAGTGTTATATTTTCGTCTATAATAGGCAGAATTAAGTCGTACATAGTTAACGAAAAAGACAACTTTTAAAACTGCCGTGTACAGTATGGAATTGCGTGGTCCAATTATCAATAATAATTGAGTTTTCATTGCATTCCAGTGATATATTTTCCTATAATAGGCAGAATTAAGTCGTTAATAGTTAACGAAAAAGATGACTTTTAAAACTGCCGTGTCCAGTAAGGAATTGCGCGGTCCATTTATCAATAATAATTGAGTTTATCATTGAAACACTACGCAATTGTATAGCAATGTTCATTGAGTATTAGTTTATACCGAGCAAGAGAAGGAATAAAATTATTTAGGGGGTAGAATGCCGTCGGATAAATTTGAAATGTTATTACGAGAGAAGTAGATGAGGGTGTTTGGTAGTGAAGAGGTATATAGATATCGAGAGGAAATAAATGAGTTTCGGTTGCCGTTGGAAAGTGTGAAATATGTTTCGCCATTCGATGGGGAGGTCTCTAGCTAACCCCCCTCTACCACAGTCCACTTGCCCCGGGCCCTCTTCACGTGAAACAAACTTTGCATTAAAAAGTTTTGGCGAAAAGACAAAAGGAGAGAAGGCGAAAATTAATGACTTTTTTTATGAAAAATCGTCGGTGCGTGTTTGGCCGTGGATGTTGGAGACTTAATACCTTCAAGAGTTTCATTAAGTGTCTGGGCGGTGCAAGAGTGCTACAATCAAGTTATAAAACAAAATAACAATTCATATGTCTTTACAAAAGTTATTAAAACTTTCATTTTAAGGTAAAAAGATATATAGTAAAAAACGCAATGAATAGGTATAACGTGCAAAACAGAAAAAATCAAAAGGAACATATTCCTGTTTTAATATGTCCTTATACGTGGCATAATTCGTGAACCTTGCGAGGGCGCGAAAAGTGTCCACATAAACTATACGATGACAGGTCTTAAGCCCTGTAACTACCTTAAATTTCTGGTTCTCCTATAAAAAATTGTCATAAAATAAAAATATCCCTTATACACCAATTTAAAATTACTCCAATAATATATTATGTTAATATTAGACACTCACTTCGTGGTAGAACTCCATAATCAATTAAAACTATGAAAAAAAATTTATATTTAATTTTACGTTCTACTTAAATTATTGAATTTAAGTAGAACGTAAAATTAAATATAATTTTTTTTTCATAGTTTTAATTAATATATTATGTCGTAGAGAAATAGATATATTATGTACTAAAAGGTGTATTAAAATAAAGTGAATGACTGATATTTGTTTTCATTAAGTCAGGTTTGTTCGTAAAATATACAAAAAAATCAACAATTTTAGGTTGTTGATTATTTTTAACGTATAAACCCTTTTTTAAGCACGCTATAGTTATCCTTATGAACACGAAACTTTATATATACTGTACCACTATACCTCTTTTAAACAGATATATTTAAACAGATATAAAATAAAAAATGGGGACATAAGAGAATATTCACAAGATAAAATTCAATTACTTGTAGTACAAGGTATTATAAGTAAAATGAAAGTGAGATGGTTTGGATATATTGAAATAATTAACGGATTTTTAAGCGCCGTTTTATGGTTAGAGTCCATTCCAATGACGCTTTTGCTTATTTGTTGGCTCTGCGAAACGACAAAGTCTTAATAAATTTACTGAAGGTCCCAAAACTCTGCTCTCCACGCATTTCGGAAGGCAATATATTCCATTTAATAGGTCAATTTACACTGAAACCACGATCAAAGTAAGCAGCTTTACTGGCTCTATTCAATTCCTTTGAATAATTTGTATTCTGTGATTCTGACGATCTTAATGTTTAGCGTTTCTCTGATGGTAGATTCCTCTGACACAGTTCCCTAATATAATAATGAACACTTCCTTGCACCCTGCGCAAATGATGAGTTTATTGCCGTATGGCAATTTCTTCCAACTAACCAGTGATCCCAACCCAGAGAAGCGACATTAGCGTGAGAAATGAATTTCAATAAATTTCTCCGCTGCTGGGAATCGAACTCAGGACGCCCGCACAGAAACCGAACGGCTTACCTACTGTGCCACGGCGGTCGGCAACAATATAGTAATATAGTGCGGAGCCAAGTCAAGCGGAGCCAAGTCATGCAGAGCCTTAAAAACCATCAAGTACACTTTGTAATCTTTTCGCTCTGGACACCTCAACCAGTGCAGCTTATTTAGGAGAGGCGTTATTTGGCATATTTTACTATATCATATATTACCGAAAATATAAATATTATTTCTTTATAATATTACATTATATAGTATCGAAAATATCAATTATGAAACATTATATTACATAGTATGGAAAATATTAATAATGATTCATGTTTTTACAATGTTCTGTCTGGATATCCTCTAAAATATATGCAGGAAGTCGTCAGTTTGATAGGAAGGTCAAGAAAATTAGTTTAAAACAGAAATTTGGACGCCCCTCTAGAGCTTCGGATGTGTTCTAATGACAACGTTAGGAGGGTGAATGTATTCCGTCCCACCAATGAACGTTTTCGCCTAATTTGAAAGACTCCCAAGTTAAATATTCACTGAAATTTCTTCCTAGCAACATGTCCTTGTTCTCTGTTCTAATTCATATCCTCCAGTCATGTCAATTCAATTTAGGAAATCAAATTATGCTTCAAGTGCACAATGTCTAAAAATTTAAGGTTTTTTTAGCAAATTCCTTGGATCAGACACTTGATAAAGACAAATATTTAAGAAAATACATTTATTTGCATCTTTATACTTAGAAATTCCTATGTACATGTGTATGTTACTGAATTCCTAAACAGCTAGACCTATTAACATCATTTTTTTCTCCAATTCTTTCCATGTCCTACTAATAAATATACCTTTAGTATGTACATTGAAATAGATCGACATTTTTATTACTTCCCGATGTGAGGACTTTAATTTCTTCTAAGTGGATTATTGAACGTATTAATTGTTGATTATTGGATCACGCATTTCTTTACTGGACACAGCAATTTTAAAAGTAATCTTTTTCGTTTTAATTTACCCAATTCGTCCTCATGTCAGCTTTGTCCCTGATCAGACTTCTGAGCAAATCCTATGGGAATGCAGTAACTTCTCCGAGTCAACTTTCCGACGAGAACTCTACAACGATGTCCGAGGAAATTTCTTTGTACTCATTGGACATACCGACCTAATAGCTACGAGGAGCAACTTCAGGTCTTTTAAGACTTTATGACAAAAATACAGTTCACTCTTATCTTCACTTTCAGTGAACAGTGAGCCAGCTGTTTCCTCGCAATTAGCTCTCTTTGGCACTTTAAATGCAGTGTCTGCAAGGCTATAGAGGTCTCCGGACTCTTCTTATGTTATTTATGTGTTCTATCCGAGTTTTGCAAGGGGCCGTTATTAGTACCCATAAGTAGATCGGGTGGTAGTGGGGGAAGAACAGGTGCAAAGTGTAATTGTTTACACTTCCTTACATTACACGAATTTTCATTTTTTAGTTTATATGGCATTCCACCAAATCATTAGGATGATTTCTGCCAGTGTAAAAATGTTATTAAATTAATTTATTAAAATTATTTTTGCAAACTTTGTGGAATTCCAAGACAAATATGTGTCAAATTTTAGTTGTTACTGAAGATGGATTGAAAAATCCGAAAACGTTTTAACAAAAAATAAATGTGAAGTGGATTATACAAAGTCTTTTGTTGTTCATTTTTTAGTAAATATATTACTAAAATATCTTGCTATTATTAAATAATTTTGAGACTTGAAGTTTCGATCCATCTTCAGTAACACAATGAGACTAAAATGTGTTATGTTTTAACGAAAAATAAATGTGAGGTGGATTATACAAAGTTTTTTGCTATTCATTTTTTTGTAAAAAATACTATCTTGTAGAGGTGACTGTTAATAAGACAGTTTCCTAGTCTGATGCGACATATATTTGACACGTCTCGTTTGGTCATGCTCTTGTCGTGGAACCATGGTTTGGGAGTAATAGAAATATGGATGGATTTATAGGATGACCCTTTTATAGAATTGGTCATTTCCCAGTAAATGCTCCATTTGGATATTATTTCTTTTTTAATCGATGCTATTAATTACATTTATAATTTTTTGATTCATTTTATGATTACCTGCCAAGACATAAGAGCATCAAATTTCCATTCTTAAAATTAAAATATTGATCTCTTTGCGGCTTGAAACAGCCTATTCTAGGAAAATGTATCACATGAATACAATATAAAGCTTAAAAAACAATTAAAATATCAACGATATACCCACAGGCAAAACGTTATCTCAAGGATTCGTCATACACCATCCAAAATGTATAACATAATTTAAAAAAAATGCGAAAATATCAGAGAATATAAATTCAATTATTAATTCAATTAAATTCAATGGTGGTTGACTGGTAGAGATTGCCTGCGGGCAATAAGTCCGCCACGTTGTATAAAACAATAAAAGTATTTTATTATTATAATTAACAAACAATAACTGGAAATATAAAAAATATCATATACGTACCAACAGACTTCTTGACAACAAAAGTTTTGCTTAAATATTGTCTTTTATTTAAAGAAAAAATGTCTCATAAGATAAAATTTGCGTCTGAAAATCCTAATACGCCTAGCTTAATATAATTTTTGAACAGATTGAAATAGTTAAATTCTTGAGGTAGGCACCTACTTTATTTAATTTTAAGTACCTATCTAGTTATTTTAGTAACAAATTAACATGTAACAACATCTGTCGTCATTCAATGTTGCATTATAAGAAAAAATTCCCACGTGAGAAAGTCGTAAATAAACGCTAAAACGAACTGCATATTATAAGCTGTGACTATTTTTTATATTTTTAACACGGTGATAATTGTCACATTCTCCACGGTGGGTAAGTTAACACGTCAAGGTGTAGGATGTGTGCCATTGCCTCATTAAAATGCAACCAGCGACACACCCTTGAAGTGTGTCTTGGCATTTTTTCTTCAGCCCCCACGGCTAATTACTCGGGGATGCTTATTACTCCGACGCAAAAAAAAATCTCGAACTTAAGAATAATTTCTCGGCAAATTAACCGAGGAATTAGGCGACTTACCCAAAAATATTATTCCGGTCGTGTCTCTCAAATTACAAAAAAATACTTGGTCCTTACCTGAAATAGAGAGAAAAAAAATTAATGGTAAAAATTGTAATGATAATTTGGAAAAATTTTCGAGACTAAATGAATTTCAATAAATGTGGTCGAATAAAAAATTTTCAACAAGGTATACAATTTCGTGTTTTGCTGGATAACGAATGTGCTTTTTTGTGAAACTCCATTTTATAAAAGACATAATTTGGCTAGCTCTTTTGCGACGCGTCGTGCAGACCGTCACGGCACAGTTGGCGAGCCGTTTGGCTTCTGCGCGAGCGTTCTGGATTCGATCCCAGCGATCTCATTATTTAAATCAATTTCTCACGCAAATATTGCTTCTCTAGGCTGGAAGCACTGGATAGACGGTAGAAATTACCATATGGCAATAAACTCGCCACTTTCGAAGGTTGCAAGGAAGTGTTCATCATTATCATCCTACGACGAAATCATTCGTTTCTTTTAGTGACTTTAATGCCAAAAACCTTCTAACTTACACACTATGAACTCAATTTGAAGCTATCGGGGTTTTGATGTGGTGGTCGGAGTGGTTTTTTAATTTTCAACCACTCCCTTGATTAATGATCGAAGTTTTTATTTTGTAGAATTCCATTATAAGTTATATCTATAATTAAAAGTAAACCACTTTTTGATTCTACATGAATTCTATTATGAGCGATAGGCCTATTTCGCCTTGTTAGGGCATTTACTAGCAGCTTATCTTAAGCTAGTAAATGCCCTAACAAGGCTAAATAGGCCTATCGCTCATAATAAAATCCATGTAGAATCAAAACGTGGTTTACTTTTAACTATAGATACACTCCCTTTATATTTTGAAACAAATGTAGGCATTCAAGTGTATGCATTCCTGAGTAAAATTGCGTTAAATTTTAGATAAATTGATGCCCTGCTGCTGGGAATCGAACTCGGGACGTCAGGACAGTTATTTAACGACTTTTAATCTGTTGACAATAAACTGTTTACAAGTTACACTCAGTCCCTTATATTCCGTCATACATAGATATCATTTTCATAAATCTTAAACCTGAATCTGCATCAAATTATCCGTTGTACTTTCAAAGATCTTTCATATAAAAAACAGACTTCGAAATTAATGTGTCAACATAGAAAAAATATGTGGAATTCGGTTCTCTCTGCCTACACCAAGAGAGTAATGGCGTGATGGTATGTATGTAGTTATAATATTTCATACAATTCGCCTGTACAATAATACGCAAATCCATCTCAAATTGATAAGTTTCATGATTTATCAAGATTCCCATCATCAAATCGTTTGGCTTAGTTAAGATGGAACCACCCCAGAAGTAATTTCTTTCCAATGAAAAAGAAATTATCGAAATCGGACGACGTGGTAAAAAATCCGCTGATTTTGCATATTTAAGTTTTCACGATATCGTCATGAATCCCATAGTCAGATCTTGGCCAAATTAAAATGGGACAAATTAAACGATACCATCTTTCTAATGAATAAAGAATAATCGAAATTAGACAATGTGGCAAAAAGTTATCGCTGAACATACATACATAAATAAAATCACGTCGAATTGAACTATCTCCGTTTTTGAAAGTCGATTAAAAACCATAATATATCTACTTACAACACACTTCAATTACACATTCACAAAGGGTGGTATTACTAATATTATCTCAAAGACGCATTTTTTAACTCATTGTTCATTCACAATGATATCTCAAGGACACGCTTTTCTCAAAAGATTCATTTGTTTCATAAAGTCAAAAACATTTTATGTATGTTTACACATGTTTCATTCATTCATAATAATATCCAGCTGATATTGTACAAGTATGTATACAGGAGATATGCCTACGCATTCATCTTTTTGACAAAAAGGTCACAAAAAACTCGACAAATGGGATCAATTCGTAATGATGATTTTGCTTAGAAAACAGCGACGTTTCATATACATGTATCTATTAATACACAACGGAATAAAGAAAACGGATGAAATATATGTTCATATCGTGAACAAAAGGAATATTATACATATAATATAGGAACACACCAAAACATTAATAATGTATCAGATGCTTCGTCTCATGTATACTGAACGACACAAGTTTGTTCTAAAAACATTTGTAACATATCGCCGAAGATTCCAGTTGCAAAAGGAAACTTGATTGTGTGAACACCAGCGATGTGAGTTAGGAATTTGATAATAGTAAAGTTGATAATCATGAGCGAGATCAGTCTGTCTTCAAGACACTATGGGAGAATTATCCAAAGAGTCTATCTATAATAGGCTAAATGGTATATTTTGAAAATCTTTCCCCGAAACCCTCAAAAGATACGTCTTTGAAAAAAAATGTTCGTTTTTAAATTTTACTCTATGAAATAGGCCTTTCTAAATTTGAATTTATTAAATGCTTTCAATAGAAAAATAGGTTTAGTAAAACTTTTAACTGTAAATAACTAATCTGATAGGTAAACAAAGTTTTTATTTACTTTAAACGAAAGAGAATATTACCTACCTATTGAGATTTTTTTTTATTTATGTAGTATATTTATTTTTTGCTATAATCTAAATATACATCTAAATAAAACTTTATTTCACGAAAAAATATCACAGATTTGGTTATACACAATATCTTTTTGCCTTATCAAGGTAATAAATTTATAAATATTTATATACATCCCATATGCCCAATATCATAGACGTAAACAAAGGCCTTAAAGACCCTCGTATACACTGGGTATACGGATGTACAAAAAAAAATAATGCTAAATTACCATCTAATGTATGAAACACGAAGCAATATTGTATATCACCTACCATGTTGTGATAAACAACATTTTCTCGTCAAGAAAAGGTAAAATTTTGAGCTTTTTTTTTAAATAGCAAGAATAGTAATTTAAATATTATAAAAGTTAAAAAATCAGCCGGAAGATTTTCATATTCTCTTTCGATTGAAATAAAAATCCGCTTCAAATGCTTTGTAGGTTTTTAGCTACTTACAATAAAAAAATGAAAAAGGGTTTTACTAAAACTAATTTTACAAGAAAAGTACTTTCTTTCAAATACGTTTGTGAAAATTATTTTCAAAATATACTATATAGCCTACTATAGCCTCTTAAGGTTGAGAATTGAGAATTCTATCTAGTTCGTTAGAAAAAACTATCATTAATTTGGTAATACACTCGCCACTTTAATTAGATGCAAAGAAGTGTGTTACAAGAAAATAGTCAAAAAAAAGTTGGACATAAATTTATTAACTCACAGTAACCACAGCAAGTCAACTGAGGACCAGTTACAAGATGTGACACGCTGATTTTAAATTGATAAGACACATTTTTTGTTTCATTTACATCTATGCTTCTCGTCATACATGATACTCCCTATCTTCGTCGATTCCCGGTAAGGGAGAAATTGCTAAAAAATATTCTTCACTCAGATTAGATTCGTGGCATTGGAAACACCAGTTAGTTGGAAGAATATTGCCATTTGCACAGTGTATACATAACATCACGGCATATCCCACAATGTGCGGTAACCATGTACAAGTGTGCATTTCCTTATATAATGCAGCACGACACATACGTCTTTACCCCGACACCACTCTCGTCTCACCTAAAAAGGCTCTACATTCAGAATGGGGGTGAACCTCATTGCTGAACTATGTGAGATATTATTATGCGCGTTGTGTTTCCGATTGCCGGCTCATAGGGGACACTCGAAAACGCTGATAATAGAAAATAGTGGAAGCATTATTCTAAGCCGGTATATCGCAGCAAACAGCCGTTTGCAAAACATGTAAATACATTTTTTTTAATGAATATGTCCTTAAGTACTTGTGGATAATTTACGTAGTAGAATTCCATTTTAAATTATATTAAAATAAAACAATTTGTTTTTGATTCTACGTGTATTTATAAGTTCGTCGATAGCTATTTCGCCTTGCTAGGGCATCTTCAAGACTATGACGGCGTGGAGTTTCTGTCGGGTTATATAGGTAGAGGGTTGAGCTTACAATTTTTTTTGATTGGTCAGTATCTATAAACAGAGTATTAAACAATGGCAGTGGGTGGAGACTATAGTTAGACTTGACAATTGACTGACCAATCCCTAAATATGTTTGTATACAGGTAGTTATATTTGTTTATTGATATAGTTCTAAGAATTTTATTTTATTAGTGGGTTATTTTCTAGGTATAATGTTTGTTTATTTGTGGATATTACAATATAATATGTATTTTGCGGTACAGGTAGATAGAGGTAGTTATATTGTTTTATTGATGTATTTCTTATGTATTTATTTATTTATATAATGGCTATTCTTTTGATGTTAAAATATTTGAATTTTGAGAGGTTCCAGGGAAGAAGTGTGGTGAAGGTTGGATATGTAGATTATTTTGGTGACGTCTCGGTGGCAGAATTATGGATCTGAAACAATGAATTATTTTGGCAGAATCAAATCTATAGATTGTTAATTTCTAGATGGGATGACTTCAATTAGTGGCGATTTGTAGATATTAATTTGTTCATTGATTATGTTATAATTTTTATTATGTTTTGAAATTTCTAACTGTTCAAGAATATTCAGTCTTAAGCCCTTTTTTGAAAAGTGTAGTGGTAGTGGTTTATTGTTCGAGTCGATTTTGTGGTTGTTTTCAATTAGGTGTTTAGCAAATTGCGAATCGGTTTTGTTATTATGCCATGACTTTTTGTGTTCGTTGAACCTTTCTTCTATACTTCTACCAGTTTGGCCTATGTAAATGGCATCACAGTCATCGCAGGTTATTTTGTACACACCGCTTTTTTTAATGTTATCGATTTTGTCTTTAGAATTTTTTATTGTCATTCCGATATTATTGTTAGTTCTGTAGGTTACGTTAATTCCATAGTTTCTAAGTTTTTTCCCTAGTTTTAATGAAATATTGCCTGCGTAGTTGATACATTTAAAATTGGTTTTAGAGGGTTGATGTTTTGGATAAAATTGTCGTAGTGTGTGCTTGTTCATTTGTTTATTAAATAGGTTTTTAATGATATTTTTTGAAAAACCATTGTTTATTCCGATTGTCTCTATTGTTTTGTATTCTGTATCAAACTTGTGTTTATCAAGTGGGATGTTAATTAACCTATATAGCATTGAGTTATATGCAGCGAGCTTGTGAGACCATGGGTGTAAAGATTTTTCGTGTATAGTGGTATCTGTGTATGTGGGTTTTCGGTATATGTCAAAAGAGTGTCTATTATTGGTTCTTTGTATGCATAGGTCTAGGAAGTTGATTTTGCAGTCCTTTTCTGTTTCTAGTGTAAATGAAATATTTGTATGTAGTGAGTTAGCTAAGTTAAGGAGTTGGTCTAATTGTCGGTTTGTTCCGTTGAAACCGATAAGTATATCGTCTACATACCGATAGTAATATATAATACATTTTTTTGAAATTGAATTTTTTAGTAGTTTATTCTCTATATGGTCCATAAATAGTTCTGCTAATAAGGGGCTTAGAGGTGATCCCATGGGGACTCCGTCTTTTTGTTCATAAAATTTATCTTTAGACAGAAACTCCACGCCGTCATAGTCTTGAAGATGCCCTAGCAAGGCGAAATAGCTATCGACGAACTTATAAATACACGTAGAATCAAAAACAAATTGTTTTATTTTAATATAATTGAATATGTCCTTGTTAATCAAGTACATAAACATCTTCCTACGTTCCCTAAAATACGCAAATAAATGCTTGTGCTATAGGTGAACGAAATCGGTCGAGGCAGGATATTAAGACTAAATTAAGACTACAATTGAGTCTGTAAATTTTCCATAAGGAATATTACGTTTATTTCATCACTAGTCCAGAATTTGAGTTAGTACCTGGCTAGACGGAATTTAGAAGAGCTAGAAGTATACTGTATAAACGGGATTTAGGTATGTTTCCTGTTTCTCATCTGCGGTGGACATCTTGCAGATTATTTATACATTTCATTGAATATTTATCCCCAGGAAGCAGAATTTCGCTCTACAGAGTCTACTTGTCCCACGTTTGATACGAAGAGATAACCTAACGACACACTTTCCTATCTTGGCTGATGTTTCAAGTGTCGATTAGCTCAAAGGGGTGTTAACCAACTACTCTTAATGACTTAATTAAGATAACAATATTTTAAATCCACCAAGATCTTAATATGGAAAAGATCATTAACTTTTTCAAAAATTAATGAAATGAACAGCAGACGAAAAATGCATTAAGATAGAAAATGAAGACTGCCTCTTAATAAATTGTAGTGTAAATAAAGAACAGTAATAATAAGTCAGTCGATTCAATAATATTCAATTTAACCTAAACACACCAATTTAAAAAAAATTCCTCAAATATGTTTAACAGTGTGTTTCTAGAAAAAATACTGTAAGTGTTTTCAACATTTCTCTAGTGAATGTTAGTCACACAATTTTAAAATTTAGCCTGAATTCCCCTAAAAAAATAGAGTAAAAATATCCTTTTTAAAGCATTTTTTTAAACTAGTTTCATGTAACACATGAGATCCAACTGTCGATGGCGATAGTACCCATGTATAATTCAAGAATACGTACTAAACTTAAACTAAAAGATATTTTGTTTTCTCCATAAAACATGTATGTATGTATGTCAGGATATGATAGTATGGAGGTCAGATGAAGATCTACACAAGAGTGCAAATTTTAAATAATTTCTACCATCATAATATTAAAAGACAAAGAAAGCATCACAGTAAGACATCTTACAAATATGATATTTTCCGTTAAAATAAAAGTGTGCTCATATGCTTTTCTGTCCCGTCTTCCAACACTAAGGGTATGTATCTCCCTAGGCAAGGAGTTAGGAAACATGTGGCTGAGACAGATGCAAGACTAGTAAGTAGCTATATGGCCAGGGGTCTTAAAGGTAAATTGCATAGAACAGCAAAACGTAGGTACTGATTTGGTCGTCTCAGCTGGCTCTAATGAGAGAGAGCTAACAAACTCTTTTTGACATGTTTGATAAATTGTCTTGGAACGTAAAAGTTCTATCATTAAATACTATGCAGCTCAGACTGCATAGTTTTAAACTGTAGATACCTCCACTGCCATTCACACAAAAGGATTAAAAAACTTTTGGTCTCGTTCGATGTTTTATCTAGTTGGCTGTTCTAACTACGATATGTTTTTTTTTTCTTAGGCCGTATGAATTATACACATGTTTAAGTTATGTAGTTCCAAAACCCTCTATAAAGGGTTTCGAAAATAGCCACACACAAAATTATAGATGAGTATAAAATATTTTTCGATAAGTTAGATGTATAAAAAATAATGTAAGAATGCAAGTATCTATCGTATGCGACCTTAACCGTTCGTATGATTGCAATGAAACTTTAGTAAGTTGTCTAGCGTGTATCCGGTATGGTTTCTGGATTTAATTTTTTTTTTATTTACCTATTTGATATCATTATTTTTATTCGTCAAATATTTATACAAATGTTGATTGATGAATTGAAATGATGATTTTTAGTTTCATGATCTGCGACCGTACCTACTCTTTAATTTCTTATCCAATTTCTTAACCTACCTAAATTATAGAGACTAATGCATAGGAAGGTATGTTCTGAACGTAATTTTACCCAATTAGAATATATTACTTAAAGAATATATGGATAATTATTACGGCACGTAATCAGGTTTTAAGCGTAGATTGATATTTCATTTTGATTGCACCATAGATTGCAGAGATACTATTAGTCAAACCAAATATTGAGTAATTGTAAGTCAATTTTGGTTTATGTAATAATTTTGGAATGAACTAGATTTTACAAAATCATTTTAAATAGTTGGTTTATTAAATCAAACATACAATTAATTAGTTAAAGATAACACACGATATTGATTTAATCAAATTCAAATGTTAAAATATACAATCTTGAAATATTCTTAAATGAAACGCTTTAAATTTACAAGACCGCTTCTATATGATGTAGAATTGGTAGGAAATAATGATTGCTTAATGACAAAGAAAGATTAATGCTTAAGATAAACGCAAATGACACTATTAACAAAATGATTATGACGACATAAATCTTTTTCGTAATAATAATAATGTATTCGGAGGTAATAAATCTGATGAAGAGCTATGTCTCGAAACATGCGACATCGTCATAATCCGCGAAAATCGTCAGTTTTCGAATAAAAAAGTATCAATTATTATTCTAAATAATATTTATGTGAGTTTGAAGCATTATTAACAATAAGAAATATACAAACGAGTGAGATGTGGGCAACGCTATCCTCACAATACAAAGTGGTATAAAATTTGTATGATGAATTGTCAGCATTTTCATGAAATGAGTTTCAATAAAAATTATATGAAATTGAAGTGCCTTTTTAGCAATTTCTAAATCAAATTTTAAGTTTTCTAAACTTGGATCACTTTATTATTTGACAGTTTAAAAAATTAAGAAGCACTGATCAGATATCATTCAAAATCAAGTAGGGTCTAAGCGAGTATTATATATTATACTAATTTTCAAAATTTGAAAAGAATCGAATGAGTACTTTCGTCTATAATCGATAGAGTAGAATAAACACGCCGTTCATAGTACATAGCAAAACACGCAGAAATACATTGTGATAGAATTTTCATGATACAATCTAAGCATGATACTAGTTGATAATCTGCAATAACCACACCACACTTTTTACTAATCACAAATATTTTTCTTTTCTTTTTTCGCTTGAATTGTCTTTGTTATATTAATCTGTGGAACCATGTAATTGGCTTACTTTCTGTATTACTATTTCTTTATTAATTTAAAATATGTAATGGCTGTTTTGTTATCTAAAATTAAATAAATAAAAAAAGGGAAAGGAAATGTGAAAGAAGAATACATTACTTATTTAAATACTGTGTCTTTAACATAAATATATTTTTTCATAGTTCTAACTCAGTGTAGCATGAAATACATATTTCATACCAAAATATTTAAGTATTTTTTACTTAAAATGGAAAACAAAAAACTTTGTCTAACATATTTCAATTTAAATAGGCAAAAAAATCAGGTCCCTTCACTACTTAATTTTATCATAATCTTCCATAGATGCAAGGAAAAGCAGGAAGATTCATTATATATATTTTAAATAATAGTGCCGTAGTGTTTTTATGAACTTTAGTAGATAAATAAGATTTATATCGATCTTTCAATAAATAATTTTCCATAGTTTTAACGATAGTAATTTTATTTTTAACAATATTTTCAATACCGGTTGGTTGTATCAAATCGTGATTTAATTTGAAATCATTGGATCATTGGAAATTAGTCCAATGTTAGTAATCCCGGGGAGACAAACTTGACTCACCTAAAGATACCAACTTGTAAAGATGTTAATAATATAGAGTGACGCGACCAACTGTTGTTAATCTTGAAATCCCCTGCGGCAAAAGAAACGTGCTAGACTAAACGTTTTTCCTGACTAAGAAAATATCCTTCCCTCCCTAAATTCGAAATGAAGCAAGAAAGCTATGTAGGTGGGAAGATGATAGATTTTGCTTTAGCGGTAGTCGAACTGCACCCAGCCGTGGTCTGACCCCCAAGTTCGGTCCTAGAAAAGAACCCCAGCCGGCTGCGGTATCCTCCTGCATCACACAGAGTACATACCCAGTCTACACGTCTCTCGGCCGACTGTCAGCTTTGAATAATTCAGCACGCACCCCTAAGGTCTTCATATAGATATACGTATAAAGCTTCATCCCCCGACCTGCAACCCCATTCGTGCCTTCTACACACCCCCAGTGTCTCACGGGGCGAACGAGTATATCAGAGATTCCAAAATAACACACGTCTTCAAAACGCCAACATCATAATTTGAATTTTGTAGAAAGACAAAGTGTGCATTTTTCAATAATGCAATCCGATATAAGAATTGTGGTTTCGACACGAAAAAAATGGTTGTTAAGGTTGTTACAGAATATTTTGTGATAAACAGAAAAAAAATTGATAAATTCGACAAAAATCAAAAAAAGATATTAAATAAATTTGAATACACATTTATAATTTTTAACTATCGTTTTATCAAATATTGTGGTTCTGTGTACTTGCATTCGCACGAAAACTTATCACGGAATGTAAATTAGCTTGACAACTAAGAGAAAAGCTAAGAAGCCGGAAGCGAATTTAACAAGTAGTTCGATAGAAATAATATGGTTATTCCTGGATAAGAACAAACGAGTGTGTCGTGGCCAACGCTAAACTCCTCACTAACAAGTCATTCCTTAAAGTATTCAAATTTCGTATAGAAAATATTCAGCATTTTCATATATTCAAATATTTTATTATGAAAACTTGATAATTCTTCAATGGCATTTGGTGAAAATGATGTGCCTTTTTACTAATTTGAAAATAAAAATAATGAATTTAGAGTTTCCTGGGCTTGGGGTCACTTGGAAATATTTGACAGTTAGTAAAATTGAAAAGCGATATTCAGATATCCTTCAAAATCTAATGGAGTCTATGCGAGTGTTAGATATACAAATTTGCAAAATTATAAAAAGAATCCAATGAGTAGGTACATTAGTCTATAATCGATAAAGTAAAATAAACACGCCGTACATAGCACACAGCACATAGCACATAGTACGCACAGCAAACACACCTAGGTACATTGTGATGATACTTTCAGAATACAATCAAAGCATGATACTAGTTGACAATCTGCAATAGCATTAAAAATAGCATTAAAAATTGCAAAATCATAACTCCCCACGAAATCCCCTTGGGTTAGTGAGGAGTAAAAAATTTATGTACACTTTTTTTATTTATTGATGTTTTTTTTGTTTTTATTATTTTAATTGGGAATTTTCAAACCTATATAAAATATGTATATGGACTGCAACATACACATCATTGTAGTTGCCAAGTATTATTGCTGTCGACTGCGGGTATATTTGTTAAGACCGCTGTCTGTCTGCTCCATTGATCTGTGTATGTATGTGATATATCTATATGTTGATATCTTTATATTTTTTGTACTAATGTGCCAGAGAAATTAGTTTTATTGTTTATTTTATGTATTTAATTTTATCTAAAATTACGAACAGAAGAATTTTGTTTAAATTTGGTATATAAACAACATTTTTATTATTGTTGATCATATTATAATTGGCCCCAGACAGACAAAGCCTTGTGAAATTTTTGTGTGATTTATTATGATTGACATGTTTATATGTATTTACCGTGTACCAAATTTTGACTAAATAAAATAAAATTCAATACGTAGGTATCTACTTAAATATTTTATTTCTTTGTAGTTTTTTTTACATAGAAATCAATCCATATATGATTTGCGCGTCGTTATTATAAACGATAAAAATAGATGAAGAAATGAAAATCGATAATAATTACAATACCAGATAATAATTATAATACCATAAAACGTAGGAATATGTATACCAAGGATGCACAAAACAAAATTAGTCATAAGGGTTGGCTAGAGCCCCTTTGAAATAGTCCAAAAAGTAATATTTATCGCATGTATTCATTATTCACGGATCCATCTTTAATTCCGTATTTTCATGTTAATAAACCGAAAAAAACTTGCGGGGGGTGTAAAGAATTTTTATATTCGCTTACATATTTTTATTGCGTACATAACATATTTAAATAAAATAAAAATTAAATCAAAATTATGATTTTAGCTCAGCGGGGATTTCATGAACCCGAAGCACGCACACATAGCGCACATACCTTAAACACACTCGTGTGGGTGTGGCTTGCAAGTAAATAGTGAATGCAAAATAATGTTTCAAATTATAAAAATAAACGTAAAACACATGATGATAAAAGATAATTACATAATTGTATATATTTGTTTGCCATACACGTACAATTCAGTAGCTTTTTGAACTGAAATAAGAACGTTCTAAAATTTTAGAATGAAGGTAATTTGAACTTTATTTCGTATACCTACTGTAACTGACGCTGTTCCTAAAACTAAAATCTACAAAATTATTGCATAGTAATTTTAACTCAAATTGTGTATAGCGCAGACTACGCATGCGTACAGCGCATTGTTCGGCCATGCTTATTTAAGTCATGTCGCCTAACTAACATTTCAATTGATCTGCACTAATATTCTTTGGTACGTATAAATTATCCATTATTATTTTTTTCGGTACCCAACTGGTGTTTTCAAATTAACTAAAATATCCCGATCTGCTGTGAAAATAACTAGAACTAAAATTAGAAACATTTTGACAGTTCATTCGATTAAAATGTGTTTAAGTGTGAAATGTGGAATTAAACTGATTCGTGACATACTTGGAGTAAGAACGTTCCTATTTCAGCGTCATAGAATATCAACTTGAACAAAGTGTAAAAGGAACGAACCAATTTTAGTCGGAACGTTTTGAAAATGTATAGAATCGGAGGTATTGTATCTATCAAATAATCTACATTTTAAGGGCGATTTTGCTTATTTACTGACATCATTTGTTCACTCATTCATTCGTTCGTTCAATCATTCATTCAAGGGACAAATAAAGTCATATAAAAGAAATATAAAAATTAAATTATGAAAAACAAAGTGCACAAAGGTGGATTTATTGTCATAAAGCAATCTCTTCCAACCATCAAGTAAATTTGGTACATTGATATTAAGTTCCTAAGAAGAAAAATATAATACTGCAGAAAACAGAGTGTGAGAGTAGCATTAAGAAAAGGAAGGTGGAAATTGAAGTACAAAGAAGAAATATCGTTTTAAAACTACTTAGGATATTAATATACACATTTATAAAAATAATAAAAATTTATATAATAAATGCTGTGAAGTAGTTAGGTACCGACTTGGAATAGTGCATCCACTTATTTCAATCATAATTTCTTTTAGATGTCCCGTAAAAGCCGATTAATCGAAAATACAACAGATGAGACGAGACTGGTGTGTGGAGATATTCGCGTTTTGTCCTTTATAAGTTAATGCACAACCGCACACCTATCGATGGTAACCCCACATTGTAGAATATGCCGTGATGGTATGTATGGAATATTTAAAAAATCATCATATAATCAGCTTATTGCCCGAGAAGCAATATAAAAAAAACACTACTAAAAAAATCAAACAGATTAAGAAATAGTTCTCCTTAAGAAAGTAAAAACTGAAAGTAAAAAAAAACATATTTTGAGAGTCGCTGGGGTACGCTGTCATCGTGTTGCAAGTAGGTACGTACCGCTGAATCCCCTTATTTTTTTTAACCAGATTCCGATCTTAAACGATACCTTTACATCAAGATCATCAAATGAAAATGGAGCGGCTTCCTTCAGAGAACTTGAGGAAATTCGACTTGTTATCCAACACTTGTACCCACCACCCAGCAGGAAGGGAAGTCGATATAGGAAATAGGAAAAGACCGTTTACATTATATAGTAGATACCTACTTAGACTTCGATTTAAATATTATCGCAGGAAATATATTAAATGTCAAAATGTTAATAATGAGAAATCCATTTCACTGATAACATTAAGAGTGTACCACTAGATGTAAAATGGTCATTATGCGATTGGCCTATTTTAAATCATTGAGTGCGAACTGGCTAAATGTGTTGTGGCACACGATCTATTGTTCTACCACTCACTTTCCCTTCCTTTTATATTCCTGCCGTTCCTCTTCCATCTTGTTATTTTCAAATTTTCAAATATATATATACTTTTTTCTAGTTATGCATTTTGTGAACTATGGACATTTTTTTAGCTTTAATAATAAATAAATTGGGATGATTTTTACAGCGCTGTTTTAGTGATAACCACACCTCAAGTGCGCATAAATTAAGAGTTCTTCTATATATGTTCATATTTGATAATAAAAGCTGTACTAATTGTCCCGAAAAAAAAAAATAACATTCAAAAAACGTATTTTTTGGATTTTATTTATTTCATTGCATATTGAAATACATAATTTAGATTGCATATTAAAATATCAAATACTATTTTAATATGCATCAAATTTAATGTACACTCTATAGATGGTTTTAAAAGGCTACTCAACGCTACATGTATACTTTTTATGTTATTACTTTGTTTGATTTATTTATTTTTATGTCTACATAGAGTGATTCTGCATTTTTTTTCTTCTTCTTGTTAATAAATATTTTATTTTCAATGACTATTCCTTTTTGTATTTGATTGTGTTATTAATGTGTTGACACTTATTGTTGTTGTTTTACTTACACTACATACCTACCTATCAATATTCTTAATGTAAATGCCCCATTAAGGGCGTGCACATAATATGTAAAAATAAAATAAATAAATAAATTGAAAAGATAACAACATAGATAGATTATGTGGTTGAAATGTAGTACACACTAATGTTCCTTATATTAAATAAACAAATATTTATGCTATCGATACAACGATGATAGAATATGAATATGGAAGGACCACGTGCTCCCGGGATAGTCCATCTTCACAAAAACGTGCACATAATTTGAAGAAGAATTAAAAAAAAAACAATAGATATAACTGCACGAAGAATTTTATTTTAAAGGAAATGAGGAAGCGCTGTCATGTGACATGCGTTTTGATCTATCAAAAGATCTGCTTGTTTCCGGGGAAAGAATTCGAGGCTCTCAAATAGTTAAAATGAAATCACAGCATATAAACATGTTAAGAAACAACTGAAAAATAGAACTTTTACTTATGTTATTTTAACATATGGTACCGACTTAAAGCTTTAAACGTTTATGGTGAAAAATCTATTTAACTGATAGCATTAAACGAAATTTGACCAGGAAGTGGGGGTAGTATTTGATAAAACTTTGATACTTTTAACACGATGATTTCTACTCAATTATTTACGACGTCATTATACATTTCCACACCAACGACCTGAATATGAAAATTAAGTATTTATATTTTTTTAAAAATAATGAATATGTCCTTGAAACAAGAACATATAATTCTTCATATATTCCCTAAACAAAGCACAAATGATGAACGAAATCGGCCGTGGCAAGATTCGAACTAACCGCTAAGTAACCGCTACCTAAATAGACACCGTTAGTAACCGCTGGATTACTAACCCAGCGCGCTCTGCCACCACCTACCTAAATAGACACTTTCAATTACAAAAAAAATTCACACTTGCAGGAGTGGGTAGTGGCCAACGTTAAACTCTCCACCACATTGTTAAGTATACCAAGTATTTTTTGCTTCTTCAATGATCTTTCTGGTGTAGGTATGCACTTGCATTGCATAATATTCTTTAATCATTACAACCTTAAATTTCTAAAACGAAATAGTACATTGACAATTTTAACAGATAAAATTATTGAGAAGGAATAAACGGATGCCTATGGACGGGTGTGCATGATAATATCAGTTAAAGTCAATATTAATAGTCAATCAAACTGATGATCGGATAATATACACTCTATATAAGATACGTATTGAAAATTAAAGTAAATTAAGCTTAATATTTATGAAATCATATTCTTCTATTTTGTATCAATTGAAAACAGAAATTGTTGGTATTTTTTTTTTAAGGTTTTTCACCCAAAAAGGATGTTGCAGCCGTTACTAATCAGAAACATTAGATAACACAGATTTAGTCACAAAAAAAAATACAAAATTTAAATAAAAATAAACCATGAACCTAAGGATAGTTCAGCCCAAGAAGGTAAACTGTGAAAATGGGGTATTTGACATTCTCAAACCTAAAATAAATGTCTAGCGCGTCCCTGCCCCCCTAGACAACGAGTCATTTAGCTCAAGAAAAGAAACAAGATAGAATAACTTAAAGTACGGAAGTGACAGATGTCACGTGACTGGCAACTGTCACTTCCATACGTTAAGTTATCTTTTCTTGAGCTAAATGACACGTTGTCTAGGCACCCTGATTGGACAACCAAACAGAACGTGAACGTAAATAGTTATAGTGTTACGTAAAAAAGGAAGAAACACCATTTTTTAATATTTGAATGATAACCTATAGTTTTTTTTTCTTACAGAAGAGTAATATAAGATGAGATATTGTATCTTGGGAGTCTCAAATATACATTTGAAAAATATTATTAGGTACATACGACAATACCTCGTCAAAGTATCATGTTTCATAGACAATATTTTACTGGTACTTAATTTGAACCTCACGGTACTTTAAAACTGACGGTCGTTATTTATGACCAAGTCTGATTTGCGTGGGTTATAGATAATATGTATATTGTTCAAGAATTTGATGTTTGGATTCGTTAACGTATTTAAATCATGAAATGCATTTCTTGGCATTAAGTAGCCAACATAAAGTAGACAAATATAGTTATAAGCTTAAAAAAACTATTGCTAATACACGTAGAGAAGTGTGTTGTGTATTGCACGATAGCGATTTGTATGACAGAATACGAAATGACGACACAATGAAAGAATGTAAGACCAAAGAGTTGACATATATAAAAAATGAATAAATGAGGAACATCTTACTTGGAAAATAAACAAATCTTACAGGTATAGAACAAAAAGGTCGAGGATGTCCAAGACAAAGATGGCTGGATCATTTGAACAAAATATTGAAAGAAGGAAATGTAAGATAATTAACGAGACGTTGCGATATCAATATAGAATAATGTGACTTTCAGCTATATCTGCCTACCTTGTGAGGGCCAACCCCGTGATGATATGTTTGTATGTAGCAATTAAGTGCAAAGTTCTAGTCCCAAATTCATCTAAAATTGTATTTAGAAATGAAGATATGAAATAAAAGAAGAGAATGAATGGCTCGAGTAAGTCAACGAGTACATCTTTCTGGGAAGTATGTTTCAACGAAATGGTCAGCTTAGTTTGATCGTGGTTTCAGTGTAAATGGACCAAATGGAATAAATAGCCTTATGAAGTGCGAGGAGAGCACAGATTCGGATCCTATAGTAAATTGCTTAAGACTTCTCTGTTTCGCAGAGCCAACTAATAAGCAAAAGTGCCCATGAAATGGTCTTTTACAAAAAAAGACTCTTATTAAACGGATATTGAAAGAAGAGTTACGACAGGAATCAAAGTGAATGGACCAGTTATGAATGATGGCAACATATCAAAGGATGCCAAAGTTGCCATTCAAAACGCAATCGTAGTACCAACCTTGAAACCTGGACATGGCAGAAGTTGCAAGAAAGCAAAATAAATGCAGTTGAAAAGAGGTCGCTAAGACGTATTTGTAATAGAACAATATATGACAGGGTACGAAATACGGATATTCTGCAAGGTGGAGATGTGAGAAACGAGAAAAACAGACGAACATGTATGAATGTTAACGAGGCGATGAACGTGTGCCAAGATAGAAAAATGTGGCGTTCAGTTCTGTCTGCACCGCGAGGGACATGACGTGATGGTACGTATGTTAAATTTTAAAATGAAGTATTTCTCTTTACCTATCACATTAAGGGCGTTGTATTATGGTGTGTCAAATTTGAAAACGAATTTGCCCGTCAAACTAGTTCACCCACTAGAAAAGTCATCTTCATAGAAAACAAGTCCAACTAAAATATATTATTAAGTAATTAAATAAATAAATAAACAACGTCCAAACGTCAAAATAAACAATTGTATTCAGTTTTAACTAATATTATATTTTGCATATAAATTGAATTTGGCCATTTGGCGACATAATATAGGCAGACACTAAAAAAAATATAATAGTTGATTTGCTTAAAAATAAAATATGACTTGATCAGAGCGTCAATGATAACGCAACTCCACAAGATTTTTATGGCAACGTGGGAGGAAAGATATTTGAATGAAATATTCGATACCTAACGTCAGATCGCTGCTGCTTTATTGTGAAATTGTAACAATAACAAGACAACGGACGCGAGGCGACCTCCATATTTATAAAATAAACATTATTATAAAATAAAATGACAATATTTGTCTTACGAATGGATATTTTATACGTCGATTAATATTTCATATATTTTTTTATAAAAAGAAACACATTTTGATCCATAATATAAAGACTTATAAATTTTATAGTTCGGACACATTAAACGAATGAATTATAAACGACTGACAAAAAAATACAAGGCTGAGTGGGAAAAATGCTTAAATAAATCAAATTAAAAATATCCATGGATGATGGATGATAGATGCGGGTGTGTTCTACCATACTAAAGAAAGCACGACACATGCGTGGAGACAGTTTGCATTAAAGAGGCGGTTAACACCATAAGTTTCTAATATGTGCCATTTTTTTAGGGGTTGAGTGTTAAATTAATAAATGATTTCGTGATAGATGCTCGATAAGCAAAATAATATTTAAATTATACCTATTTCATGTTTCGTTGTTTGAATCAATTGACACAGAATTTTGATGAAAATATAATTATATATATATATATATATATATATATATATATATATATATATATATATATATATATATATATATATATATATATATATATATATATATATATATATATATATATATATATATATATATATATATATATATATATATATATATATATATATATATATATATATATATATATATATATATATATATATATATATATATATATATATATATATATATATATATATATATATATATATATATATATATATATATATATATATATATATATATATATATATATATATATATATATATATATATATATATATATATATATATATATATATATATATATATATATATATATATATATATATATATATATATATATATATACATATATTTGTCGTTAGCTTTAATTTAGTTCGCAAACGCGACTAATTCACCGGTGTCGCTAAATGCCGAGCATCGTCAGAATGGTGAACAATAGTGGTGAAGACCATCTATATAAATAGACCATATATATCAATATACATGTTCATTTGAAAAAATAAATATTAAAAAATAGTGTATAAATAATAATTGAATTTAACACAACTATATTTTTTAGACCAAGGTAACGTGTGGGTAATTTTCCCTTTTATGAAATATTCACCACTGATTTACTCTTATCTCCAAAGATTTACGAAAATCAATGCGGTTTTTCAGATTGCAGTTGCAAAACTAATATATATATCATACAATCGCGACCGTGTTTGTAAAAAAATCTAAAGGGGTAGACTGCTGCCAACGTACCTATTTTTCAAATTGATATAACATCATTATATCTAACAAAATCGTTTTAAAAAAAATATTTGGATAATATGGTTATTAATCAAGAATAATATACCTTAACTTTTTGATACTGCAAAAGTTATTGTTGAAAAATAATAGCATACCCCGATTTTCAACGTTTATCTTATATTTGTAATAAACTATAAGGCGTAGAGCAATATATATTTTTTTTTTAATTAAAGTAGAAAAAAATATCTGGAAAACTATGTCGTGACGTTACATTAATGCTTCCGGTTTAGTAAAGAAAATAAAAAAACATTTATTTCCCATTCAGTGTCATTGCGAAATAAAAGTTTATTTGGTTACCTAATAGTTTTTTAGATAAATAAGATAAATTTCAAAAATCGGGGTATGCATTTTTTTTCATCAAGACTATATACAGAACATAATTGTAAATAAATTTGGTATGGTAAAATAAAACAAAAGTTTTCAGTTCTACTACTTTGATGACACTGACTAGTTTCGGTCATCCAGTGACCATTTTCAGAGTGTTTCAAAGTAGACTTTGAAAATGGTCACTGGATGACCGAAACAAGTCAGTGTCATTAAAGTAGTATCTAGAACTGAAAACTTTTGTTTTATTTCACCCAGCCAAATTTATTTATAATTTGCAGTGGAGTTCTACCAAGAATTGTCCGTAGAAAAGGTAAAAGAACAAAAGTTATTTTTTTTTTCAAAATGATTCGTTTTGTAGTACCTAATGATGCAATATGAAATTGAATAAATAAGTATGTTGGTTGGCAGCAGTCGCCCCCTTAAAATGTGTTCAAAAAAATGGTCACAGATAAAATATTAAATGTAAAAATGTTACCTTCGAGGTGTAAATAAGTGCCGGCACATAAGTGCTGGAAATCACGAAAGGGTACCTAATGTCGGAAAAAGAAAATATTGTGCTTTATCAACAGAGTAACGTTACTATTACGTGACAGGGAGTAATTCTAGGAAAATACTATAGTGTTACAATAATTAAAAGTAAACAAATGAGGAAGGTTTAGTCAAGAGGAACATAAAACAGGAAAAAAAGGAAAAAAATCCTTTGAGAGTTGTGACATACCCGAGATATCAAAAATACATGATTAAGAAATGACATGTGATATATTATTTTTTTTTTGCTGGTGATTTGCCAACAAACACATCATAGTAAAATGTGTTTTTCTTTGTACCTAATTTGTATTTCAACAAAACTAGATTTTTCACTCTTAACAAAATCAAAAAACCTTGATAATTGACTCTTTGAATTTGATCGCTTCGAAACGAGCGATTTAATCATTTTCTCGGTCATTGTTATATTTTACGCAAAAATTAAATGAAAAAAACACCAGTATCATAAAAAAATTAAAATATATGATTGTTACACTGAATTTATCAAAAAACACACAATATGCACTATAAATCGAAAAGAAACACCAGTATAAATGCTATAAAACAAAAAAAAACAATAATTTTATTTTTGAGAATAAAAAGCCTCTGCAAGTCGAGTACACTCTGCTCAAAATCTCACTTTGTATGATAAAAAATGGAAAATATTGAAAAGGAACTGAAAGGATAGCGATACGACCTGATTCCAATGATGTGGTCTGCAATGGTGATCGAAGATATCCGTCCCATTTAGTCCCGATCCAGCTTTTATTCCCATATCCGAAGATATGGGACTAAAAGCTGGTGTTCAATGTAAACACAGTGAGTTTCGCAGAGTATCTGATTTTAATTTTCACAATAAAAAATTACATGCACAAAGAATAAAATATACAACAAAACTTGACTAAAACAAAAACATACAACAAAAATAATGAATTGACATGAAAATTAATGTTGCCAACAGTTTATATTTTTTGACCATCTTTCTCAATAAAATGATATGCATAAGAAAATAAATTGATCGAATAAATAAAAAACAAGTGGGTTGTGGCCAACGCTATACACTTCATTACCAAGTTACTCCACGAAGTATTAAAATATTATTTATTTTATTTATTTATTTATTTGAATCTTCTTGTACATATTATTAGTACACTGGCGGGCTTATTGCCTAATGGCAATTTCTTCCAACCAACCAGAGTAAATGTTAAATATACAAAACAATGTATAAATGTATTATTTGCAAGGAAATTTGCAACATTTTCATGAAATGAGTTTTTTTTTGTTATGAATATGTCCTTGTAACAAGTATATAAGTATACATCCTCATACATTCCCTAAATTAAGCATAAATGCTTGTGTTACAGGTGAACGAAATCGGTCATGGCATGTAAACTAGATAATTGGGCAATGACATTTTATTAAAGTGGTGTGCTTTATAGCTATTTGAAAATAAAAATATCAAATTTTAACTAAGTTTTGTTTGTCGATCGACGATTCTTGATAGAACTCCATTGTACGTTGATATGTTATAAAATATAAAAATACTTGGTTATAGTTCTATTGTATTTATTAGATTATTGACGCGTTTCGTGCAAAGCACATTGTCAGAATAAGACGATTATTCTGATAAGATGATTATTCTGACGATGTGCTTTGCACGAAACGCGTCAATAATCTAATAAATACAATAGAACTATAACCAAGTATTTTTATATTTTTAAAACATATCAACGTCAAATTTTAAGTTAACTGACCTTGGGGTCACTTTGAAATATTTGAAAGTTAGTAAAACTGATCAGAAGCATTGATCAGATATCCTTCAAAATCTAATGGGGTCTAAGCGAGTATTAGATATATAAATTTGCAATATTTGAAAAGAATCGAATGAGTACCTTAGTCGATAATCGATAAAGTAGAATAAACATGCAATAAAGAATAACCTTAAAAACTGCGAATACATAATTTCCCACAATATCTCCTTGGGATTGTGGGAAGTAAAAATACGTTTCAAAAGGAAATAACTAAATCAACTTAAATTATGTAACTAACCATCAACAAAACGCGTGCACTTAAACTATAAACCTCAAACAACCAAACTTTTACAAAGAGATTATAACCTACCTAACATAAAAATATTATTTCATACTATTTTTTTTTTTTTTTTTCAGTGAGCATTATCAGTCGAGTCTCTTATGTGAGTTTATTTGTTTGCAGAGTAAAAATAGATTGAAAAATAACTCACATTTAAAGTATTGTAGTAATTATATACGATGTTTCTCGTGTATGTGGCATGAAAAAAAAACACGATAATATTTCCAGAAAACATATTATAGCATAAACCATATACAGACATTTAGTAATTGTTCAAGGTAAGTCAAAAGAAACATACTTTTACCTCAAATAAGTAAGAAAAAAGTATCAATATAATACGGTAGAAATTATTTGTTTGAAATGAAGAAAAAAAATAAAATAAAGAGCCAGACATCATTAAGTGTACAACCTCCATTAGCAGTTAAGTTGGTAGCTTGTATACAACGACTGTAAATACTCGACTTAATGGTTACCTAATCTTTGGTTTGGATACATTCACCCAGCATCGTGCATTATTCTTGTTTGAAATCTCAAGAACCAAAGTGGGATCCTTTGAAATTTCAGTAAATTACAAAGGTCATAATGCGTTCTCAACTCGGAAATGAATTTGACTTGAGACGAAATACAAAACATTGAAGTCGCAATCGTACCGTATAATATCTACTTTACTAAACGACGAATTAAGCTCAAAAATAATAAACTGGAATGACTCATATAACCAGAATATCCACGTAGCCAGAATGGACAGTGATAGACTTGGTATATATCAGCAAATGAAATCCCTTCTGGTCGCCGCCGTCTACCCGGAAGTGTTACCTTTCCGTGTTGATAAGGAGGCAAGTAGGTAAAGCCTCGAATTAGGCACTAGTTTGTTGCGCTAATGCACTTAAAAACTCGTGTTGAATTCAAGGCACGTGTCCTCCAAATGCACACGGTTTAGCAACGCAAACTGTTCCTGCTAATATTATTTTTTTTAAATGTAATTAATTCGCAGAATTCCATGAATCTATCTTCTGACGAAGTGTTTCACAAGAAGAACTAGGTATTTATAAAATTTATTTATAACAAACATTTTATAACTATTTAATACTTCTTTTTCTTCTTTTTCATTGCCTTATCCCACTTAAGGTAGAGGCTCGGCTCTATAACTATTTTATGACTATTTAACTATAAACATTTTTTTTACTTTTTTAAAAACTTATATCAACAGAGACGCAAAAAATGTTAAGAGAAGAAATTCTAGTACTACCTACACAAAATATCATGAAATTAGATAGTCAAAAAACACGAACGAACTATTGTGATTTAAGTGTAAATAAACTGCGACTTACACTCTATTCTGATCCTTTTAATATACTATTATTCCTATTCCATTATACTTTTTGAGGTGGTTGAATACTCGTAAACTGTATTCAATCCAATGATATCAAATCATACACTTTTTTTTTTAATTTTATTTTCATAAAAGTTTTACATTATAATAATTGGGATCTCACTAGCCAGGCTATCAGTTGAGTTTCCCATACAAAAGGTCAAGTACATATTACATTCCTTAAGTTACAGAATAAAAATTAAAATATGAGATACATGTTTTTTTATGTAATTACAGCTTACAAATGAGTCAAATGTTTTTAATTACTTTCTACATTAAAATTTTTAAATACAGTATTAACCGAGGATAATTTATCAAGTTTATCCATACCACTTGGAAAGGTTTCTTGGAAATATTTTCGGTATGCTTACTTTCAGTGTCCTTTCACCATAATAGTTTGTCCATCTGGGAATTACCAATTTATTTTGCATAACTTGTCTGGAATTATATATATTTTTACAGGTAATTTATATTCATTAGAGAAATAATGATTTAATATGACTCGATAGGTGTAAATTAGCTGTACTGTACATGGAAAAATATTTCTTGAAACATATAGTTTAGCTAATACATTTCTAAGTTTATTACAAAGTGATAGAATATGTGGTTGCCAATTAAAGTGTTTATCAATGTTTGCTTTGAATTCTTTCATCGTGTCATAAGTGTCGTGCTCTTTATATTTTTTCACTTCATTTCGTTCATTCTTGTATTAATTTAATGTTAATCATACACTAAATGACAAATTTCCATCTTCTTCTTCTTCTTCAGCCCTCTGTCTTCCACTGCTGGATATAGGCCTCTTCCATATTCTTCCACTTCCTTCTATCGTTTGCTGCTTGCAGCCAATTTCTACCCCCCACAGCGGCTATGTCGTCAGACCATCTTTTTTTCGGTCTTCCGACGCCTCTCTTACTTTCCCAAGGTCTCCATCTCAATATTTTAGGGGTCCATCTTGCGGGTTCCTGTCTAGCAATATGTCCCGCCCATTGCCATTTCAATGTAGCTACGCGATCCATGACGTCCGCTACTCTGGTCCTTTTCCTAATTTCCTCATTTCTTATTCTGTCTCTTAGGCTTATACCAAGCATGGATCTTTCCATGGATCGCTGTGTGCATTTGAGTTTTTCTACATTTCTTTTTGTAAGGGCCATGGTCTCCAATGCATATGTAGTCACTGGCAGTATACATGATTCATATGTTTTTCTTTTCAGACAGATCGGAATCTCTTTATCTTCTAGAATGTGTCTAAGTTTGTTAAAAGCTGCCCAACTCATTCCTATTCTTCTTGGCAGTTCCGCTGTTTGGTTTTCTTTGCCCAGTTTTATCTTGTGTCCAAGATATATGTATTCATCCACTATTTCGAGATTTTTATTGTTAACAGTGATGATTTTGTTTTCTGGACTTATAATTTTCGTTTTTGCTATGTTCATACTTAGACCAATCTTGCTAGAAGCCTCATGCAATTCATTAATCATTTGACTTAATTCATCAATGCTCTCACCTACAACAACTATGTCATCAGCGAATCTTAGGTGACTCAAATATGTGCCATCTATCTTCACCCCTTTGTTATCCCAGTTGAGGGTTTTAAATACATCTTCTAGGGCAAATTTCCATACCCATGCTCAAACAGTTCACTATAAAATCGTATTTCACATTTCGATAATCTTTCTATCTTTGGAAATTATATCACTAAACGTCAATTGAATAATAAATATGAAATTAAATTTGTCGGTGAAGGATGCTGCAAATTCTATTAATAATTAATTTATGATCAAAATTATTAGTATTATGAATGGAGAGTCAGAGAGAGAGATATGAGATGATCAATAAACCCAGAAATTAATGTGAATTCAATTATAAATTTGCCTGTAGCATTCAAAAATAAAGTTAAACATTCGACGATGAAGTAAATTCAGTAGGTTCATCAAAAAACAATCAGATCATTTTCAAACATATTAACAATAAATTAAAATGAGTTATTATTGTATGATCGGAATGAAATAATAAAGTATGTTTTCTTTTCAAGTAGAATCAGCTATACTATGGAAGATCCTGAGTGATTCTGGAACCTCGTTCTTTCTGCGACATTAAATTATTCTCCATTTCTAAGTGCTGCGTTCAACAGATATATGAACACATATATACATACCTGATACATACCATCATGACATGTCTCCTTCACGGGATAGGCAGAAATAATAGAATACCTCTATTTTTATTTTGCATGTTCGTCTGTTCAGGCTTCTTATATTTCCGTCTTTCAGAATATCGTTCACATGGTCGTGTCATCCTTTCTTAAAATATATAATAAAATATTTAATGTGTTTTGAGAAGAACATATACACAATAAAATATAATAAACTTGGGGGTTCACGTTGTTTGGGTTGGTCAAAAGAGATAATTCAAGCAATCTTTAACTTGTTAATTGTGCCCCTTTAACTTAATTTTAATTTATTATTATTTATACATTGAGATACGTGAGGTAAATCATAATATGAGTTTCTAGTGGACGATGCTTTCCCCCACTCCCCTCCCAACATCTCTCCTTTCCCATTCTGTTTTCATAATTGTTAATAAATGTATATGTACTTAATATATTTTTAGACTACTATACTAGAATGCTAAAAATTATCTCTGTATATTTGTATAAAACTTTATTGTATTGCTGATGTATTCTACAAAATAAAATAAAATAAAAAATAAAATATTGAGAAAAATATCTTCAATATCCTTGAAAGAAAAATATCCTTGTATCTTCAGTTACAAAACTAGACCAATTTATTAAATCTTTATTCTTGATGTCTCAGGCGGAATTTTGGGTTTTAAAACGGTGTTTTAAATATGCTGAATTTTCTTCGAACAAACAAATGATTCTACCTCAGTGAAGCTAATAAAAAAAATCCTCTGCTGAGAATCGAACTCAGGGCGCTGACACTGAAATCAAACGACTTCTTTGTTAAGGCTGTCGACTATATTAAATCCGAAATACTACTTATAGTCAATCAAAATAAATAAACCAGCTCTAAAAAATCTGATTTCCTCTGGAATTCGAGTGTCGTCAGTTATTTTTAATTATATTTGTTAATTTCACTTTCCGCGTGTCGTTTGAGTGCTCTCTACAAAAGGACCTCTTGTGCCATAGATAAAAATATGACAAACATAAATATGACGAGTTGACAAATACATAAATACCTTTAATGTCTACCTACGCAATTAACATATTAATTTTCCCCGATACACCGCAATAACCTTTTGTTAAATTTGACATTCAATTAAAATTTCGGTAGAGAATACACACACACACACATCTGACATCTCGCGGGTTTTGACTCGTTTTTATCAAATCCGCGTGTTTATTGTCACACCCGTCCCTCCACTCGATATGTTGGCAAAGTGATTGACTTGTGACCGATGACACTCGATATACGTGACACAACTCGCGTGTCTGTTAAATCACTCATCTTTCAAACAACAAAAAATAAGCTTCGGTTAATTTTTGAAAGCGCTCATTTAATATCGAGGGCGCTTGTGTAAAATATTTTTATTTTTATATTAACAAGCGATTATTGTTGTCGAATTTACATACACACTTATATACAAATCGAAAGATATGGTTCAGATGATCAAGTACTACTAGCCAGAGGAATGACACCAACAAAATGGACCGACTATGTAATGTGCTAACTCTCCATGTGTATGGTAATGTGCTAACTCTCCAAGAGGCTGTCCAAAGTGTCCAATCTACCTCCAGATAAGAAGGGGTGCAGAAAAAGAGAGTACACAGTATAGTCTTCGTTCATTATCAAGATAAAGTATTTTTTGCTACTTCTATCACCACCAGCTCTGCATATGGGGATTGTGAACAGCCCCTTACCGGAAAGCTAAGTGAGCGACAAAAAATGCATACATAGCACAAAGAGTAACTCATGGAGCCCTCTAGATTGGCAATCTCGGCATCATAGTGCAAAAAATTGACAAATATGAATAGAATATTTACACTCCTGGGCTGTCATTAACATCAGATATTTTTAAATGTAAAGCATCAGAGGTGTGACCAAGATCTCTATAAACAATAAATTTAACGATAATCTATCTGAATGAATGAATGAATGTATGAATGAATGAATGAATGAATGAATGAATGAATGAATGAATGAATGAATGAATGAATGAATGAATGAAAAAATATTTCCAACAGTATAAATATTACAAACGAACAAAATACAATTTAATTTATACCTAATTAAAATTTTACAATAATTTTTTTTTCACACATTTGGAAATTTTACTGTCTCGCTAGACATAGTCTGTTCTGAGGCAGTACAAGTTTAAAATTGCTATGGCTATTCTGCGATTATATGATTTGTTTTCTTTAAATAGTAAAGCACCAAACCCATGGTAAAATTTCTTAAAGGCTTTAAAATTGTTCTTGGAGATCGGGATCTTCATGAGGCCCACGACAATCATTTTTTTTAAATGAGTATGTCCTTGTTAAACAAGTACATTTTCCTACGTTCCCTAAAATAAGCATGAATGTTTGTGCTATAGGAGAACGCAATCGGTCGAGGCAGGATTCGAACTCGTGACCACTGGATTGCTAGCCCAGCGCGCTAACCGCTCTGCCATCGACCCATCTGGAGGAGCTATGATCTATAAGAGGACACCAATGGGCGTCCTCTTATATCAAGGTTGAAGTATTTTCAGACCACATGGAAAGAATAAACTAAGAAGGACCGACAAAGGAATTAAAAAAGTTGATAAAGAACGAATGAGAGGAGGAGCTGGTCAGGAATATCTGGAAAATTGGCTTATTTTTGAGTCACCGTTTATTGTTCTTTCAAGCGTTTAGCGAAGGTGTCGTTTGCAACAGTCCCTATATGCCAAACCGGTGGAAATTTTCAAAGTAAAATTACATGTGGAATTGATATGTTATAAAAAATATAAAAATACTTGGTAATTGTTCTATTGTGTTTATTTGATTATTGACGCGTTTCGTGCAAAGCACATCGTCAGAATAATGCTCTACAAGACTGAGACTAGTGGTTATATACAAAATTTTACATGGCAGGTGTATAAAAATGTTGGTTTTTGAACGGTTGAAAAGAAGTTATATAATGCAAATGAATCTATACAAATCTACATGTGGAATTGCTTATGGATAATAAATTAGGTTTATTTGTCGCCTCATTGTTCCGTAAATAAAAACAAAATAAAACACAGAACAAACGAAAACGTTACAACTACTTGTATGCTAATGAAGTGAAAGGTTTGCTAGGTACAAAATGAATTCCTCGTTACGTCAGCCAGCATGATCGCTGAAAGCATTCGTGTCGTAAATCTCGCAAGAATAAAAATAACGAAGACTGGATGAAAGAATTAAACGTAAATAAAGTATCGACACAGAGAGAGAAAATAACATTAGTTTGTCGAATAGGTCACAGAGGTGAAAATAGTTTTATTAACATAGTTGAGATGCCCAGATAACTCAGTCTGTTTATAACAGTCACAATTGAGAACCATTCACCGTCAAAGCCGTGATTATGACGAGACAAACAAAGTTGCATATTCATAAGGGATTTATTCACATTCGACGCAGAAGGGAAGGTATGTTGCAGAAAAATAGCTCTAGTTGAAACATTATGACTAACTAACAATTGCGCCAAAGAATTGTATAAAAAGTGCCGAGATACTGCGAGTATTCAACGAACTATGAAAATGTATTAAAGTCATCAGACAGAAGGAAAAAAATTTGAATCTTTTAAAAATATGAAATATCGAACAGCCCTGGGTCGTTAAATAATATTCATGTACCTGAAAGAAATACCAGGGCGCCGAATGTTTTTTTTTATTTTTACAATGATCGTACAAACGCAAAATCAAATTCGGCGCAGTGTTCCTCAAGTATAGACTTTTTTGATGTTGGTGTTGGCTTTTGTAAGCGGGAGATGCACTAATACGTAACTTTTTTAGAATTGCCGTGTTTTTTTCTTTCATTTTATTATTATTTTTCTATGTATTTTATTTTGTGTATTTATTTTATTACTTTACATGAACTTTGTTTGTTTTTTGCTGTTTGCTCTCTTCATTTAAATTTTTACGGAATATTTTTTTATTTGATATTTTAAAATTTGTTTTAGTATTTTTTTTCTTTCTCTGTTTTTTTTTTACTTCTATACTTACTTATATTTTATATACCTATTGTTTGTTTAGTGTTATTTTATTGTTCTTTTTATATTTTTGATATGAATTTAATGCACATGTTTTTTTTTTCTTCTTTAACTAATTTTTGTAAATGCTCAAATGAGCATTGATGTAAATAAATAAATAGAGACCCATGTTGAATCTGTTACAAAGAGATAAAATTAATTAGAAATGAAACGGTGAGAGAAGCTCAAAAAATAACTGATATAATCCACCGTGTGGCGACTGTCAAATGGAAATGGGTGGGACACGTAGCCGGAAGCTCGGACGATAAGTGGACAAAGAGAGTGCTGACTAAGAGACCCGGAGACGACAAATAGAGGTGCGGGACGACCGCAGCTGAGGTGGAGGAATGATGTACAACGCCATGCTGCCGCGTCCTGGATGTAGATTGCACAAGACAGGACGACGCAGTCAAATGGAGGAGGCCTTCGTTCAGGAGTAGAGGGAAATAGGCTGAAGAGTAAAAACAATTAAATGACAAAATAAAAAACAAATGAATAAATTTCGGTAGTTCATTCATAAATATTGAAACTACAACATGAGTGTTTTATTGTTATCATGGAGTGACAGCAATATTTGCAAATCCTCCCTAACGCACGTACTTACTAAGTATGTAACTATGCTTCTTCAGAAGACTATTAAGGACTCAAATCCTAATTTTGTGTCTTAGTTCTAACTTCCCTGTTTTTAAATACACCGATTTAAATATCAATTATAAGATGTTTCAATAACTATAAAAAAAGTTTTCACTTTACGTATTAAAATAAAGATAGTATGTATTAGTAGCATTACATAAAAAAAAGACTTATTTTTGTAAATTACAACATGTTCAAATAATTTAAAAACCAAAATACATATTAAATTGCTACAAATTAAAGCGTTTTCATAAAATGATGGGAATTACAGAGTTAAATAACGTATTTAACAATCACGACGACACAATTTCAATCAAATCAAAATAATACCGAGTTCATTGAAACAAACAATTTAAGAAATTACAATTTATTGTTCCCGCGCACGTCCTCACAGTTGTAATAAATTTATAATAACAATAATATCCACTCTGATGAAATAAATTTGAAACACAAGAGGATAGAAGAGAATTGAAAATTATGTGAAAGAGAGAGAAAACATCCAACAATCGACATCATTTAATAAACCGTAAATCTGGATTACCAAATTCTCAACTTTGTACCGAGAAACACAAACTCAAAAATAATAATAATAATTCATTTAGGTAAATATCTCCACCGAAACGTAGTAATAATAATAAATTCCGTTTCAGATGACAAATCGTCCGCCGTAATGGAGATAACGCCTTTATTACAATGGACGACTTTTTATACGCGAGCCGAGTCAGACATTACACGGAAAATTAACAGGTGAATTAAAGCAACGGCGGTATTTTTATAGTGGCAATTTAAATACACATAAATAACTTTGATAGTTAAGTGGGCAAAATTAAGTTTTTTAAGATGTTTTTAAAAATGATTTAAGTAAAAGTATAAATTGTATGTTATATTATTAATTTTTATGACAAAATTTAAATAATATCTGAATAAAGAAAAAGTTGGAATATTACAGGAGAACCAAGAAATAAAGGTACCTACAGGGCTTACGACCTGCCATCGGCTGGGTTACGTGAACACTTTACACAATCTCACATACTTTTTACACAAATAATGTAATTTTGAACATTAAAGATAAAGTTAGCAAATTAAATACAAACACAAGTTTTTAAAGTTTATTGGGACAATACTTATTTGAGAAATACTGTAATAATTTTGATTTTTGTATTATTTTTCTATGTTTATATTATTTATAACTAATAAAAAAATAACCGGGAGTTTATAAATTAGGTATTATGTAAAGATTGTGATCACTTTTAAATTGGAAATAAATTATAGAAACAGTCAAACCAGAGTTAAGAAACACCTACGATGTTTGAATAATAACATTTTTTTCTAAATTCGCGGAACATCTTCACGAATTTAACCATCATAGATACGGGACTTCAGATAATGCATACAAGTTATTAAAATTTAAAAATAGGTGATTTAAAAATATTAGAAATTAGAAAGTGTGAATAATAAACAAAAAATAATAAATAACCAACTGAACTTCCAAATAATCTGTTACTAAATACATTTCCAATTAATTAAAATAATAATAAATATAAAAAAAACATATTTCTGAACCACAAGGTGTCACTTGTGTTTACTGTTCCGCCCCACTATTTTTTTTTTTTTAAATTGACTCCTCCCACAAAATTAGACCTAAACAACAGCAAGTAAGTCTTACTGAAGAGGTTTTCGAACCCGTTCGACGTTAGTCCTCATAAGTGGTGTAAATAAAGTTATTTTTGATATTATAAATGATCACTTTATGTTCACCAACGTTCAATAAAATGCCAAAATGCCGATGACAGGTCAAATGCTCTTTAGGTGACATAACTTTTGACTCCCGACAGGGAAAATATCACATAAATTGACTGCCGACAGGGAAATAATCCAATATTTGTGTTTATGCAACATAAAAAAATATTCGATTTATATTATGTATCTATTAAACACACGCCGATCTTGAATGATATTCCTTGTGCCACCTTTTAAACCCTTCTTCCTTTTGCATCGCGACTCTTATTCTACTTGAGGTTCGCAAAATGCTTTAGTTGGTTGTAAGAGATTGCCCTATGGCATTAAAAGTGTCTTTGAGTACTTGATAAAACTAAATTAATACAATTATATGATGCGCATGTATGTAGTAGGTATTCGCAAATGTAAAAATGCATCAAAAAGTTTTTAAAAATATTTAGTCGGTCGATTGTCTCTTGTTAAAGAAAAAATGCTACAATGCGCCAAGAGTTCAAAAATAAAAACAAAAAGCCTATATGTATCTGTAAAATATTTAATAGATACAAATCTCTATCGATTGTACCTAAATGTTTCGTTGTCCAAATACTGAAACCAAAAATTTAGTATTCGTTAAAAACGACATGCGATATTCGCTCTTGGGTTGTTCCGTATTGAGGTCAATGTCGCTGCCACAGTATAAAGTTGAACTGGAGAAGAGTTTTAGTTGAAGGTACAAGTATATATGTATGTATGTGGGGTTTGGATAATAGGGTTAAGGGTTATGCTTAGGCGCTAGAACGTAATTGAAGTGCGGTTTAAAATATAATGGAAAATCCGAACGAAACGAAAGTGATATTCACATGACACATTAAATAATTGAGGTTCGTCTATCTTAGGGTTTTACATTAAATCAAACCTCAAGAGAACATTGTTATTACGAATATATAAATATATAAAAATACTCAATTAAAATTCTTGTCGTACTTGTATTACATAAGAATACTGAAGGTGCTGAATAAATAATTAAAAACTATTAATGATCTCCTATTTTTACATGATGTTTTAATTTTTGTATATGTTTTAAAATTTAAATAAATGTTACTAGGTACTACTATCAGTTTCAAATGACTACCAAAAAAAATAAACTGGTGAACTTTGTTTAATGAGACGATTGCGAAATTATATTAAATTTCATATCGCTTCTCGGTCAACTAATAGATAATATCAAATAATATGCACTTAACACGCACCTAATAACAAGTTGCCACATTCTGTAGATTTATAATACTTATTTCTGATAGTAAAATTTTGAATGAATAAAAATATAAATAATAAGATAAATTTCTTATGTATGGAAAAGTTCAGTAATTTGATTTCATGTAATAATGTAAAGAGCTTGAACTTAGAACTGATCAGCTTTCCATAGATAACATAAAATTTCTTCATATGATATCACGTGTCAACATTTTCAAAATACTCTCACGCTTTTTAAAACAAAATTCATCTGCTTTTATTAAAATATTTAATACAACATAAGCATTCTTCACCATACTACATTAATAGTTTGTCTATATTAATATAAAAATATACTATCGTTAAAAAAATATATACCTATTTCTGATAGTAAAATTTTGAATGAATAAAAATATATATGTATAATTAGATAAATTTCTTATGTATGGAAAAGTACAGTAATTTGAATTTCATGTTAAAGTGTAAAGAGCTTGAACTTAGAACTGATTTATAATATTTATCGTCTCACAGATCAAGACCACTATGAATCGAATCCTTAACCTTTAAATAAAATACATATGTCGTACAAAAAATCTGAAGAATATAGCCATTAAAATTGAAAACAAAAGGTGCCTTCCACATTTGAGCACATTCGTTCTTTACTGTATCAAACGGCCGTAATTCACGAGGGGCAGTCGACGAGACGTTGTACATGGAACAACTTTCTTATAATGGCGTCATAAACTATATACGTCCAACGTCCATTCCAAGTATTGGACACAGGAATCCAAAGGATGGCTGGTAATTGAGACAGATCGCGCAGAGTACGTACAGCGTTGTGTGTCATAGAGTAGAGGCAACTTCCAAGATCTGCAAGGGTGAACTGCACTGTTAGAGAAAAATGTTCCCATTCAAACGAAACAGGAAAGAAACGCCAGCTAATATACCATAATTCAACTTTTAAAGGAGAAAACATTAACTTCCAATGGAGCCAAAACGACACATATGACTTTTGAGTTGAAACGATACAGAGTTCTTTAAACTTTTTTGCACAAGCATACAATGGAGTTTATAACGGGTTAAATAAATACTAGTAGAATTTAAAAGACACTCAATTGAAGGAAAACGAGTAACAGGTAAAATAACGGAAAGGAAATTGAAATAACGATTCATCACCAAATATTATTTCTCTAATTATTTTTATTGACAAACATTTTTTTAACATCTCAATAGAGACGAAGTTGGGATATTGTAGAAGAACCAGGAACTTGAGGCACCTACAGGGCTTACGACCTGTCATCGGCTGGTTTACGCGATCACTTTATGCGCTTGCGCAACGTTCACCAATTATGCCTTCTTATTGAGTTCCCTTATCAATGTAATTTTGAAAGTTTTATATATTTGAAGTGTGTAACAATTCACTTGAAAATAAGGAACTATACTATTGCCATCTATGGAGTAACGGAAAAGCCTTTTTGTAACGCCATCTATTGAGAAATTAAGAAATGAGTTTATTTGTAAACAATGAAAGCAACAGTCCTTATAAATGAGATGACGGTGTCTCGCACAGATGTCACCCTGATCACGTAAACCAGCCGATGACAGGTCGTAAGCCCTGTAGGTGCCTCGATTTCTGGTTCTTCTACAATAACCCAACTTAGTCTCTATTGAGATATTAAAAAATGTTTGTCAATAAAAATATCATTTGACTCCCGAAAGGGAAAAAATCCAATATTTGCGTATAATATGCAATTAAAAAAAAATTCAATTTCGCTAATTTATTGTTTTATACGTGAGAAGTGGATAAGATAACGATAAGATTGATTTATAAGATGAATTCCAAAGGGTACTTAATGTACCACTCACCAGAGAATAAGTACTTACATCTCAAGATGCTTTCCTGGATTCGTTAAAAAACACAAAACTTATTAAATTAGTAAAAATTGTCTGAGTTAAATAAAACAATTAATTTTAAGCTTGTTTTAAGTTTCATTTTTTTATTATGAAAAATTTTTAACGTCACAATAAAGACGAAGTTTGAATATAATAGGAGAACCAGGAACTCGAGGTAATCGGCTGGATTACGTGATCACTTTACGCGCTTGAGCAACGTTCTCCAATTGTGCCTTTATATTGCGTTCCCCATCCATTCAATTTTTGAAAGTTCTATATATTTTAATCATGAAAGTCTGTTGGTTTGAAAATAAGCAGAAAAGACACTTTCGCCATTCATGAATTGAGGAAGAAACTATTTTTTTTGCAACGCCATCTATTAAGAAATTGGATTGTAGGTAAACAATGAAAGCAACAGTCCTTATACATGAGGTGACAATGTTAAAAAATTGTCGTAAAACATCATTGACTTCCGATAGGGAAAAAATCCAATGTTTGCGTATATGCAACTATAAAATTTCCATTTCAATTGTTATCATTTCTGACACTAACTAGTAAAAGTCAATATGTGACTCATAATTACAGGAACTTCTATTATAATTCCTACACTATAACATTATCGTGTCAAACATATGTTCATACATGAAATGTTAAAGAAATCCCATATGTTAAGATGAGTACGTCACATTGGTTATGCTTTGGTAAACGCGACTTTAAACAAACAATGAAATGGGAAATGCATCGTACATAAAGTAAGAAGTTTTATTGTTTTCGACTGTCGTCGTTGAATTCAAGTTACCTGTTGGAGATAATGTTCTTTATCGAAAGACGAATCCTAAAGTGAAACTATTTTGGAGATGTCTGTGTACCAGCAGATGGTGGGTTTGAGAAATTTAATACAGATCCAGAAAATGTTTGAAAACAACATCGGTTTCATTCTCTTTCTTTCCCGTTGTTGTCTCTCTACTCTCAATTGGTTTAATGTAAATTTTGTTTGAATATTCAATGCCCTCCAAGTCGGAGTCGGATTCCTGGTAAATAGTTGAAGCGCCTGCCTAGTGATGAGTCAAATAATCTTTGGTCATAAAGACATCGTTGCACCTAACGACGGATGCACGAACAATATCTAAATAAATTTCATAGCTATGTATCTTCACCAAAACAAATCTCCTGGCATTGACCGCATTGACGCAGCTCTCGTACAAAGGTGCTGGCACATAGCTCGCCACGAGATTATCTTATTGTACAACAATTGCTTGCGAGAAGGCTACTTTCCGGATTGTTGGAAAACAGGTTTAATGACTGTTATTCCCAAGCGTAGTGACCTGGATCCTTCTGACCCAAAATCATATAGACCGATTACTTTACTACCTATTTTGGGTAAGGTCTTAGAAAAGCTTATATGTCGACGCTTAGAAGATCATCTTTCCAGTACCCACCCACTGTCCGATCGTCAGTTCGGTTTTCGCGCTGGGAAATCAACGGTTGATGCTATCTTGGCTATATCTGATATTGTTAGAAGCTCTGATAGTAAATATGTTATCTCTATATCTCTTGATATTGCGGGAGCATTCGACAATGCCTGGTGGCCTCTAATTTTAAAAAAACTTCGAGACCGTAAGGTTCCTAGCAACATATATAAATTAGTGAAGAGCTATTTTACTAATAGACATGTGGCCATGCCCGGGGGACAAGATTTGCACTGGCGACCAATTAGCATCGGGTGCCCTCAGGGTTCTGTTCTGGGTCCACTGTTATGGAACATCTTGTTCGACGAACTTCTATCACTTTCAACGCCTACGGGCTGCAGTATTTTGGCATATGCCGATGATGCTACAATCCTTATTCAAGGTAACACCCGAGCACTTATTGAGCGCGCAGCTACTCAGTTACTTTCTTCTGTTGCAGATTGGGGTATAAGTCATAGACTCAATTTCGCACCTAAGAAGACGTATGGGTTAGTGTTAAAAGGCATAATGAAAAGTCCTCCCTCCATCAAATTTATCAATACGCGTGTAATATTTAAGGATAGGGTCAAAGTTTTGGGTGTTACACTAGATAGAGGCCTAACTTTCCAATACCATGTTCGTGCTGTATCCGATAGTGCAAAAATAGCCTTCCAAAAGATTTCACGTCTTGCTCGAGCTAGTTGGGGCCTTAAATTTCCAGTAGCAAGACTGTTTTACAACGCTACCTTTCTGAGTATTATGTGTTATGCCGCTCCTTGTTGGGCTCATCGTTGTGAAACCCAATACATTAGACGTCTGCTGCTTTCTGGACAGCGCTTCGCTCTAATAGCTTTAGCAAAGGCTTACAGAACCTGCGCTACCGACACACTTTCTATTCTCACAGGTATGGCTCCCCTTGATCTGGAAACACAGCGACGAGCTTCAATTCACAACCTGTATAGAGGTCGAAGCTCAATTTTGGGTGGTGTTTCTCTCCCACCTGTAAATTTACCCACAGTTCGTGGAGAGATTGAGAACTTGGCCCGGAGTTCTCTTTTAGATGCTTGGCAACGTCGCTGGTCTTCTTCTTCCGTGGGCAGACTGACATTTTTATTTCTTCCTGATGTGAGGACTCGAATTTTTTCCTCGTGGATTGTTCCCGATTATTGGACCACGCAATTCCTTACTGGACACGGCAGTTTCAAAAGTTATCTCTTTCGTTTTCACTTATCCGATTCGTCCTCATGTCAGCTTTGTGATAACCCTGAACAGACTTCTGAGCATATCCTATGGGAATGCACTAACTTCTCCGTGTCAACATTCCGACGAGAACTCTACGACGATGTCCGAGGGAATTTCTTTGGACCCATTGGACATGCGGACCTTGTAGCCACGAAGAGCAACTTTAGGGCTTTCAAGACTTTCTGTCTTAAATTCGGTGCACTATTATCTTCACTATCACTGAGCAGTGAGCCAGTTGTTTCAACATGATTAGCTCTCTTTGGCACATTAAGTGCAGTGTCTGCAAGGTTTTAGAGTTCTCCGGACTCTTCGTATGTTCTTTATGTGTTCTTTCAGAGTTTTGCAAGGGGCCGTTATTAGTCCCCATAAGCAGAACGGGTGGTGGTGGGGGAAGAACAGCTATGTAGTTGTAGTGTTAATAGATAGGTAAGAAATTCGTTGTTCATCAGTCAATTATTATACAAAAAAGAGTACGTCTGGATTCTTAGCAAATATTATTAGAGTAAATATTTGAAGAGATTGGTATATCGAAGTATTGTTGCACCTATTCCACCGTCACTAGAATCAAGACGTAAATGCCAAGATATACAATTTCTGTACAACATATTGAACAATATTATTGATTGCCCGGAACTTTTATCGAGTATTGACTTTAACGTACCATTGAGACGCTCCAGACATACATCTCTCTTCCTACCTAAATTATACAAAACTAATGCCGCGAAAACCACTCAACTATAAACAGAATTATAAACACATACATAAAATATGAGAAGTCCCTTGACATAGACCTATTCAGTGACACAAAACATAAACTCACTCAAAAACTAAAAACAGGAATTTCATAAGATTATTACTTACGCACAGCAAGCATACACATACACATATACACTTACACACACACCCTCACATATACTCACCCTCACATATACTCACCCTCACATATACTCACCCACACATATGATTTTGTATCTTGAATATATGACTGTATTTTGTAATATAATATTATAGTATTGTACGCTAATAATTGATGTATGGAGATGATAATTGTTATATTAAATGTTTTTATGCATATATACTATTCTTCGTACATTGTTACCTTCAATTTGAAAAAAATAAAAAATAAAATAAATATTTTCAATGAACTATGGTAAAATCTCTGTAACAGAGAGATATTCTTCTTCGATATTCCACAAATTACAAGTTAGTAATAATCTCCATTCAGCTATCTAAAATCGATCAATTTGTTATGCTGAAATATAAAAATCAGTGATTGTACTGATTGTCGATAAGTTGAATTCAATCAACCATGAAAAGGAAACGTCGATTATAGATCTACCCATCTTGGATAACACTTGTTGCCTCATACAGATGCTTCAGTTCCTCTGCCTTTTTTGGGGTCTAAGGAACTGGGAGACCAGATACATTTTTATCTGGTCACTCCAACGAGAAGGGGGTCGTTCTTGATTTCATTTACATGTATAGTAGTTGCGTAAAAATAATCTCTTGAAGGAAGACTGATAAGTGATTATGAATAAGACCAAAGCGAGAACCATTTTGGTTGGATGCTTTCTCATCTCTAGTCACTGTGTACATACGTATACAACATGAATGTATAAAAGTACACATGTTCATGAACTGGCAGAGACTGTAACTTAACCCAAAAATGCCTTTGTCCGGGAATAAATTTATATCTCAGGTAACCCAGGATGAAAGATTAATTTTGAGGGAACATATATTAATACTGTGTACTCTCCCGCCTGAACTAAACCTTATAAAGAGACAGGAAGTGTATATTGTATATTTAGGAACATCATGAAAAATGAATCTGACAGTTGAAAAAAAAAATGAAGAACAAGGTAATTTTATGAGAAATTAATTTCTTTGGAGAGTATTAATTCTAATTAATAATAAATAAATAAATGAACGAATACATTATACATGTTTTTACAGGAATACATTCTTAGATGAAGGTCTTCAATTATCCTTTCTATATGTCTCTTTAGTGACCTTCCCGGTAGAGTCCGACCTTGTGATATTTCACGTTTCAATGTCTAAAGTAGCATCTTATTTTCCTGCTCCATATTATGATGCCCTCTACATCGCGGATCAGCTTATATCCTCGTTGGGTTTTCTGTCCATCATAAGCGTTTCGATGGCCACAATACCCATCGACTTAAAACACAGATGGCCGTGTTCACCAATGAACATCAAATGGATCATCAACTAACTACCTGCTCGGAGCTCAAATCTTTGAGTGCATCACTCAATGAATTTGCATTTCACCAACTAAAAACCAACATTCTTAATTGAGCCCTAGGCTCAACTATCCTTAAATTTCCGGTGTACAGGAATACGAACTCAAGTTTAATTGTATAGAAATCAAAAAATCAAGAATACATACTTTATCTTGTTTCTTTTATTAAAATAACAATCAAATATTATTCAGTGTGTAGTTCACAATTTTTACAAGTTTTTGAAATTGTTTGAAAAAAGTATTACTTTGATCTCATCAGTAGGTGGTATATTCGCATTAGTGTCGTGAATGGCCGCGAGCGCTGTGTCGCATACCTGCTATTCTACCCTTGCTACCTGCATTATTGTGCATACCGCCATTATTGTTTTCGTTCTCATCAATTATTATGCTGTTTTAAATAAAATCCAATTTTATATCAGGATAACATAGAAAAATCAAATATAAGAGTTGAGTCGCCGGCGTCACTTAAAGGTAGTAAGATTGTTTGGTGAAACGAAATTTTATGGTGAGTGCATCAAAAAATTGATTTTAGCGCTTAGGAACCTTGGTGAAAGTGGGGGAGAATCTCATAAATATGTCAATATTTGTGTTACATATTTGTGCCATCTATATCAGAAAATAATCTCTGTGGGGCAACTCACACTCTGATCATTCAGATCACAGAGAAAGAACACCTTAAGTGAGTTGGATAAAGTCAAAATGGGCGGCTTTCTATGAACACTTTCTCAAATGGATTACAAACATCATTGTTTCGAGAAACACGAAGACTATCAACGCCCATGGAATACTCTCGAATATTTAACATACATAAATACATACCAACACGCCATGTCCCTCACGGGGTAGGAAGAGAGAACCGAACGTCACATATTTCTATCTTGACACATATTCGTACATTGTCTTATTCATGTTCGTCTGTTGTTCACGCTTCTAACATTTCCGTCTTTCAAAATACCGTTGACATGGACGTGCCATCCCTTCCTTGGGCGGCCCCGACCTCTCAATCCATTATCGTCCGCAATGTATATTTTCTTCGTCAGGCGTTCTTCATTCATTCTCCCCATGTGGCCAAACCACCTCAATGTGTTCACTTTCATTCTATTATCACGATATTTGAGAAAAAAAATGTTTTGTATAATTTCGAAGTTTACACCTACCCGACGAGAATGTAATAGAACGAGAATAAAAAATGAGGACATAAGGAGAGAATGCAAGATAAAGAAGAATATTATGTAAAATTAAAGTGAATGCCTTGAGGTCGTTTGGACATATTGAAAGAATGAACGATGAACAACTGACCAAAAAAAATATAAACGGGTGTAAGAGATGCAGTGAATAGCAGGGGTCGCCCCAGAGAGGGGTGGCATGACCATGTGAATGATATTTTGAAAGAAGAAAACCTATAGATTTTGAATGATTGACGAGCATGTATGAGACGATGCATGGATGTAAAGGAAGCCAGAAATGTGGACAAAAATAGAGAAGTATGGCGCTCGGTTCTCTTTGCTTACCCCGCAAGGGACATGGCGTGATGATATGTACATATGTATGTATGTATAATTTTTTTTTTGTTACTATTACAAATAGGTAAATGAAATCGATCAAGACAGAATTTGAACCCGGGTCTACTGGATATTAACCTCCATGACCCACAACTCGGAATCATATCGTATAACTTTTTAAAGTATGAGATCGACCTATTCGGGTTGAAGTTTAAAAAAATCCCCCGACGGAGTAAAAAAAATGGTAAATCGATAAATTTGATAAAGTGGGCAGTCGTGTAAAAATATGACTCGGGTTTATACACGAACACAAACCTATTTAGGAATCAATCCTTCATCAATTGAACTTTGCGGAACTTTTCCTATCGCATCCAATATTTTCTTATCCCGTCTGGGTTTTGTACTTTCCTTTCTTCTCTTTCAGCCGTGATGGACGGTAATCGTTTGTTAACCCGAGACACGGAGAAAGAAACGGAAAGAAACCACCCCTAAAATGTGAGGGATATTTCTGGATCTCTGATCATATCACTCTGTCGTATCAAAACAATACACTTTTATATTTTTCGCTGTAAAATATAATACGGGTCGAAGCGAAGGCGGCGGGTTTGTATGACTCGGCAGTTTCTTTTTTTATATTGTTGAAAAATAATGAGAAATATCTGCCAAATATGTACATATTATGTAGAATGAAATACAAAAATATAGAATAAACAATTTAGATATGTATTTTTGCTAGCGTTAAACTTCCCGACTCATTATGTATATAAAACGTATTTTTTTAATGTTGCATATTTATTTATACTAATAATAATAATAAATCAATTTACAAATATACATACAGGGTAGAGTGGAGTAGAAGAGAGGCAGCCATAGCTGTTTCAGACCAATTCTAGGATTGAAACTGAGAAGAAGAAGAAAAAGAAGGAGACGAAGTTGGAATATTATAGAAGAACCAGGAACTCAATGCACCTTCAGGGCTTACGACCTGTCGTATCTTGTGGTCGCTCTTCGACTAGATGCAGTATTTTATTTATAGTATCGCTTCTCGGGTAACTAACAGGTACTATGTCAAATATTAATTTTAACACGCACCCAATAATAAGTTGCCACATTCCAGACTGAAAACAAAATTGAAAATTGTGTCTCCACCGGGAATCGAACACGAAGGTCGACAGATTGATATTGATGGAGTGATCTTTGAAGTCTGCATTGGGATATTCAGTGAATGGTGCGGTACGTTCTGCCTAGAACGATTACAGCCACCGACCTCAGTCATAAAGATGAGGACGAGAGATAAATATATCAATACTAATTCCTGGAGAGCCATTTTGTTGTTATATAGATTTTTGTTGAAATTTTAAAGAAACCTCGATTCAAGGTGGTTTTATATTAGTTCCTTGATAGCCATTTTCCTTGCGAATATTATTGTAACTATGACTATATTGATTAGCGATTAGAACGGTTTTTAACAAAAAGGTGAAGTTAGGTACCTATATTTATATTTTTTTATTCTATTCATTACATTTTTCCTTAACTTGCACTCTTGTCTTGAATATATTCATTTTTATTATTGACTCATTCATTTATTTGATTTGTAACACATTTAATAAAATGAAATATCAATTCATTTTTTTTCTTTGACTACTTTTTTGATGTCAAATATGGTTTGTGTAGCATTTCCTCCTATTTATTTTATTATATTTATAATGATTTTGGTAACTGGTTATTTTTAAAAACTGTAGGTACCTTCATGATTTTTTTTTATAATCTTGAATATTATTTATACCTACAACTATATACATATCTTCAAAAAGAATTCAGGAGATATTTCAAACAATTAAGGAGATATGCAGTGTGTATTTTATATGGTTCAGTATATTACGTGTGTATGGAGAGTGCCTATGCATGTATGTTAGGAAGTGTATGATCAATTGTGCTGAATCCACTTTAAAATAATGTTGTTTAATTTACAAAACCAAAGACTGCACCCAATATAACACAGGGATTATCCCTAGCATATTGGAGAGCAAAATCTGTAATTGACAACAAAGCGCAAGAGAGTGTCAATGGTCTGGATGTGTATGTGTACCTTTCCATTGTCTCTAAATATATATTTATAATATTTTATTATAAAGCTTTAATATTGCTGTCAAACCTCTTTATGTAAAATGTCATGTTTATTATTAATAAAATAAATAAATAAATAAATTTCGGATTAGAAATATATTTTTTTAAATAATTCCATGGATTTTTCAATGTATTTGTAATAACTGTCATGTTTATATATATTTCAAGACCCATCTATGAATATCATTATAAATGGGTACAGAAAAACTTTAGTTAAGTGATGCATTAACAAGTAGTGAGAGATAATATTATAACCATTATAGAGAAATGTCATTTAGATAATATTTAAGTATTCACGGTTTACACTCCATATCGCTTAGAAAACAGTTTTGTTTAGATTAACATCTTTACTGGGTACAAATCTCTTAACGTAAAAATAAAATAAAATTAATTCAATGATAATGTAATTAATTATTTATGTCAGATAAACAAATTATAATATTCTTTATTAACATATTACCTGGTGAGTCCAAATAGGTAAAAAATTTATATTAAAATTATACAAATAATCGAATATGTTAAAAAAAATCGAGGAGTCCATTATAGATTCAATGACAAAATGTAATATCTATGTTAGTGACATCTTTCAAACTACAAGAGTTTTTGGTTTAAATTTGGAAGACCATTTTTAGCTTCCATTACCACGTCGATAGTCGAGAAATACCTATGATTTTTTTATTTAACATTTTTTAGTAGTCCGGCCCCAGAAAAGGTGGGCCGATGATATTGTCCCTGTCGCTGGAAACAGATGGGTTCAAAAAGCCCAAAAAAAAGACGAGTGGAAGCTTTCAGAAGAGGCCTACATACAGCAGTGGAGAGATGACTGAGAAAGAAGAAGAAGAACATTTTTTAAGAGAATTTTATCAATTTCTCAACAGATGTCATGTAGAGAGTACCATACGAGTTTCATAATGAAAGTTTTGAATAAATGTCGTATAGCTTACTGCTTTTAAATTGAGTCCTATGTACAGCTCAAAATATAAGTTTAATGGACTTTATTAAAGAAAATTAACAAAAAAAATATTAAAGAAAACGGTAATTTTCATTTGCCAATACTTTCATAATGCTCTGGACACGGAAATATATCTCTTTCTATAGGGTCTGGACAAGGAAATGAATGAATGATAATGCTCTTACGTTCTGGAGAAGGTTTTTTTTTATTTTTTTAAATTATTTTGTGCGTAAACTAAATAGGTAGGTACTTTATTGACACATCAATGCTTTTTTAGCCGATTATAATTGCAATATTTAGGAATCGAACGTAGGAAGCCGGCACAAATCAAAACGACTGAGGAATTTGCCACAACGTTCGACATAAAATGTAAATAATAATACAAATAAACACTTCCTTGCACCCTGCGCAAGTGGCGAGTTTATTGCCGTATGACAATTTCTTCCAAATAACCCGTGTTACCAGCCCATAGAAACAATATTTGCGTGAGAAATGAATTTAAATAAAATTTCTCCTCTGCTGGGTATCGAACCCAGGACTCCCGCACAGAAGCCAAACGGCTTACCAACTGTGCCACGGCGGTCGTCACAGTTAAATATATCAAAACAAAATAATAAGGCGCTCAGTTACCGCTGCCTACCCTGTGAAGGCCATGGATACATTTGTAGACAGTTAAACGATGCCAAATTGAATAAAATGAACGATTTGTGGTTTAAAATTTAAATTGAATAAAGTGTCATTATATTTTGGATCCACTGACAGAGAAAAAGAGGACAGTGCGATAATATTTTTACGTATAGGTGTATTCATAATAATAATAACGAGGTTATCAAATAAAACAATATGGACACAACTAGACCAATACAAATACCAATTAATTGTCGTAAACAGATTGTTCAAATAAACTAATTTGTTTTCGAATATATTTTATATTCAGATAGATGATAAAAATAAATTAATTTAAACCGAATACCATTTAACGGTTGGATAGATAGCGCAAATAATGTGTATCGTATATTTTTATAATTGGTATTAATATTTATCCGCTAGTTAATTTTATATTGTAAATAAATTCGGCCGCAGTTTGGACGCGAAACCCATGCGACCAAATAAATATGCGTACGTAAAACACATGATCCGGTAATAATGCGAGACGAAAAATTAAAGTGTACCTAATGGTTTTTAACGGTCGGTTCGTGGTAATCCATGGTCACTTATAATTAAATACGAACATTATTTATCTAAGCCACTGATACTTTCGGAGTTTACAATACTCCCCAACTAATTCTAAGCCACATCTAGTATTTACTATCTATGTTTTACCAGCGACAGGTGCTTTGGTGTGCTGGGTGGCGGCAGAGCGTTTAGCGCGCTGAATTTGTGGTCGCGAGATCGAATCCTGCCACGACGATTATGTTCACCTATTAGCACATGTATATGTACTTGGTACAAGAACATATTCATTCTTAAAAAAAATGCTGTAAGCATTATAATGAATATCAAAATGAATGAATGTTAACGCAATGAGATGGTTTGACCACTTGGATAAACGAATGAAGATCGAATGATAAAGAAAAAAAAAACACTTACAGCACTGAGAGAGAAATCGATAAAGTAGGTACTGTTTTAAAACCCAGAATTCCGTTAAAACATCAAGAATAGCGATCTTACTTATTAGATTTCGTATAAATAAATAAACTAGTTCACCGAATTGTTTTCGAACACCCTGATTTATTATTTCATATGGCCACATTAGCTTCACAGATGTCAAAAAATAGATAAATGCATATAATCTTTGGATTACTGGACATCGAAAACTGAAAAAAAACACCGCGTTGTGCCGTGTTGAGTCAATTTAAACACGATTGTGATGAAGAATAACAAGGAAAAACAGATATTAAATTTTTCTGTCAATCTCAAATATGCGTCCGATCATATGTGTTAGTCAAGTGTTAAACAAACCCTCGACCTGTCCTAACTTGACGTCTATGAAATAAAGGTGTAATAAAGATAGTCAAGGTTTATAAGTATCTTATTTCGTTGATCACGCTCTATTACCAGGTACTAAATATAGTTTACGTTCATAAATAATACTGTATATATTCTACTGTAGATATTTAATAAACCTTTTAAAAATACACTGAATAAGATTATGATAAAATATAAATAAATTAATCGTTCTACACTATAGTACGAATAGTTCTGATAATTATGTATAAGTGATAAAATGAGTTACTATTTTGATTTATTTTAAGAAAATATTCAGGTCTTTAAGCTGACCACATGCTATGTTGTGTGACATTTAAAAATAATATTATATGCGAATGTTTAAATGTCAAACTGGAATTCAATCATTGGTTGTTTCCCGATGAGTCACAGTCACACACTACCACCGTTCAGATTTTGACGAATAAAAAAAAAACAATAAAGATTCAGAAATGATGAAATTATTCCGTTCGATTGAAATTTAACAAGAGAATTTATTGCTCATTTAGAATCAGAGATGTCGGATAATTGGCCATAATACTTTCAGATAAGACGCCAATTTGCATACATTAGAAGATGATGATTCCACCAACGATGCTGCGTGGATTCTTATTTTATTTGTTTTAAGAGTATACGGTGATATATTCCGATATTCAAATGCCGACGAATATATTAACTCCCGTGTAACGTTGTACAAAAACGGAATATCACTTTTATGACGTTTATTGGTCGTTTGATTCAATCTTTATTCCAAGGTTTGGAAATGGTTGATATTAATTATTCAATCGTGTAGATTTTATCTAAGGACTTAGGCTCGGTACAGACGAGAGGCGGACGTGAACACGGGCCGTTATAATAGCGACAACACACTGTGTCGTCAAAAAACACCTACACACGATAGCTAGTTTTATACCATACCTAATTCAATTTCAAAATATGCAGTATCACAGTTGAAATTGAATTAATTGTATATTTAAAATTAATTAGAATGAATTGAAAAAAATATATAGCCTTTTATAGGATATACTAACATAGGTAGGTATCTTAATATCAAATTTCATCCAAAATCTTTCAGCCGTTTTCGTGTTATTGCTGAGTAAAAAAACATCTAAGCATCCAAAGAATCGAATTTATTTTCATGATTAAAATATATTATAGAACTTATAAAAAATGGATTGATAGGGAACTCAAAAAGAAGGCATTATTGGAGAACGTTACACAAGCGCATTAAGTGTAACATCACGTGAACCAACCGATGACAGATCATAAGCCCTGTAAGAGCCTTGATTTCCTGGTTCTCCTATGATATTCCAAGTTCATTTCTATGGAGATATGATCAAAAGTTTGTCATAAAAAATAATAATATAACATACAATTTATACTTTTACTTAAATCATTTTTGAAAAAAATATATTAAAAACTTATTTTTGCCCACTTAACTATCAAAGTTATTTATGTAAACTTAACTTAAGTTCCAGGTTGTCCTATAGTATTCCAATTTCATCTGTATTGAGATGTAAATTTTGTCATTAAATTAATATATTTGTTACACAGAAAATAAACGACAGATATGTATGTAGGTAGACACTACGTTTTAAACATTTAATTTATTTATTTAAGTACCTATGCAAGGACGGGTTTGCTGCCGTATTTCATTTAGTCCACTTAATTGAGCAATAGAAAAAAATATATAATTTGTTGTTCTCGCGTTCGATATTTGTATCGCTCGCTTAACCGCTGCCGCTCTCGGTGTGCTCCAAGCTTAATACTGCGCGTATAAGGAACGAAACGCGTTAAAAGGCTACCCGGGGTAGATTTTTCAGGCGAAGATATATTTTACAATACAGATCACGTCAACCTTAATCCCTTGGAATGAGATATCGGAAAAATGTCGACAAGGTATCATTCGATAACATACGATCTAAGAAATTCCTTTAGAATAAGAAAACCGACGTGGATTTTTTAACTTTCATACGATGTTGGTTAAAATTTACCACATATTAAATTTACCAGTGTGCCTTCAATATTGACAATGTCAGGGAAAGATACTTTTTAAAAAAATTAAATTTTACCTACACATTTTATTTTATTTTATTTTTACATTTACGGCTTGAAAGCCTATTTAAAAAACAACAAGTATACCATGATTAAAACTTAATTTTAAAATAAAAGAAAATTTAAACTAACATAATGATATCAATAATATCAACAATAATTAAAAATTGTTCTAAAAACCCCAAACACAACGATTACTATATTTACAGGTCATAAGTAAAAATGTTTAAAAAAAATTATTTGAAAATAAAGAAATCGTCGGCAAAAATATCAGAGTGTCTCCTCACAGTATTACCAAGTCTATGTTGTCTAGGTATAGGGGAGTGGTAGGCGTAGTTACTCTGGGAATGGCTCTCACGAAACATAACACACTGTCTTGTGGTTTTGGACGGTACATTGATATTTATAAGTTAAAGGAGTTCGGGACAGTCTATAGCGTTGTTTAATAATTTATGTAGGAAGGAAAGGTCAAAAACCTTTCTTCTATCGTTAAGTTTTAAAAGTTTAAATTCTAGCATAAGATCTGTGTAGTTGATATGTTCTATTGGAATCCCCTTTTTATAATTTACAAACCGCAAAAAAAAATTGTTACTTATGTAGATGTTACCCTATTTATTGTAACTATATCTACCGTGTTTATTCTATTTACTTATTTAGGTCATAATATTATAAAGAATGTAGGTATATTAAGTATATTAAGGTTCTCTCTGCCTACCCCGCAAGGGACATGGCGTGATGGTATGTATGTATGTATATTAAGAGAACATACATCTAGTGACTGAAAACAAGTTATATTAAAACCGCCTAATGCGCTATGAAGTGACGTGTTAGTTGGAGTAACTATCACGTCCGGTAAAAATAGGTTAATATGTGATTTAAAGTATCGGATTTGTATCCCGAATTTGTTGATTATTTGCATTTTAAAAACAAACCTGACTAACAATGAAAAAATAACACAAACATTCACTTTGATGTTATGGACTCTTTAAAAACATAAAAGATTTATTTCTCCACAACACAATAGTTTTGGAGTATATAATCCAACTGTCGATTCGTTCAAGAGAATTTATTTCTTGTAATGAATCGACAAAGTTTCAATCCAAGATGTGCAAGATTTGTATGCCAGGTCTAAATTTTTCATGTTTTTTTAACTTTGAATTCAAAAAACACCAACTTAAAGGCTTCACAGCATATTATAATGTTCCATATATGGATTAATATACTATTAAGCCGTTTGTCTAATCGGGGTAGGAAAAAATGACTGAACTCCACACTATTTCATACTTAGATATATGTTTTGTATATGATAACAATTATATACCTACAATAATTTGGATTTAAGGGTTTATAGTTTCGTACCTACGTATTCTTCCTACTATCCATTCTATCACCATCGACAGTTGGATCTCATGTGGTACATGCAACTAGTGAAGTAAAAAAGATTTCTTCGGTATTAAAAAAAAGTAAAATTGAAGATATTGGATGTTCTTATAAAATAATTACTAGTAGCGCTGTTCGTGTTTCAGTTAAATCAGAGAATAAATAATTCCTCTCTTGGCACACATTATAGCCGGTCACGTGAGGTATTACCAACAACAGACTTCGTATTAAAATACCATTCGGCTGATAACGACTTGAAGGGGAACGAAATGCCACATACCTGAATACAAATATTTCTATAACCTGCCATAATAATTAACCCGTTAAAAAAAATATCTACACTTTGCCTTCAGACGCCGCCAACAGAGTGTTGTTCAATGCATAATGAAGTTGGTTTGCATTTAATTATTTGACATATTCATGTTGATGATGATGATGATGATAATATCGTCTGTCTGGTAAGACAAAAGAAAGGGAAAAAATATATTAATTATTCATATACACATAGGTATATCAGGTTCAAAACTGAAAGCTATATCTTAGCTAAACAAAACGTGTTATTTTACAATTCAATATTAATTCTGTAGAATGAATAAAATCGAATGAATGAATTCGTGGCTCAGTTGGTTGGATATCTGACTTTTGAGCCAAAATTCCCGGAATCGATTCCCGGTCGAGACATTTTTTAATTGTGTTTTCAGTCTTGATCTGTGAGATGATAAACATCACAAAGTATCCAGAATGTGCCAACTTGCTATTGGGTAGGTATGTGTTAAATATATATTTGACATAGTACATGTGAATTATCCGAGAAGCGATGCAAAAATAAATATAAATAAACATAAATTGAAACTAAACCTAACCTAAGCAAATTGCAAAAAGTTATTTTTAAAAGATGGTACAGCCTGAACATAAAAATGTATACCGACTTGAGGCTAAGTAGTGTGTTTAATTAACAAAATTAAAAACAAACAACTACCTATTTGTCGGATACAACAAAATCTGGAATTCCCCAGGGATCAGCACTGTGACATATTTTGTTCGTACTGTACGTATATAAATAAAACAATTGTCAATTTGTTATTTGTTTTTATTTATATAGGTATTTAAAGAAATGGGCCACGTACAAAAAATTTTATTTAACAATTTTATTTAACAATATTGTAACATAATTAGCCCATCTTTGATTATTCCTGTCTAATGTGTCTCCTGAAAAGGGTCCTGGACATACAGAATATGTCCACAGACCTGATTCTTCCCCAATTATATGTGATAAAGCATCGGTACAATAGCGACTTCTGTGCGGCGTTTTTTTTTAACCAACATTGATTTGCTCTCTCTTGACTATAGCCGTATGTTTTTCAAACTTCGTAATATGAAGGATTTTCAATCTTAACCTCTCGCTGTAGGTAGGTATCTAAAATTTTACTAACGATACAATATTATGAAAATATTTACAAAAAACTAATTCTCTCAATAGATGGCGTTACAACAAAAAAAATAAAAAGATAATAAGAATGTTGTTCATAATTTCACACATAGATGGCTGTAGTCAAAATTCCTTATTTTCAAGCGTAAAGAATTTCAGTATTACAATATATAGAACTTTCAAAATTGAATTGATAGGGATCTCATTAAAAAGGCATAATTGGTGAACGTTGCGCAAGCGCATAAAGTGATCACGTAAACCAGCCGATAACAGGTCGTAAGCCCTGTAGGTGCCTTGATTTCCCGGTTCTCCTACAGTAAATATTCCAACTTCGTCTCTATTGAGATAATTAAAAATCTGTTTTTATTTTATTTTATTTTATTTTATTTTTTAATTAACACATACAACATTAGATAGTTTATTACATGGATTAATACATATGATACATCAATTATCTAAAACTAATGTCAGTTACATGTGTCAAATACATTTTGGTTTGTGTGTGTAGTGTAAGTAGTAAAGTATTTTTATTATTTATTTATTTAATTATTATTCCGCTTATGTAAGAGAGAGGGTCTGTATATGAATGTGTGTGTGAGGGTGTGTGTGTGTGTGTGTGTGTGAGGGTGTGTGTGTGTGTGTGAGGGTGTGTGTGTGTGTGTGTGTGTACCTTTGACTCCCGACAGGGAAAAAAATCTAATGTTTGCGCATATGCAATAATAAAAATATTCGATTATGAAAATATGTTTTCTATGTGGAAATTTGGTTTTGAACTTCAATAATAATAAATAAAATATGATGGCAACCTATAATAGGAGAATCACAAGTACAGACAATAAGTACGATGAATCATATAGCGTAATAAATCAATGAACTTATAGGTAATGCCGCCATATTCAATGCGGCATATCTCACCTCTAGTGCAGTAGTTTCCTACCTATTGGGAATTCATATTCGGATGCAACTTATAAAAATAATACATTGTTCACAGCGAAACGTAATTTTGCCTCGGTCTTGGCTTCGATTCGTTCGTGCGTGGCACAACACTACGGCCGGTACCCATTTCACGAATGCAACGATCCAGCAGTTGACGCACGTGACAACAAAACGGAAGCGTTTCCTCATACGGCCAACACGAACACGTACAAATGGAATATACCCTTTGAAGAGTTGGCGTGATATTATCTCGTGCAGAAAAATGTAATGTCCCACGGTATGTTTGTTTCGAATTTGTTACGTGAATCGGTTTGTTAGCATTGGCACAAGGAGATTAGGTGCTCCGTACAAAAGGTGGAATGTCGTAAGCATTACACAGAGGAAAATATTTTTAATAAGTACCTACCAACCGACACTTTTACGGTATTTTTCTGAATGTGCCATTTTCTGGATTATTCTCAACTTACGCACTTTACTTTAGCTAACGTTTCCCTATAACAACTTCACCATGTTTCGGCTGAGACTATATTGGAGGACAATGGAAAAAAAGAAGTTGGAAATAAGATTAAAAATTATTAGGGTTAGTTGCTCCCAGTTTGGGTTTACGATGAAAAAGTATTAAAAACTAAATAAAGAAAAGATTTGGACCGCCAACGCAGACTAAAAACTTTGATATTGTATAAGGACGAATAAAAAAAATAATTTAATTCCATTACTTACTAAACAACTTTATATTTTGAGCATTAACAAAACTTAAATTGTATGTACTTATTATGGAAAACATATTTAACGGAACATTACATATGTAAATGTTACTAATATAATAAAAATATGAATAACTATTCTTGCACCTTTCGCAAGAAGCAAGTTTATTGGCAATATCTACCAATTACCCATAGTTAATTATTATCCTAAATGAGTTAACACGACTGTGCAATTGAGTAGTATTTCATAAGGTCAGTTCATCATAAAAAATTATGAGAATTGTTTTTGAGAAAATCAGAAGGTTTATAAAAAGGTATATAAAGTATAAAATAAACTTGTAAACATTACCACTTTTTGGTGAGATCTTTGGAAGTTCCAGGTTTTACCACTATTACGAGCAAATAATTAGTAAGTGCTTACCTGTAAATAAAGAAAAATAAACCATTAATACTGGCATACTTAATTTTCAAAAGGAATTCGTAAGGGTGGAAAAAGAAGTGAAAGGAAGGTGTGAACCAATAAATATCTGATGATCATCTTAATGAGGTCTGAGGTTGGTTAGGAAATAGAGAATGTGAAAAGAAAGAATAAGCTAAGTTCCTCCATGATTGTAGGATAAAAAATGAATATTTGCCAAAACAAAAAAACTTTTAGTGATCTATACAAAAAAAAATCAATTAATATAACATACACATTTAATTAACATGACACAAGAAGGCTATTAGGAGCATGGACCTATATCTTAGATAAATCCATTATGTTTCCAGTTATTTTTAACGTTGTTGCATTAGGCAATGGAAGCATGTCTAATGGCGAATGAGGGAACAAACCGGAATGTCGTCAAACAGGAATTGTTTAAGCAAAAACCAAATGAAATGGATGAGAGGTTTACTTATTAATAATAATAGTAACACAAACAAGTTTTAGATGGGTCGGTGACAGAGCGGGTTGGACAAATAACGCGGCTATCCAGTAAACTAGAGTTCTCATCCTGAATCGACCTATTTTATTCGACAATAGTATGAGATTGACCGAGAATAAATATGGAGTTTTAGTATCAAAACGTCGTCGCCTAAATCGCTCAAATCAAAAGTTAAAATCGAAGACAGGTTATGTATCTTAATAATTATACTTGGCGTTCAGGACGCTACTTGTTATTTTATGCATTTCAGACACAAGACTTTTAAGTACACGTCTGGTCTGAAAGATATCAGGGGAATTACCAAACTCCCTGGTTGTTATAGTAATATTTCTTGCTTTATTGCCGCTAATGAATTAAATTGGATGCAACTATGTTGGTTCGCCACTATAAAGTGGTTTTGTTGACTCAACATTATTATAGCTTGTGGCTTCACATACCTACTTGCTATTGAGAAGCAATGCATAATGTACTTTATGTTTAATACCTATGAACAATCGATTGGGGTAAACGGGGAAAACGCCATCAATTTTGAACGTGTAAGAAAAACTGTTAATCAATATGATCAGAATATATATTTTTCAATTATGGAAATTTTCTGTGTTAACCAATGAAATATAAATCTCATAATATTCACATATCCATAAAATATATTCTATCCTTCCATCGCAACATTACAAAATAACCCGATTTTTCTGCAAAATTATGACCTGTCTCATTGACCTGCTAAAAGAAAAACATTTGCTATTTTAGTTCACTTGATTCCCATGCTCTTCTTGTAGTGCCATACAATCAAGGAAAAAACTTCAAAATAATTCCAAATCGATATTCTTTCAGCAATTGCAAATGCTCTACTTTGTTCCTAATTGTTTTATTTATTTTATTTTTGGTAGATGAATTTTTGCTGCTGCACGCTTTAGATCACTTTTATCTCGAAATATGATCAAAAATGTCAGATAAAACTCTAGGATTCACGTTGCATTAAATGAAATTGCCAAATAGCAATAAATCCGCTAATTAATTAATTATACCTATAATAATTCAGGCTTTTCAATTGTGCCTAAGTAGGGCGTGTCTGAGTGATCTAGTATCAGTTATATGAGTTGTTGTGTGAGGGTAATTCTATTGTAAATTTATTTTAGTCTAATGGAATTCGTGAGTTGAATTCATTTTTTTTTCTTTGCGTTCAGACAGCACGACTAATGAAGGCAGTTCGAAATATTTCACATAGTTAGCACCATTTTTCAATTATGATTATAACATTTATTAAATATGATACTGGATCATTCCAAGTGTTCTGATAGCTTAGTTTGTAGCAGAAGGTGCTCTTGCTTCGTTGAGTACTCGAAAATACTGTTGACACTCCATTATATCTATATATTAGATGGGTCGGTGGCAGAGCGGTTAGCGCACTGGGCTAGTAATCCAGTTGTCGCGAGTTCGAATCCTGCCTCGACCGATTTCGTTCACCTAAGCACAAGCATTTATTTGGTTATTTTAGGGAGCGTAGGAAGATGTATATGTACTTGTTTAACAAGGACATATTCATTTTTTTTATAAAAAAAAAATAATCTATCGAAGCAATACAAGTATATAAAGAATTTCTTTTATTTTTCGTTTTTTTTTCATTTTAGGGAAAGCTTCGGCAATTGTGTTTGTTTATTTTTTAAAAAAAAACAGAACCGACCATTTGAAGTGGCTATATTTTTTATGTCGACACCCGAGAAATTTGCAAGAGACAATAATTATTTAAATTAACACCAAAGAAATTTGAGCGTGGCATTGATTGCATGAGTACACCTTACAATAGATAATGATTTTTTTATGTGAACACCCTTGAAATTTGCACGTGGCAATCGTTATTGAAATGAACACCCAAGAAATGCATGTGATCATTTTCTTAGTCTTCTGTCTTCCTCTTCTTCTTCCTCTTTTTTTAGATCTATGATTTGTTTTTACAGGTCCTCGGACGAGGATGTCCAGCTCTCTCTCCATCTCTTTGATGGTCTTCCCGGTGGTCGGCGTCCCTCTGGTATCTCGCGCATTACAATCTTTGGCAGCCTTTCTGGATTCATCCTTTTAACATGATCTCTCCAGTATCGTCTTCTTTGCCTGCTCCACCTTACAATATCTTCCACATTGCAGGTTCTGCGGATCTCCTCATTGAGGATTCTGTCTCTGAGGGTTCTGCCCAAGATAGGTTTTAGTGTTTTCATTTCTAAATGAACATCCAAATATTACAATTAAAGTGACAATATTTTTTAAGTGAACACAAATATAAAAATTAATGTGACAATCATTTTCTAAGTGAACACCAGAGAAATTTGCGAATAACAATCGTTTTCCCAAGAATTTATGCTTACAGATGGCATACATTTCTCATTATCCATGTGTTAGTTTCGTGTAACAGTTAAACGCGTCAGCCACCTAATCAATATTGAACGATATTATAATTATATTCCGTTTAGGCAAGTCTACCGGATTTGGGGTATTGAAATGCACAATAGGGTTGTATAGCGTGAAACAAAACATGGAATAGTATAACCACAGTATGTACAAGAGAGCGTGTCCCCATCCCAAAGTACCCACATAGATCCCATATAAATGTCATTGTTTCGTTGGCTCAGCAGAGATCAGCTGTGAATAATTTACGTTATTTGTGACTGTGACTGCTATCTTGTCAGGTCAGACAATCGCCTGAGAAATGCCACCTATTCAGGTGAACGAAACCAAACATCATCAGAAGAATATTAAGAGGGAAGTTAAATCCAAACATCGCATTTTGAAATGAAATTTCTCAAATATTTTATTCTTGACTGAATAACGTTACACAACGTTAACATTTGGCATAAATTCCTCTATACGTCCGTCGTAGAGACTTTTTTTGTTCAATATCTTCTTGTACACAAAATTCGTACACTGGCGGGTCATTGTCAAACGGCAATCTCTTTCAGCCAACCTTGGGGGCAAGTCTGGTCAATTGACTAAATCAAAACCCTCGTGATTACCCATATCATGGATACAATTATCATATGGAGTTCTATAACATCGTAAGATATTAAAGAACTCCATATAATAATTATATCCATGATATGGGTAATCGTGAGGGTTATGATTTCGCCGGTTGATCAGACATACCACCCATGATAATATACAATACAATGTGTAATTTGGCAATTAGGTTTTGATATGACAAAAATAAAAAATATATATAAAAAGCTAATAAAGATAACGAAAGAAAGGAAAAAAAAAGACCCAAAAAAAAGATCGTATATAAAAACGGTTCATAGCAATAATAGGAAAACAAAAGGATAAGGAGAAGAAGAGGAAAAGAATAAATCAGGTATTATCAATCACTTGACAAGTAGTTTGTCTCCATATAGGACGACCTTGAGCAGATCGAAGGGATTCGATTATTGAAAATATATAATATTATAGCAGACTTGGCAGGGATACTGCATCGGGGCGTTGAACGACCTTCTCGAAGCTATTAGGAGCCTTTCTGGAAATGTTGATACAACTCCTGAATGCATCTTTACGGAGTCCATCAATATTGCATTCATTGTTTATACAAAATAAATACATAAATCCTTTTTTAAGCACTGGCTGCGGCAAACTTCTAACTCTCCTACATAGGCAAGAAAAAAATAAATTTTAGAAATTAAAATTTTCTGATAGTATCTTCGATAATCGATTTTTTTTACTTTGTGTTAGCATTTTTTATTAATTGAATAAAATACAATTAAATTTTGTGTATACAGTTAAAATCTTGAATTTTATTCAATAGAATAAAGTCCCTCTACATGTTACGGGAACAAGGTTTCGGGAACTTAGTTACGGGAGCAAGGTTTCGGAAACGACGTTACGGGAACGATGTTCCCTTCTTCAGGAGAAACAGATTAAAATGAAAAAAATTAGTAGGCGGAGCATAAATATTTAAGGGTGAGGGGTGCAATTTAACGATTGGTTATGTCGGGGATGGGTTTTTGTATTGGATTAGAAAAATATTCAGTATAAGGTAGGTCATTAAGTCATTGATTTTTATTATTTATACAGACAGTGTTTATTAAGAAATCAACTGAAAGTCATATTTTAATAATCAATTCCATATTGTGTAAGCTAAGATAGCGGAGAATCTCTGTTAAGAAGTAACATGGTAGGTATATATTTGCAGAACTATATTCGCACAAAATCGCTAGTATCTATGTATGTTCATAGAAAGGTATGTGTTTGGTGTAAAGTAAGTATAATATGTTGAATATCGGATAACGGAGCTTAACTCTGTACTGTACTCCATTGAACAATCTCAAAACATTTGAATCTGTTTACTTCAAGGATATTTATTACATACACCTCAAATAAAAAGGGAAAAAAACATAATTCCTACACCTATATGATATAAACACTTATGTGTCCCTGATAGAGGTAGGCAGAAAGAACCGAACACCATATTTTTCTATCATGTCACGCAGTCATCGCCATTAATACATGGTCCCATACACGTCTGTATGTTGTTCAAGCTTCTTATATTTCTCTCTTTCTTACTTCCACATATAAAAACAAATTAGACTCATAAATAATATCGACTGTACCTACAATATACATTCTAAATATTGATAATTCGTAAGTACACTTTTTTATTTGTATTTTTTATGATGTCTATTTTAATTGTTTACATTCTAAATACGACTAAAAATCTTTTTTTTTCAGAATATGAGAACAAATTTTGTTACTTTACAAAATAATGATACAGAAGCTTGTTCGTTTACAGAAATGTATATAGTATACATACCTATAATAAGTTATCAATATAAATTTGAGTGAACTTATACTTCATGTTGCACTCATTGCATGATACCCGTTGAGAATTTATATAAAAAATTACAAAAACCATAGCTCACCATCACAACCACATTACATCAAGCTATTGCATAATCCATCGAACCCTCAGAAAATTGGAACACGATGTAATGCAGATTTATTTTCAACAATATAAAATTGAAATACATCGAACTTATTTAAAGCCGAGCTGTAAAATAACTAGATATCAACCAATATTTATACAAACGATAAATCTATTTTGTATGTTGTCATAAAAGCAACCGATTCGTGTCATTGGGCGAATATATCCCCTGTGAACTATCTACCCACCGAGGATTTGTGTGGTTTTTATCCATCATTTTATTTTATGCTTAATAAAACTATGAACGGATATCGCAAACGAAATCGATTGAGGTTCAATACCGTTATTTATGCGCACCTAAATTATATATCTAAACATATGTCACAAACAAAGACAAAAAGATTGTAAAAAAACAATTTATAAATAGTGAAGTTGATTGTCTCCTAATCAGGGTCACAGCTAAAATACTGGAAAGAGATTACTCCGGAATTGATTAGAAGATTAATCTAGTATATTTATTATCTGAAATGGATGAAGATGTCCAAATATGTGTAATAAAAATAAGAAAATGTTGAAGAAACCGCGTTGAGTGATCAGACTTTACATCGTCATCATTGGCGCTACAGAGCTGTGCGGGCCCTGGCCTCCTCTAGAATCATTCTCCAACCGTTCCTGTCCTTAGCCGCTATCCTCCAGTTTTTTATTCCAAACGCCCATCCAGACATCTTAGCTAGGGCCTGTCTCTATTTCTTCTGCCCTCTGGATTGGTATTAAGAACCTTTTTGGGGATTCGATTATCATTCATCCAGATGAAATGTCCCAACCAACTTATACAATGTTGGTTTCATCATATAATGCCTGTGGTTCGTGATTATATCGTATACTCCAAAGACCACTATCATTTACTGGGCCAAAAATCTCTCTCAGGATTTTCCTTTTAAATATCAGACTTTACAAGAAAAGTGAAAATAGCAGCAACAGATATATCTTCAGGCAGCAGACCTCTAGTCAGACAATCAAAAAGGTGAAACGATAGTTGTACGCTCATGTAGTGAATTTTGAAACATAAGTAATAAATATAAAATAAAAGAAGCGTAACTATCACAAAATATCACTGCCAAGTGACCGGTCGACAACATTTAATCTCATAGAATTAAGCGTGAATACAACGGAAACTAAGACTCGTATACAAGAATCGTTAATGCGTGCAATTCGTATAAGAAAACTTAACAAATGCCCAAGCGACGCTACCAAATTGGGGAAAAGACAGTGAGCTGACAGTATGTGGAAAGCTAAAACGAACTGGGGGAGTAAAGCAAAGGATACAACCGCAAGATTTCGGTGAAGATCAACTTAACAGTACCCTAGGGTGTAGTCAATCTAGACCAAGAGAAATACTTTGACATAAAAACGCGAAGGAGAAGAACCCTGGACAGTTTAACCTTAGAACAAAGGGACACACCTTAACATTGTAATTTGCTATTTTTCATCTCTGAAGATACTTTCTTCAATTGATACCTATACTAAGGTATCTTATTTGCCAATTAATAAAAACAAACAATTTTCATATAGAATTACATGGACTCTCCCCAGATCTGCTTCAAATGTTATTAATATTATCTTGCAATTCCAAATGTTGTAATACATGATAACATAGCTTTGATTTGTATGTAAGAACATAAGATCGCATAATGGAATCATGCTTAATATAAGCCGTTATTGGCTTGTAATCTCTCTGCATAAAAAAAATAAAAAATACGTTTAGGTATTACTACTTTTTATATAAGTGAAAACATTTTACATAGGTATGAATATGTATGTATTATTTTTATTTTTATTTTTATTATGTATGCTGTATGTTTTCCGAATAAAATAAAAATAAAATAAATGAGTATGGTCCTATTGTATTAAAATAATCAAGTAAAATAATTTTTATCGCGCCGATTTCGTACAAAGCTCATATCAAAGACGCAGATAATTTAAGTTTACGGGGATAATTTGTCTTTTTAGAAGCGGAGCTATTACTATACATAGGTATGTTTCTGGTGTGTTCCTATAATTTTGTTTTTTTCTCATTTCTCGTAAATTTTTTCTCATTTCTCGTGGATATCCAAAATAAATAAAATAAATAAAATAAAATAAAAATAAAATAGGTTATTTTAGATTTGTCATTGATTATAAAATTATTCGCGTGAGCACTCATTCCGTGAATGTTTCGTACACGTAAATATACCGAACATGCTTTCTGTGTTCCTCGGTAAGGGAATTGCAAACAACAAATATTTTAATATATCGGATGCCTGAAAAATCAATATTCTCGATATATTTCATATAACAACACAATGCCACGAACGTGGTTACGAACTACACACAGGTATGAATGAACCCAATTCATTTCTGAGTATTGGGTTTCTGACATGTATTCAAGTATTATACTTAAGAGTATAATATGTAGGTAGCATGATAGTATACCAGTTGGGACAGTTAATACCTATGTTGATTAAATTACTCGGCTTCGCTGAACCATGATTATCAGGTAGTACTTATTAATCTTAAGAGAGGGGCTCGAGAGTAAATAAATTCTTTTAATCTATTTTGATAGTCAAAAATATGTTTCAGAAACAGCTCACTTATAAAACTCCTTTAATCGAATATTCTTTTTTAATTGCATATACGCAAAAATTGGATTTTTTTCTATTGACAATTTTTTTTTCAACATCTCAATAGAGACGAAGTTGGGATATGGTAGAAGAACCAGGAACTCGAGACACCTACCGGGCTTACGACCTGTTATCGGATGGTTGCGCAAGCGCATAAAGTGATCACGTAAACCAGCCGATGACAGGTCGTAAGCCCTATAGGTGCCTCGAGTTCCTGGTTCTTCTACAATATCCCAACTTCGTCTCTATTGAGATGTTGAAATAAAAACTCCTTTATTTAACCTTTCATACATACAAATTGAATTAGAAAAAGTTCATGAAAATTGAGAACCTTTTTTAATGCAACTGTAGAATCGTTCATTATTGAAAAAGAATATGCTACGTTAAAAACACATTATTATCCAAACAAATTGACTTAAAATACAATTATTTATAAGTTAACTTATAACAGCAATACTTAAGATGCTAAAGAAATGACGACCATAAATTATTTGACAAATATGATTGCTTATGTAAGTAATTTTATACGACACAATCTACATAGTCACTTTTATAAGATGAGTAAATTTAGGAAAGTTAATGTGAATTAAATCTTAAAATAACATGAAATTTAAAGCATCAATATAATATGTAGGTACAAATACAATCCATTTACAAAACTAATCCATTTTTTTCCGTGCACTTTTCAAAATACCAACGTAAAAGACATCTTCGAAAGTACAATATATAGAACTTTCAAAATTGAATTGATAGGGATCTCATTAAAAGGCATAATTGGTGAACGTTGCGCAAGCGCATAAAGTGATCACGTAAACCAGCCGATGACAGGTCGTAAGCCCTGTAGGTGCCTTGATTTCCCGGTTCTCCTACAATAAATATTCCAACTTCGTCTCTATTGAGATAATTAAAAATCTGTTAAAAAATATCTTTGACTCCCGACAGGAAAAAAAATCCAATGTTTGCGCATATGCAATAATAAAAAAATATTCGATTATCTTCGAAAGTCTTTAATCTATGGCATGTGTGGGATGAATTCGGATTGAGTTCATAACAATATTACAAAACATAATATGAAATCGTTATATATTATTATTCTAACTTAGGGTGTCGCCTTAATGATGATATGCTAAACAAACCATCAATAATTCCGTCTACCTAATAATTATATTTATTATCAAATAACTAATTTTAATAAAGTAAACCCAACCTACATATTTAATGAATATTTATTAAAATAATACAATTAAAGCATTGACGAAACCAGAAATCATGATTGCATTATCAAAATGAACATTAAACGCGATTGAGCGCCAATCTTGAAATATACGAGTGAATCATGAATTTGAAGAAAAGATGTAAAGTAAAAAATAATACAGTTGAAATGAGGTAGCTATGCAGAAAAATTAGGTTTATATGAGAGTTTGGTTACACGGGAAAAATGAAGAATATAGATTCCAGATGAGAGAAATGCAGCTTTTAATATAAATCCATAATTTATCTTTCAAAATACACATGATACTAATAAAATTCTTCTTCTTCTTCTTCTTCTTTTGAATAGACCTTCAGGTCTGTTTTTTAAGAGGCCTGCTCTTCCTGCGAAGTGGACCCCCAGCTATCCCTCCATCTTTTTGGCGGTCTACCGCGAGGGCGGGTTCCGTGAGGCTGATTGTGAAGCACGATATGAGGAAGTCTGGTGCTGTCCATCCTTTGGACATGACCATACCAGTCCCTCCTCCGCTGCCTGCTCCATCTGATGATATCGTCAACCTCACATAGTTCCCTTATTCTGGAGTTCCTCACTCGGTCTCTCAGGGTTTTGCCTGCAATAGTTCTCAATGTCCTCATTTCTGAAGTCCTCAACATTTGTTTGCTTCTGACTGTGTCTGCTCGTGCCTCTATTCCATATGTCATCACTGGTCTTACGCATGCTTTGTAGATTCTCACTTTGCTTTTAATGGCCATATCCTCATTTTTCCAAATAGTGGATTTTAGGGCGCCCGAGACTGCAGCTGCCTTATTGACTTGGCTCTGAATTTCTTCACAGAGGTCAGCATCTTCTGTTATGTCAATTCCTAGGTATCTAAAGGTATTAACCTGTTCAATTGGGTTGTTGTCTATAGTCAGATTGCATGCTATGTGTGTTTTTGAGAATGTCATACATTTAGTCTTATTAATTGAAATTGCCATGTTGTATTGTTTGCAGGTGCTATGTAACCTGTTCAGCATTGTCTGTAGGTCATTGTTAGTTTCGGCTACTATAATAGCGTCGTCGGCATAGCAAATTACATTAACAATTTCCTTCCCCATTCTGTACCCAAGCTGGGGCGATTTAATTTCCTTGATTAGTTCATCCATTATTAGATTAAACAGGAATGGGCTTAGACTATCTCCTTGTCGGACACCTGTCATTATAGGGATTGAATTGCTTAATTCATTGTCGTTTCTTATCTTTGTACTGCTTCCCAAATTTATATCTCTTATGATGTTTATTAATTCTGGAGGTACATCCTTAGCTACCAACATATTAATAATATCCTTGAGTTGTACTCTATCGAAGGCCTTCATTAAATCCACAAAGCAGACAAAGGCAGGAGTTTGGTATTCAATTGCCTTCTCTTTTATCTGTCTTACGATAAATATGGCATCTGTAGTGGATCGGTTCCTTCTAAAACCTTGTTGTTCTTCTCTTAGGGTAATATGTGTTTCTAGTCTTGTCTTAATGATTTGTGTGAACAGTTTTAGTGTTGAGCACAATAGGGATATACCTCTATAGTTCTCTGGTTTTGTCTTTTGGCCTTTTTTAAATATTGGTACTGTAATGCTAGTCCTCCACTCCTCTGGGATTTTTGTCGAGTGTATGATTCTATTGAAAAATTGATGCAGTTGTTGTGTTAGGCTGTCACCAGCATATTTAATTAGTTCATTGCTTATGTCGTCTATACCCGGCGTTTTCCTATTTTTTAATTTGGCAATCGCAATACGTATTTCATGTATACTGATTTCATTTTGATACGGGCCTTCAACATATGGGACAGTTTCTTGTTTATCATCTTTATATAATTGTTCAAAATACTTTTGCCATTGCTCCGTTGGTATCTTTTTTGTTTGTATGAATTCATCAATTGGCTTTCTTTCTTTCCTCAGCATTTTCCAGACCTTCTTCTGTAATCCATAAAGATCAAACTCCATATCCTTCGTAAACTTTGTCCAGTAATCTCTTTTTATTTTTCTGATTTCACTGTTAACCCTGTTTCTAGTTTCTATATATTTAGTTCGTTCTTCATTGGTTGGATTACTTTTATATTGTAGGTAAATTTTCCGCTTTGTATCAGCCAGTATTTTAATATCATTTGTAAACCATGGTTTTGTATTAGTTGTCTTGTTTAAGTTTACGCTTCTGTGTCCTAGTGCGTCTGCCGCTGCATTTCCAATTTGTTGTTTAATCTTTAGCCACATTTCATCCACTTCGTCGTTTTCTTCGATTGGATTGTTATCTATTTGTTCTGATATTCTGTTTTTGTATAGCATTATAGTACTTTCATTTTGCAGTGATTCTATATTTGTTTTCTTGACTATCTTAGGTTTAATGTTTTTTTGACAGGGTCTTTCAATATTCATTTTGCACAGTACAAGGTTATGGTCCGACCCGATATTAGCTGAGCTGAGTACTCGAACATCAAATATTTGTGTTGGTAGGATTTTTCTATTTGTAATGATATAATCGATCACAGATTTATCTCCTCTTGTGTTATTGAATGTATATGTATGTTGTATTTTATGTGGGAAAAACGTGTTGTTAATTCGAAGTTCATTTTGAGCGCAAAAAGCAGTCAGCTCTTGTCCGTTTTCATTAATTGTATCTTCATTATATTTCTGTTTGACACCGTTTAATGGCTGACTGCCAATTCTTGCATTCAAATCTCCAAGTATGATCGTTTGTTCTCCATTTGGTATTTCATCCATGATCTGCTGTAGTTTATAGTAGAATTCTTCTCTCTGTTCCTTTGGTTTTGTTATATCAGGTGCATATGTCGAAATGATGTTAAGGGTGCTTTTTTGGAATTTTAATGTAACCTTGAGAAGTCTGTCATTTACGTAGGAAATGTCTTCTATGTTTTGTTCGTATTTATTGTTTAAAACCAATCCCACTCCAGAGTGCGCCCTCTCGCTCTTATCTTTTCCGCTGTATATCAGAATGTAATCAGAGTATCTAGACATACCTTTTCCCTTCTTTTTTGTCTCAGCAACACCGCATATGTCTATTTTATGTCTGTTGAGTTCCAGTATGATTTCATGATCTCTTTTGTGCCAGGACATGATGTTCCAGCAGGCAATTCTTGTTATAGCTTTTTTCCATAGTCGATTTTTCCTTTTTCGCGCTTGGGTCAAATCCGAGAGAAGTCTTGCGTCCGAGGCTTTGTTCTCTTTTCTGTGAGCCAGGTGCGTTTTTTTATAGCATGTAGGTGGCTAACCTTGCATACAACCCTCCTCCTTTTTCATCCGAATCCGATCTTGGCTTGGGACCGGCATTGGCGGAGTTATAAAATTAATTATTTAAAAACAATTACATCTGTAGGACTTACAAGTTCATCTTTTGAATTGGAAATCAATAACGACCATGTAAATGAACACATAATCCAAGCCAATCACAAATCGATCGATCGTTTCTTCGAAAAAAAAAACTTCTCTGTTGAGGTTAAAAAAAAGGTACCCACCGGAGATATTTTCTCTTTAGGTTATTAAGGGGCCACCGCACCGATTAAAAAAAACAGGTACAGAGTGAAAAAAAAAAACAAAAAGGTTCGCCTACCTTATTATCATATTAATTTATGTTAAACCTGCTCACAAAATAATGTCACCTTTACACACGAGCGTTATTTAGTGATTTCTTAATATGTTACGTAATTGATTTGTCCGTCGTTAAGAGTTTTTGATTCCTTCGTTTTATCGAGTTTAAAAACCCACGTGACATAAGTCTCATTCACATCGCGACACTAAAATCCGACACTTGCTGTCGCGACACCAGTTTCGTACTCTAATGAAGAATTTTTGACACAGGTGGTGTGTCAAAAATTAAACTCGCTCTTGATATATTTAAGAATAAATTCAAGAAATTGAACTGATTTATTATTATTTTTTTGTTTATTTCATTCTTGTTTTTGTGTAGCTTCTTATTTGTAAGTAAATGTGCAGTGTTTTGGCGAATGTAACAATACAAAATCGATACTACCCTCTTTTAACACGAGATTTTATCTCAAATAAAGAAGGTTATTATGAATCTTATACTGGAATTTATAAAACTTTTTAAATTGTGATTTATATGTAAACTTTGTATTGATTTGTAATAAATAAATAAATAAAAACACGTTGCCAACATTAATCATCTGAATTTTGATAATTTATATCAAAAATGTAAATGATATCTTTAGTCACATATTAGGTGTTACTGAGGATGGCCTAGTACAGTCCGAAAACGATCTATTCATTATAAATGTGAAGTGGAAGAAACAAAATTATTTGTAGCAGAATATTTATTGACTTCTAATCTAGGACAAATATTTTGGATAAATAAACTATAGGGCAATCTGTGTTCAGACTCAATAGGAACTCCTGAGAGATTTATTTCAAATGTCACAAATCATTTTGATTAAAGAATTGGAAGGAACATTGAAAAACTCAATCGCTGCAATGTATCAGATTGAAATAATTCAAACTTATTCAATCGAAATGATCCGCCCAGATTTAAAATTAACCAAATTTGGATTAGTGTAATTGGAAAAAAAAATAATTAAAGTCATCTGATGTCATGATATCACTGTCGCCGTTTGAGCGCGACTCTACTCTGGAGTATTCAAAGAACAGTCGTAATGAACTCATAAGTCGAGAATTAACGAGATAAGACACATTCCAGCTTTGTGGCCAGAAGCCGCCCTCGGTTAAAACAACAAAGGAACAATAAGGAATCAGTCAGTCACTGCACCCAGGTCTACCATCGAGTGAAGGTCGTAAGTCCTTCACTTAATTGCAGCGGTTATTTTATTGTTAACAAAACCCGATAAATAACGGTCGTAATGGGGGACACAAAAAGTTCAGCCGCCGAACGAGATTAAGAGAACATTATGGTATGTAAAAGAAACAAAGCTATGTACATACATACATTGAGATAAAGACAGAAAATCTCGCGTTGAATGAATATTATAGCTATGAAACGTATAACGTGTAGGTACCAATAAAATATATGGACCCGATTGGAATTGAATGTTAAGAATTACAATGAAGGAATCGATTGTTTTGTCATTCTATACAACGAAAAATTGATTCAAATTTTTTTATGTCAGTCTAGAAAATTTATAAATCATTAGGTACATAACCTAATATTGAAAAAGTTGTACTATACATCTGTCCCTGCCTCTCTATTTTCTACACAATATTATTGCTTCTACCGTCATAATCGTTTTTTTATTAATTTTATTTTATTTTACAAAAGTTATAAATGTATCAAAAATATACATTATACATCAAGAGGTTACAGTAGGCTTTAAGAGATAGCTAGAGTTGTAGCGAAATATCTTGAACTTTTAGCCGAGAAGGGGGGCGAATTGCACGTAAACCAACGAAGCAAAAAGACACAAATTTGCGCTCTGCGCAACCGGAAGCTCATTCAAGATGTTTGGCGAAAATTATACGTCTTTGAAATATGATTTGTATTTACATATTTATACTGTTGCATGAGTTTTTTGAAATTTGAATTTGTTTAATACCTTTCTTGTAAAATTAGTTTGAGAAAAACTCTTTTTTAATTTTGTATTGTAAGTAACTAAAAAACTACAAGGATTATAAAGTAGATTTTTAACTCAATCGAAAGAGAATATGAAATTCTACAGCTGAGTTTTTTATTATCATAATATTTTAATTACTATTTAAAAAAACCTCTAAATTTTACCTTTTCTCCACGAAAAAAATGTTGTATATCACATAATATTAGGTGCATACAATATTTTTATTTACAATATTTTTTCGTGTTACATACACAAGAAGGTAATTTAGTGTGCATTTAAATCCGTATACCCAGCCTATACAAGGGCCTTAACCAGAGTGCAAAGCAATCGTGAGTAGGTAATTTAGAGGAATAAATCTCAATTAATCTCCGAATTTGAACAATTGCTAATTTAGACGGTAAGAAATAATATACATATGTACATACTATTACGTCACGGCCCTCACGGGGTAGGCAGAGAGAACCGAACTCGAATTGCTAAACTATGTGATTACGGGCCGATATTAGGTACATACATATAAAAACCTTATCAGAGACATGATAAGGTATGCAGACGATATTGCAATGCTAGAGGAAACAGAAGAAGAATTAAATGAGGCTCTCAGGAAGATGGAAGGCATCCTAACAAGCGATTATAACATGAGGATAAATAAGGACAAAACAAAATGCATGGTTGCTGGAAGGGAGGAATGCACCGCAAATATTGCTCTGGGTGACATCGAAATTAAGCAGGTGAAGGAGTTTATATATCTGGGAAGCAGAATATCTCAAGACGGACGTTCAACAGCAGACATCAAAAGCAGAATCCACCAAGCAAGAGTCGCCTTCAACAAAAGATCAACTATTTTTGAATCCCCTAACATTTCCATCAAAATTAGGAAAAATTTGATCAAGACTCTTGTCTGGAGTATACTGCTATATGGCTGTGAAACATGGACCATCAGCCAACGCGAAACGGGACGTCTTTCTGCGTTTGAAATGTGATGCTACAGACGCATGGCTAAAGTTCACTGTTCAGAACACATCAGCAACGACGAGGTACTAAGTAGGGTTGGAGAGACAAGGCAAATTATGAAAAGAATTGCCCAACAGAGAACTTGGATAGGCCACAACATCCGGCACCCAGGCCTGCTTTTTAGCATCGTCGAAGGAATGATTGATGGGGGTAACTGTAGAGGTCGCCCCAGAAACAACTATATAGACCAGATAATCGGTGACGTGCGCTGTAGCAGCTACAAAGAGATGAAGAGACTGGCGGACGATAGAGTTAAGTGGAAAGATCGAGTGTTTGGTGCAGACTAATACTAGGATTGAGACCCAGAAAAAGAAGACATATAAAAACATGTTTTTTTAAAACGAATATACATATTTTAGAATATTAATTTTAATATTGACTAAACATCTACATAAACTAGAATAAACATCTTTTAGAATATTAATTTTAATATTGACTTCAATAATAATATTCAATTTCTCATTATTTATTTCCAAAACTAACTGAAATAAAACTTGCTTGGAAGTCTTAAAATAAACCGAAAATATATAAATAAAAGTATGAACATATTAAATATTAATTCACTAGATAACTTTTTCGAGAGTAAAAATATACAAGACCCAGTTCTAGGAAAAGAAACGTGAATAACATAAATACTCAAATTTAAATCAATTTTTTGTACTTTTAACCTAGAAGATTGTTCGGAAAGTTATTTCGTTTTTTTATTATTTTTATGATAAGACGTAAATCCCTCCAAGGCGTTTCACGTGGTCATGAACGAACGAATTCGATAAATGTAACCTCTCAGCGATGTCACAATAATTATTCGGAGTTTTGCATCAAACAAACGATGTCACATAACTCCACTACTTAACGAATTGCACTGGTTGAAGTGTCCAGAGCGAGTTGACTACAAATCTGTTTGACGGTGTTTAATGCTTTGAATAACCTGGCACCACAATACATTAAAAAGAGCTTTGTCAGAGAAAAAAGCTATCTGGAAGGCATCTCATACTTAGGTCTTCTGGATCACAGATTACCAACTCCCTAAAGGAGACAGAGCCCACAAAACGGCTTACTATGATCGACGCTTTGGTGTGAGTGGTCCCATAAAGTGGAATAAATTGCCTCTAGATGTCCGTAGTACAAAAATTAAGAGCACTTTCTCTTAAGGACTGAAAACAGCTTTGTTTCGTATAGCAACGCAATACCAATATATCAGCGCCCCTGAAATGATCCTGAATCACTAAACGGCGCTATAAAAATTATTATTATTAATCAATGACTAATTATGTCTTCATTAGCTTCATGGGCCAGAGCATAATATTCAATTGTAAAATTGTTGAAACTAATTTAGGGCAATCCAGTTTTGGCACTGGCATTCTGTCAATACATTTTCTACATACATACACATGAAGACCGCCGTGGCACAGTTGGTAAGCCGTTCGGTTTCTGTGCGGGCGTCCTGGGTTCGATTCCCAGCAGAGGAGAAATTTATTTAAATTCATTTCTCACGCTTATATTGCTTCTCTGGGCTGGAAACACTGGTTAGTTGGAAGAATTTGCCATACGGCAATAAACTCGCCACTTGCGCAGGGTGCAAGGAAGTGTTCATTATTATAATTAATCATCGAGAATTATTTTTACTTGGACAGTATTTTTTCATTTTCCTTAACTATCCTGCTTTCGATTTTTTTATATTTGATTTGGCACAAAACTAAACTATTACGTATAATCAAACCCACCCTTATCTAATGTTGTAAAACATACGTAAAGACCATCACGATATATCCCACAATGTGGGATAACCAGCGACAGGTGTGCGGGTGTGCGTTGCGTTATGAAAGGAATCAAAACACATGCGTGTTTGCCCACACACATGTCTCATCTTATCCAAAAAGGCACTACATTCAGAATGGGTATTATATTTTATTTGTACAGCTAGTATTTACAAGTGTTGAGGACTGACAGAAATTTCTTGCTGGCAATAAGTCCGCCACATAATGTATTATTTTTGCAAATAAGTCAAAATACATAACAGCAGTGTAGTGTGAAGTTGGCTGTGAAAAAATAAAAGTTCTGTGTTGTTAAAAAAGAAATGACTATCTGAACAACCTATATATGTATTTATCATAATTTTATTTCTCAGACGAAAATTCTAACAACAAATTTATGCTACATTTTGTAATATTGCAAATAAAATATTAAAAACTAGCAATTTTTTGTAATATAATTTACATTTGTATGATAAGATGTGGGATAGAGAATTATTTTTAAAAAACTTCATATAAGAATTATTATTCATTTTACGTACATATCACATTGTAATAAAAACTGTTTATCAAATCAACATGTCACATTATTCATATTGTTTATAACACCTCAACATGGAAGAACTGAACAGAAATATTAAATGAAAAAAATTGAATTTTATAAATGATGAAGTATTTTCCGATTGGGTATCAGAAAATAATATGAATGCGCCGTGTAAGATAGCTAGAGAAATTAAAAGTGAGTCTCGGTTAAAAGTGAGGTCTGCGAATGAGCGTCCAAGAACTGGCAGCAGAAATGGAAAGAGAAGTCGAGACAGGCCTATGCCCAACACCGAAGAGCTGATGATGATGATGACACATATTTTTAAATGTGCAAATAGCATATTATTGAGATCGTAAAAATCTCTAAATAAATTGCATAACAATGAATTGATACCTAAACAAATTTAAACATATTGTTGCTATCTCCAAGTCACACAGCATGGACACATTAAACATTAATCACGGTATAATTTTTGCTAAAATAAAATAAACGTGCTTAATCCAAAGAAATTATGATAAACGTTCAAAAAGGCCTGGTTTATGATAATGCTTTCCCCTAAATAAACTGTGCTACAGCTCACAGCGATATTAAAACTAATGGCCGACCAACGATTCTCAAATTTTATAGTATAAAGTTCCACCCTAAGTATTATTTGAGACGAATGCGTGGTAATGGTAAATGATGGAATAAGAAATTAGGATATTAGACAAGAATGTTTTTTTTTTTTTTTCAACATGTCTACGTAGGGGACGCCAGCTATTAGGATTTGGGTCCATTTTACTCTTCCGAAGAAGCGCACTACGTAGCGTTGGGAGGGGTTTGCAATCTAGAAATGAGTTTATTAATTCGGATTTTAAAAAGACCCGGGTTGTACGAAGATGGAAACACAAAATTCGGAAGATCGTTCCACAGTCGGGCTGCTGTATTAATAAAGGAGTTCGAGAAGCGACTTGTTTGTATATGTTGAAGGTCCACTGTGAATGGATGCTGCGATTGAGTGAAGCGAGTGACTCTGTTGCGAGTGGGTGGAGGAGGGACCAAAGATGGTATGATTGAAAGTAAGATGAAAATAGTTGCCTTGAGATGATTTGGTCACTAATAAATAACGTATTTTTTTTTAAATAATAGAGAGATCATGAATACAAACGTGTCGATGGATCTTTGTCGAGATAGAAAAGTGTGACAATCAGGGGGGCAAGTCTGGTTCGACCGGCGAAATCAAAACCCCAGTATAATTATAATTATACCCATATCATGGATATAATTATAATATGGAGTTCTATGACATCTAAAGATATTGTAGAACTCCATATAATAATTATATCCATGATATGGGTAATCACGGAGGTTTTGATTTCGCCGATCGAACCAGACTTGCCCCCCAGATATTTTTTCCCCACTCATGGACATTGTGAGTAGGTGACTAGGAGAGAAAACCTTAAAAATGTAAAGATTTTTTCAACGGAATTTAGGTTTGTATGTAATCAAGAATAAAGATTATTTAAACGGACCTCAGGTTTTTGAGTCAAATATTTTTATTTGTCGTCGTACCTGTATTAAAACTTTTTTCAACTTTTGCAATTATAATAAAAAAAAACACGGACAATCCTTTGACAAACAAATGCAATAACGCGGTAAAATTTTGAGGGAAAACGTTGAGCTTATTTTATGCCTACAATTAAACAAACAAACATACAAACCCACACAATATATTATATAGATGTTTAATTAAGACTAAAATAAAATGTACCACAGAAACATTAAAGCACGACCCAGAGATATAGTTAAATATATCTAAGTACTATTATTATACAAAACCTTCCCCATTTTTTTTCTTATTGCATTACTAAAACTTGAGGGGATAAATCAGAACTCTCCACCTAATTGTACAAATACTTTGGCGATTCACTTAAAGTGCAATATCATGTAATTTGGAGAAATTAAACAAAGATTAACTGACGTATTGTATACGTTAGAACTATTTGAATCAGAATCACCAATGAGGAGATCCGCAGAATCTGTGATGTAGACTGTAGAGGACATAGTAAGTTGGAACAGGCAATGAAGGCGCTACTACGGAAAACACGTGAAGACTATGAATTACTCCCCAAAATCTCAATGTTTGAAATAAAAAAAACCATTCCAAAACCAGGACTGAGTTCCTGTTAAACAGATCATAGATCTTATGTAATAACGAAAAGTGTTAAGGTATTTTAGTCTTCTTCAGAAATTCATCACAATCTCAGTAATGACTGCAAATTCTCATTTAGTAGCAATCCTACCAATTACTATAAAACTTAGCCCCTGCTAAATACTTGGCATAGTTAATATTTATATTTTGAATGGACACTAAACTAAGGGTGACCCTTTAAAAGGTTCATTAGGTAATACAATCGTATAATTGTTTCTCTTTTAAGTAAAGTACTTAGTTATGCAAAAGAGTATGCATATGTAAATACAATTAAGTTAAAAAATATGGTTAAAGATGCAAACAAATCTGTAATTTGTTAAAAATAAATTTCATCGATAAATATAATTCATTGATTGTTGCGAGTCTTATAAAAATTCGAGTAAAAGGATTTTAGATGCAAACCATAATTTCATACTCAAATACGTATTTTATTATTTGATATAAAGACCATAATGACCATAACCAAATGGTCGGCACACTACAGGGTTCCCTCGCAGGTCCCATGCTGTTTCTGTTGTTCATTAATTATAATAGAATAGTTTTCAAAATGTGCTCGTTTCATAATTATAAATGATTTAAAAAACCTCAAAATATGAAATTATAATGATAGCATGATGTCTTTAAATAAATTAAAGAAATTCAATGCCAATTTCATAGTTACATTAGAATTAAAACCAAATTTAAACGAACCTGATAATAATCGGCTGTTTTCATCGGCTGTCATTATAACTAACTAACACTGCTTATTGTGATTTCCTTGAACCTACTTAAAATTTGTCTAAACTTGTCTATATTGAATGATCGAAGGCTTAAAAAAATGTTACGCCTTCTTTTGAGGAATAGCAGAACTGATTCAAATCTCCAACCTTTTAAAAATTTAGGTACACGACTGCTTCTACATATTTGACGTCTTACAAGGGTGAATTACAACTTTCACGTGAAAAATGTAGTAAGAAAGCTAATAATGTTAGATAAATCATTATTTTTTTATCACACCACACTATACAATGATACAAACAGATAGATTGATGCTGCCCAAATTGATGCTGCGGAAACTGTTCTAAGGCTAGCAGTTTACAATTTTACACTGACAATATACTAATGAACTGGGTGATGATAGTTTCCGCTATTCATTAGGTAGGCACAGAGTCAAAATATTCTGTACTAAGAATGAAGCACATTTCAACTGTTGCAATCCCTTACTCATTTTCCCCTCCAACAGCGTTCTTCCGCGCTCTGCTATAGAGAATCAGTCCGTCCGTTCAATCCGATCCGACCATAGGAAGAAGCGCAAATAGCTCGGTTGTGCTCAAATTGGAATAAATAAAATTGGTGAAAATATTCGATATTAATAGTCAAACAGGACAGAAAATTTCTGTATAACGGATGTATGATGATGAAGTGTTATTGCTCAGAAACCAATGGCTGGGATACAAAATTCAACAATAAACAGACAAACACGACGCGATACAATACAAGTGGTTGGTGGCTTGGTACAGTAATAATATTATAAGCAAAAAGTTAACAGAGGTAACGGAGTAAATAATATCTTTCCGACCGGAAATAATACGTCGATTTGTTTGTGTCCAAGACGATGAATGTTTTCTTTACAAGTCACGACTATTCTCTCTCTCTCTTTCTCCATCTATCTCATATCAGGTTCTAGAAAAATCGATTGAAATACGAAGTGTCAGTTAGATTAACTAAGCGAGCAGTAAAGCCTCTGAAGGGGACCAGAGGTCGCACTGACAGATATGGATCGGCGAACATTCTTGGCGACACAAAATTATTAATTTTTAATTAGTAAATATTAATAATGCAATAATTACGCTTATAACTTATGAGACTAAAGAAATTGGAAGAAACAAAGAAAAAATAATATGTAGCTAGAGCTCGGCAAAACTGGGGGGCAAGTCTGGTCTGATTGGCGAAATTAAAACCCGTTGGAAAGTCCAGAATGCAAACGGCAAACGGAGGAGTGATTCATCCCGGAGTGGACTGAAATATATTTCAACCAACACTACGTATGACACGAGGCCAATGACGTGTTAGTGTTACTGTACTCAGAACGGTACCCAGAAAAACTATTATTTGCGAAATATTCCAATGGATGGTGTAGAAGTCCTATCTATTTATTTTACTTCATGTACAATATTATGTGTACAATAACGGGTTTATTGTTATAAGACAATTTCTTCCAACCAACCAAATCAACAATATTGTAGTGGTTGGTAGGTACATTAAATTTATACCTATAAACAAACAGAAATATAAACACGTAACATTATTAAATGTAAAATCACAACAAAAAACAAAGGAGGGAATTAGAGATTTTAGGATGTGAGAGTCTTATTGTTATTTTTAAGCAATTACTTACACTTAAGACTTCCAAAAATAAGGTCAAGAATTTAATGAAAGGTATAATTGTTGGACGTTGCGCAAGGGCATTGTGATCCAGGATTCAGGTCATAATATATTTATTTATTAAGGTTACATACAGTTTTTTAATATAAACATAAATTTTCAAAATTAATTAATAAATATAAAAACCAAGATTGTAACGCCAATTACAATTTATCTTATAATTAAATTATTTTGTCCAACAATTATGGGTGCACTGATGAATTAATTTAATATAAATTAAGCAAACTAAAAAGAAATGCCACTGAAAGCTAATCAATATTTATTTAGGAATCAATACTTTGTACTGTGTTAATTAAAGAAACATTCAAGTCCAAATAAATATCAAGATAAATTATCGATCCACTTGTCAAAACTACGAAGGTAAAATAATACGACGAATTCGATCCGAATTTCTAATTGGTTAAATTGATATTAGAGACAGAATTTTAGGCCAGCCGAGTGTCATTTGAGAACATTGTCTAAGGTTTAAAGAGAACCTGTCCAATTACCATAAGATATTCATTGAAAAAAACATTATTATATTTTCCATCCAATTCTGTGTCGGACATGTCGGATTTATTCCGCTCAATACGGTAGTGCTTGAAACACGTTACAAAACGTATCAAATGACGCAAAATAAATAGAGAAAGTCCGAGGCGAGCGAACATAAGCCCAATGGTCACATAGCATTGGGCACGTATTCCCCGAATGACATTTAAACGCCGAACAGTCGTGAGCTTTCACGTCTAATCGCCTGAGTAGTTAAGAAGGTGTGACTGAATGATCAAGGATTTTCCTATACTAATTTATAATCCGAACCTATTAGAAATATTGGATACAGAAACATGACGGCTATCGTGACACGTGATCTTAATCAAATGGAACAAAACAAATATTGAAATAATTGTAATACCTACACCGGGTTAGACAACTATAGCAATATCGACAAGTTTAATGAGCCATGCGAACAAAGAAACACATAAATAAAGTATTGGATATAAAATATAGTCCTAAACATCGGATAGATAGTATTTAGATACCAAAGACTTATACAAAAGACGTTCTGGGATTTCAGCAGAATCAGAGAAAAATGCTACAATACTACCACTTTTTTGCTATTAAGACGACGAGGTATTTTTGTTACTATACGTATTTTTCAAGATTCTGATTATTGCATGGAATGAGTGATTATGTCCTATTGTTTGATCCTTTTGCCTCAATTCCTAATCAAAATAGTTCAACAATTTGAATGTTCCAGCATTTATATGTACTTTTTTTACTTCCTCATACATTTATGAAAGCATTATGTATACAAGTAAAAAATAATAAGTAATAAAAAAATTGTGATAACCATAATTAGGTATAATACAAGAAGTAGCTATAAACTCGTTGTTCCCACTACTAGGCTACATAAAGTAAATAAATCATTCATAGGTCAAACCGTGCGTTTTTATAATAAATTACCAAGTGACGCGGTATCATTTTCAAAATTTAAGAATTATGTTAAACAAAATCTTCTTATGATTGCCTATTTTAATATCTCAGACTATTTGGAAGATAGTAAGGCATGGGAGTGAATTCACTCAAGCGTCATCAGGACGACATTAATATATTTTGTGTTTGTAATATTTTATTATGAAATGTATGCATATCTTTGCCCATTCACTGCCTTCTGATAATGTTTATAACTTTCGAATATATTTTTATTATTGCATATGCGCAAACATTGGATTTTTTTCCCTGTCGGGAGTCAAAGATATTTTTTAACAGATTTTTAATTATCTCAATAGAGACGAAGTTGGAATATATTTATTGTAGGAGAACCGGGAAATCAAGGCACCTACAGGGCTTACGACCTGTCATCGGCTGGTTTACGTGATCACTTTATGCGCTTGCGCAACGTTCACCAATTATGCCTTTTTAATGAGATCCCTATCAATTCAATTATGAAACTTCTATATATTGTAATACTGAAATTCTTTTCGCTTGAAAATAACGAATTTTTACTACAGCCATCTATGGGTTTTATTTCACCCATAGATGGCTGTAGTAAAAATTCGTTATTTTCAAGCGAAAAGAATTTCAGTATTACAATATATAGAAGTTTCAAAATTGAATTGATAGGGATCTCATTAAAAAGGCATAATTGGTGAACGTTGCGCAAGCGCATAAAGTGATCACGTAAACCAGCCGATGACAAGTCGTAAGCCCTGTAGGTGCCTTGATTTCCCGGTTCTCCTACAGTAAATATATTCCAACTTCGTCTTTATAACTTTGTATTATGTCAGAGACATAATACAAAGTTATAAACATTATTTATTTAATTATTTATTTATTTATTTATATTCGGGAAACAAACAGCTTAATACAATATAAGGGATTAACAATAAAATAATAACAACTATGCCAATAACATGTTTCCACAAGTATACAGATAAAATTATATTACGTAAGAAGTAGGAAGTAAATATTATTGAGTTAGGAGGGAGTTAAGAGGGAATAGGGAGGGAAGAGGGGGAGTACAGAAGGAGAGGGATATGTTTATATGAATAATTATTGTAAGAGAAGTTTTGATTTGATATTAGTTATTGAGGAGTTGAATACGTCAAATTCGTTTAAGTGCTCATTGAAGAAATGTGATGCTCGATATATGAATGCATGCTGTTTAGCGCTTGTGTTACAGTGAGGCAGGTGTAATAAGTGGTGGGATCGGGTAGCTCGGGTGGGAACTCGAAGAGCTAATCGTTCAAGCAGTTCCGGGCAATCCACGATGGAGTTGGCGATTTTATACAAGTAGACGGCGTCGGAAATATTTTTGCGGTCTTCCAATGTGCTAAGTTTAAAGAACTCAGCAGAATCAGAGTAGCTAAGATGAGTTCGGAAGGAACGAAAATCGAGGTACTTTAGGAATCTATTCTGAATTTTTTCTATTCTATGTATGTAGGTAGAGTACCTAGGATTCCAGACTTGTGAAGAATATTCTAGAATGCTGCGCACATATGTAAAGTATAATGTTTTCAATGTATTAATGTATTTATCATGTATTAATGTATTTATTGTTATGTTTTATGTTTCATTTTTGTGTTTATAGAATAAAATTAAATATACAAAAGAATATGAATGGGCCGAAAGTGAAACAATGTATCATTACCAGATTCTTGATTTGAGAGGAATTATAATTTTATTTGGAATTTCGCAGGTCGAACACACTTGCAAGCGTTAAACAATTCTTCTTTCTTTATTCTTACCATCACGGCATATCCCACAATGTGGGGTAACCAGCGAAAGGTGTGGGGGTGTGCATTGCCTTATAAAAGGGAGCACAACACATCTGTGTATGCCCACACACCAGTCTCGTCTCACCTAAAAAGGCACTACATTCAGAAAGGGTGGTGAACCTCATTGCTGAACTATGTCAGATGTTATTGTTGCCTGATGTATTTTCGATTACCCGGCTCTTACGGGACACTCGAAAACAATAATAGAAAAGAGTGGAAGCACTATTCTAAGCCGGTGCCTCACAGCTAAACAATTCATACATAATTCATATTGACACTGTTATTCGTAGTCGATCTCGAACTCTCGAGTACTTTGTTGTCTTTCTCCAGTCACTCAAATCGATCATAAACACGTTTATTCAATCTGTTGATAGATATACTTATCCCATCTGTTTACAAACAATTTTCAATAGTTTTATTTTTTGGGTAAATTGCACACTATTGTAGCGTCTACTCCTCATCATATTAGTAAAAATATACTATTCAAAATGAAATAAAAAGAAAAACAAACATCCTTTCGTACATACCTAATATAATGTATTTAAAACAGTTTAGAGCTAAAAAAAACATCAAAGACACATTATGTCTGGGTTGGGGAGAAGGAGGCCAAAATTCCTTACCCATACATCAAACGCTGGGAAAGTTTTCAATATTTAATTAATACAAACAACCTTCGCACATTGTTGAGCCTCGAACTTCCCCAAAAACTTTTGTCTGCGTTGGGATAGGAAGAGAGAGAGAGAAAGATGAAATCAGTAGGAACACTAAGACTATATCGACCATAACTAATTATCGTTTCTGAAACGACGAAAGAAAAAACTTTAATTTCATATACCGAAAAGTTGAAAATTACCATGATGAAGGTATGGTTAGATCCGAATCTGATTGCATAGTTTACAACAAATAACGAGGTGAATAAAAAGTAATCGAAAGTTTAGTAACAAAAAAAAAACAATATTTATTAAATAATTCTTGGATGATATTCCATCTGCGTCCTTTGTCTCCCTCCTGTTTCCCCTTTACCACGATCAGTCTGCTTACTGTTGAATTTACTTTTACTTCATAAATACTTTATTCGTTTACTAATTTAAACACTTTCTTACGCCGTGTTTATTTCGAATTCTTCCAACTAACAGGTGTTAAACAATCTTTATTCGTTTGGGCAGAATCGAACCGCCGGACGAATGAACCTTTCGCACGTTTGGATTGGGATCGAACCAATCGACGTGTGCCTGTACCACGGTTTGTCCACACGTGTAATATGGACGAACCGTCCCCCAATATACTATACGTTACCGGTAGTAATCGTATAGCTTAGATGTGCACAATATTAAACAGTTATAAATAAGAGCAGTGGGTATCTCAATATTGAAAGATGATTTACTTAGTTGAACTTTTATAAAACACGAACAAGTATATATAAAGTACAATGAAAGAATAATTACTACTAATTAATATTACGCGAATTAATTGCGCGGACAAAAATGGAGATGATGAAGCGCAACACCTTGACCGAACGAGAGTCCACAAAAGATGGCCGCCGCTTCGTCAAGCGGCGGTATATAACGTTCGAGTCGCCTGGCAGGGGAAAGGCCAGTTGGCTTCGCCCGCCACAGAAGCAAGATTTGTGTGAGAAATAATTTTAAATACATTTCTCCTTTGCTCGGAATCGAACCTCACGCCAGTATCGAAGTCAAATTGCGCCAATAATACTCGAGGCTTTACGTTGCTTGTGGAAGAGATTCTTACGGCAATAAACCTACTTGGCCTTCGTGGCTCAGTCGGTTGGATTACTTCGATCCTACTTCGGAGACACAGTTTTTATTTGTGTTTTCAGTCTGAATATGTGAGACGATAAATATGAATATGGCATTTTTATAAGGTGCATGCAAGAGCGAGCCTAAAACCTACGGACTGGGCAAACCCTGAAAGAAAATTGGACATATCGGAAATTTAATGCATCGTTGTTTATTTCAGTGGCCATGAAAAATATTTTTAAAATCACATTTCAAAACAATATTTACATATGTGGCCCGGTAAATCATCGTATCTACATACGGTTCAATTTTTAATCTTGTTGCAATAAAATAAAATAAAAATTTTAGTTCTTGAAATTCTTAATATAATATTCATAGTGTAATATATTGATGTTGCGCCATACAACAGTCAATATTTATAGCTGATAGGCATTATACGAGTTTGCACGAATCAGGAGTTCGGCATTCTTCGGGAGTTGGGAGATCCATATAAACGAGTGTCTGGGGTAAGGCCGGGGCTGGGTTGATCGCGTTTATAGTGCTCTCACGTTTTGGATCATTTGTATAATAATTATTGTTCTTGAATCTTATAAATATCAATTACTGTTTTCATTAATAAATGTGTAAATAGATAACGCGTCTATTTATTCAAAAATATGTTATTAAAAGTACCATGTATTAAACATAGGCAAGCCAAGAATTTTGGTTTCTATAAGCAATTTCGTTACTGACGTGACATAGTACCTATATGTTACATAGTTGGCGGAGAAGCGATACAAAAGAATAAACCCGTCTTAGTACATGCTATAGAACATTTCAATAAATATAATCAATTGATTAAAACAAGGAGTTCCTTTTAAGAGGGTGACTGCTGCCAACGTACCTATTTTTTCAATTTGATATACCATCATTATTACTAAACGAATCATTTTGAAAAAAATAACCTAGTTAGTTTGGATATTAATAAAGAGAAATATACCTTAACTTTTTGATTATGTTCTGTATATATTCTTGTAGGAAAATAATAAGCATACCCCGATTTTAGACTTACTTACTTTACTTACTCAGCCTCTTCTTGAGTCCAGTATTGGACAAAGGCCTCCCGCTTGGACTTCCACTGGTCTCTATCCTGTGCCGTCCTTCGCCATTCAGGACCTGCCACTTTTTTGATGTCATCGGACCATCTGGTCTGGGGCCTTCCCACGCTTCTGTTTCCCGTTCATGGCCTCCAGTCCATCACAATTTTTGTCCATCGTCCATCTGACATCCGAGATACATGACCCGCCCAACTCCCGCTATTCTTTTGGCCTCATCCGCTACTCCTGTGTTCTTCCTAATCCATTCATTAGTTTTGTGGTCCCTTAGCGAGATATTCAACATTCTTATTTCCATCGCTCTTTGTGTCACTCTTAGCTTTTCCATCATTTTCTTAGTAAATGCGGATGTTTCAAAGCCGTAAGTGAGCACAGGGAGTACACAAGGGGGGGGGGGGGGGATTTTAGACATTTTTCTTAAATTTCTAAAAAAAATATAAGGTATAGAAAAATATTTTTTTTATAAATTAAAGAAGAACAAAATACTTGGAAAAATATGATATGACGTTGCATTAACGCATCAGGTTAAGTAAATAAACCAAAAAAACTTTTATTACGCAATGGCGCTGAATGGAAAATAAATGTTTTTTAGGTTTATTTACTAAACCTGCATTAATGCAACGTCACATCATATTTTTCTAGATATTTTTATCTTCTTTAATTTAAAAAAAAATATGTTGAACTACGCCTTATATTTCATTAAAAATATATGATAAACGTTGAAAATCGGGGTATGCCATTATTTTTCTACAAGAATTTATACAGAACATTATCAAAAAGTATATTTTTGTTTATTAATATCCAAACTATCTAAATTATTTTTTCAAAACGATTTGATAAGAAATAATGATGGTATATTAAATTGAAAAATAGGTACGTTGGCAGCAGTCCCCCCCTTAACATAAAACCACAAAAATAATCGATAAAATAATATTGCTAAGAGACTCCTATCAGATATGGCACGAAAAAAGACCATTCTAATAGGAATAATAAATGTATACGATTTAACTTATTGCTGCAATCACCATGATTTGATATGTCCACTGTTTGATTGATTGATTGTACTGTAGTAGGCAAGAGTTCTAGTGTCCCGGGAGAGCTTAATCGAAATGACAATTATTATTCCATGACGAGAAATAGCGTAGAATCGAGATGACCATACCATCACGCCATTTCACTATTTGAGGTAGGCGGAGAGAACCGAACCCCATACTCCTCTCTCTTGACATATTATATTTCCCTTGATCATGCATTTACCATTTATGTATGAATATTTTTTTATATACTATAGAAGCTGGTGGTTTTTACATACATACTATCATACCAGATCCCTTACGGGGTAAGCAGAGAGAACCGAGCGCCATACTCCTCTATTTCTGCACACATTCCTAGCTTCCTTTACATACATGCTCGTCGATTTTTCAAGCTTCTTAATATTTCCTTTTTTCAAAATATCATTCACATGGTCATGCCATCTCTGGAACGGCTCCTGCTATTGACTCCATCCCTTACACCATTTTTTGGTCAGTCGTTCATCATTCTTTCAATATGTCCAAACCACCTCAAGGAATTCACTTTCATTTAACTTCTAATACTCTTCTTTATCTTGCATTCTCTCCTTATGTCATATCATATTATATCGTTCTATTACATACTCTTCTTAGTGATCTCATTTCAATAGCATTTATTCTACTTTCATGCGTCTTTTGCCACATCCATGTTTCACTGGCATACATCAAAGTAGACACTATAATTGCATTATGTACGGCAATTTTGGCTTCCTTTGGGATGCTTGGTGGTTTTTACCGAATAAATAAAAAAATCCTCGCTTCATTCACGTCCATGCATCGTCTCATAAACGCTATTCTATTATTCTTAATTCAAAGGTCTTCATGTATCAAAATTCCATTTATGTGTTCGTTCATTTCCGATACGCAATATTGCTAATGGTTTTTTTTTTTTTTTAACATGTCTACGTAGGGGACGCCAGCTATTAGGATTTGGGTCCATTTTACTCTTCCGAAGAAGCGCACTACGTAGCGTTGGGAGGGGTTTGCAATCTAGAAAAGAGTTTATTAATTCGGATTTTAAAAAGACCCGGGTTGTACGAAGATGGAAACACAGAATTCGGAAGATCGTTCCACAGTCGGGCTGCTGTGTTAATAAAGGAGTTCGAGAAGCGACTTGTTCGTATATGTTGAAGGTCCACTGTGAATGGATGCTGCGATTGAGTGAAGCGAGTGACTCTGTTGCGAGTGGGTGGAGGAGGGACCAAAGATGCAAGTTCTTCTGAGCAATTCCCGTGGTAGTATCTATAGAATAAACTTAAAATACCGACTCTGCGTCTGTGTTCTAGTGATTGCAATCCATCAGTCAGTGATGGATCATCAATCAGACGTATAGCACGCCTTTGGACAGCGTCGAGGGTATTCAGTAGGTATTGGGGGGCGCCACTCCAGAGGTGACTGCCATATTCAATAATTGGGCGTATTTGCGCTTTGTAGAGTATACAGATCTGGGTCTTAGTAAAATATCTGCGCGCTCTATATAGTACGCTCAATTTTTTGGAGGCGAGTTTCACCTTAGCTTCGATGGAGCCCTTGTAGTGTAATTGGTTCGTTATAGATACTCCAAGCAGGTCGATAGAGCTGCTGTTAGGTAGGGTGCTTCCGTTGAAAGACACTTGCAATTCATTGGGGTTTCTCTTCGCAGAAATTAGACAGGCTTGGGTTTTTGAGACGTTAAATGAAACAAGATTACTTTCACCCCAGGTATTGATTGAGTGGAGGTAGCTATTTATTTTTTGATGAAGGTCTTTCCGGGCTTCTGATATTTCACTTTGTTTAGGAGGTTTGTCAAAAGAGAAATTGTCATGGACTGTGCTGTCATCAGCGTAACAGTGGATGGGGGCGCGTAAGAGCAAGTCATTGATATGTAGGAGGAATAGGGTTGGAGATAGAATGGACCCTTGAGGGACTCCCGCATTAATGGAATGGGGAGAAGAAGAGCAACCGTCCACTACAGTTATGACTTCGCGATCTTTTAAAAAATTCGCAATCCAAGTACACAGAGACTGGGGTAGTCCATAAGAAGGGAGTTTCATTAAGAGACCTCGGTGCCAAACCCGGTCGAAAGCTTTAGAGATGTCAAGGGCGACAGTTTGAGCTTCTCCAAAGCGTTCCATAACTCGACCCCAAACGGATGTTACATACGCGAGTAGATCGCCACAAGATCGATTTCCACGAAATCCATATTGGCGGTCGCTTAAAATTTTGTTTGCTTCGAGGTATGTGATCAACTTGGTGTTTAGTACCCTTTCCATTATTTTGGAGAGTACAGAAGTAATAGCGATGGGTCGGTAGTTAGATGGGTTGGAGCGATCACCTTTTTTGGGAATTGGGTGGATGACCGCTTTTTTCCAGTCACATGGGACAATACCAGTTTTAAACGAGAGTTTGAAGAGTTTAGTGAGAACTGGGGCTAGTGGTGGCGATAAAAACTTATTTAAATGATGCATTAAAAATATACGAGCATTTCAAAACAATAATTTTAAAATAATTTCAATTGTCATGACGTGTCACAAGGATCGGCCATCTTGGTTTAGAAGTGATATTTTTAAAAAATCGAACACTTAATTAGTCCGCTCAGCGGTCGTAAATTTTTCAACACAACGACGTTCGAACGCGCGCTAAGGTAAATAAAATAAAAATATTAAATAACACAACATACAAATGATACAGGCTGCCTGCCTGACACAGTATGGCGGGTGACCTCATAACAGTTTGTTTTGTTCTTGGATGGTAATTTTGTAGGTAACAACCAACGAATCTATATACCTACCGACAATATACATACGTCCTATACGAACTCAGTCACCCGCCGTAAATAATACGAACTTCGGGTGGTCCCGTCACTCTGATATAATGCCGCGAACACAAACAAGCGCGACGCGATTTTACATGCGGACGTGTCGCATCGTAAAGTAGTTACAGATTGCGTTGCTGTACCATTACAAGTTCAGCAAATTTAACGTAAAGTTTAGAATACGTAAAGCAAATTTAACGTAAAGTTTAGAATACGTAAAGCAAATTTAACGTAAAGTTTAGGGAGAACGAGAGAGGCAAACTTAAATTATCTCTAAAGAATATAAAAAATAATATATTGCATTGCTTGCGACATATTATTGGTTACCAAATTAAAAGAAATAAATAAATTGGGATGATTTTTATAGCACCGTTTTTTTGTGATAACCACACACCTAGGGCACTTTGAATATATTACAGGTTTTTATAAGACTCGCGAAAGAAGTGAGTTTTCATGTGTTTCCTGAATAGGGCCAAGTTGTCGATTCGCCTCAGTTCGGGTGGTGGTTTATTCCACGATGCTGTTCCAGCCACAGCAAAAGCACGATCATCGAAGGATGTAGTCTTGACTCTATTTATTTCAGTTAACTTGCCAATCATGGATGTGGTGGCTAACATGGAAGTGTTTGTTGTCGCTTGTTTACGGTGAGAGGGATGCAGAAGTCTGAAAGATACGTGGGAGCCATGCAATGGATCGCTTTGAAAGTCAACAAGCATAATTTTTACTTGATTCTCTCGGACACTTTTAGCCAGTGAAGATTTCGTAGATGGTTGGATATGTGTGAGAATTTCGCGGCTCCGGTAATTAGCCTAGATGCAGCGTTGAAAATGTATGAATGTTGACGAGGCGATGAATATATTTCAAGATAGAAAAAATGTGGCGTTCGGTTCCCTCTGTCTATCCCGTGAGGAACATGGTGTGGTGATATGTATGTAATATAAATCAAAATTATATTTCAACCTATGATATATGCCAAGAGTAAACATATTACATTTGTATAACGAAAAATAACACCAAAAACACTAATTTGAAAGATTATTTAAATACATTTTTTTAATAACTTGAAGGTTTCTTCGTTGACACAGTGGAAGTTCATAATTATAAATTGTAAAAAACACTTATAAATAAAAACACAGATTCCACAATGAGTATTTTTATTTGCCTAAAAAAATACTCATTGTAGAATTTAGAATGTAGAATTATAAATGTAGAATTTGTTTTACTACCGTGAATGTGTCACGAATTGCGCCTAGTAATAAATGATTTTAAAAATAAAACTAGTTAACTATTTACGAAAAAAAACGTATAGATTTTGAACATTTCCATATTCCGAATAATACACTTCTTGCACCGAGCGCAAGTGGCGAGTTTATAGCTTTATGGCATTTTTTCCAATAATATTTGACAACCGAGAAGCAATACTTGCGCGATAAATTAATTTTAATTAATTTGGCCTCCTGAGGGGATCGATCCCAGTACGCACAGACAGAAGACAGCGCTTCGCTCTAATAGCTTTAGCAAAGGCTTACAGAACCTGCGCTACCGACACACTTTCTATTCTCACAGGTATGGCTCCCACAACCTGTATAGAGGCCGAAGCTCAATTTTGGGTGGTGTTTCTCTCCCACCTGTAAATTTACCCACAGTTCGTAGAGAGATTGAGAACTTGGCCCGGAGTTCTCTTTTAGATGCTTGGCAACGTCGCTGGTCTTCTTCTTCCGTGGGCAGACTGACATTTTCATTTCTTCCTAATGTGAGGACTCGAATTTTTTCCTCGTGGATTGTTCCCGATTATCGGACCACGCAATTCCTTACTGGACACGGCAGTTTCAAAAGTTATCTCTTTCGTTTTCACTTATCCGATTCGTCCTCATGTCAGCTTTGTGATAACCCTGAACAGACTTCTGAGCATATCTTATGGGAATGCACTAACTTCTCCGTGTCAACTTTCCGACGAGAACTCTACGACGATGTCCGAGGGAATTTCTTTGGACCCATTGGACATGCGGACCTTGTAGCCACGAAGAGCAACTTTAGGGCTTTCAAGACTTTCTGTCTTAAATTCGGTGCACTATTATCTTCACTATCACTGAGCAGTGAGCCAGTTGTTTCAACATGATTAGCTTTCTTTGGCACATTAAGTGCAGTGTCTACAAGGTTTTAGAGTTCTCCGGACTCTTCGTTCTTTATGTGTTCTTTCAGAGTTTTGCAAGGGGCCGTTATTAGTCCCCATAAGCAGAACGGGTGGTGGTGGGGGAAGAACAGACAGAAGCCAAACGACTAATCAACTGTGCCACGGCGGTCGGCACAGTAATATCTTACATCAATTGAACGAATATTGAAGTAATATTTTCACAACAATTGAACGAATGATCGTTTTTAACGCACGCTTTTGGGTATGAATTTCGGGCCATTACTGTTCTTAATATACACCACAAAACGTTAAATGTAACAAATGATAGATGTGTACGAGGCACTATAGTCCCGGGCCGGCGTCAATTCTCACATTGTGAACTGTGTAACTCTATACGATTTTTTCTGGTTCGTGTCGCATCAAACTAACTGCCCATTAGTCTTTGAAATCGTTTCGGGCCCTGAGCCAAAATGGCCGTACGATCGTAGTTTGTCATCGCATCCGAGGCACGGATGCAAATTGAACCTTTTGTAATGGAAGATCGAAACCGGTGTATTTGCTCGCAAACCACTAAAGGCCACTATAAGAGAATTTCTCACTGAATTAGACGAGCATTATTGATGGGATGATGAGAGATCAAGGAGGTACAGGATTAGGTGGTGTTCTGACAGTTATAATTGAACAGGTACAAACTAGTGAGGGTTGATTTACAAAACTGCATAATATATTACATTACTATCATGTCCTGTCAATTTCGAGATAAACTCAAGGAACCGAATGCTACGCAGTCCATCACTCTTTCTTACATAGATACATCTTGTTACCAATACATTTGTATATTCCATATAGATTATAGATAACCGAGCTACTATTTCCAAAGCAGGTTTTCTATTCATTATTCCACTATTAATATTTTCTTAGGCAGTTATTTGACATTTAGTAGCCAATTCTCGTGAATTTGTATTATATCAACATCCTTCGTCATCTGGAATTGTCCTACATCTACACTCTGTCCTATCGTCGCTGATTTAATTACAAATTCCTTTCATTGATATGTTAAGAACCATTTTATTTGATTTAATGCGTCTGCTGCCAAACCCACGTAAAAATAATTAAAATTAACGTTAAAATAAAAAAAAATACAGGTACAAAGGTAAGTACTCGCGTTTCACTTTCTGAATATGAAATTAAAATATTCAAAAAAGTATACATTTTTTTATGAAAATTAACTTTCAAATAAAACATGGTAATAATCTTGTCCGTCAGTCTCGTTTTTTGAATAATTTATTCATAATTTAATTTGGTGTCGTATCTCTGAGAAAATGTGATTAAGCTCCCTTAGCGCCGATGATGATTAAAGAAAAATCCGGAGAAAATTTTTGGTCATTTTTTAATACCTACGATATCCCGAGAGAGTAGCAGAAAGGATTTACTTTTATTTTTTTTATTTTCAAGGAAAAAAATCCTGTAAATGTCCTTGTCAAATCCACTACAAGATTTTCAAATACCAAACCCTTACAATCTGCCCATGACCATCCTACATGTGGTGATTGAGTGTAGTCGCCATTCTTAGTCAAGGAAAAAAGTGTAAAAATTGTACAATAACTTAAATAAATAAATTGTGGGTTATTCATACATGCATAAAGAACTCCACACCATGTCCCTCACTCGGCAGACAGAGAAAATTGAGCGCCACTAATGAAAACATTAGGTGATATACCTGTATTAATGTTGTAGGATAAGTTGACTGTATAAAAAACGATCTCACCGATGTTTCCTATTTTGCTGGTTCACAATGATTCTTTTTTCTGTACACTGATCGAAACATCCACACGCTTCAAACTTGTACTAAACTTTATTCACTTGTCACTTATTGGCACCCAAAATTATTGCATCTCATATTTCAAAGTGACAATTCCCCAACACATTGGAGGGGACAATGGCAAGGAAGGGATAGGTACATGGAAATATGCTTCTACAGCCACAGTTTCTATATTGACACGCATCCATCGTCTTGTATCTGTTGATCAAGCTTCGTAGATTTCCCTCTTTCAGAATGTATTATTTCACATGGTCATTTGGTCTTTATCTTGTCACTCCGTTCATTCTTCTCAAGCGGCTAAACCATCTCAACGTATTCACATTTATTTTATTAGGGTATCATTCTTAATCATAATATATTCTTTACTAATATCTTCTTACCTTCATCTTATATGTTCTAAATGAACAGAAAATTAAGAATTGTCAGAGGAGAGAGTGTGTTCACAGTCTATTGATTAGTTAAGAATTCAATACTGGGACATCAGAAGGACGCAAAAAGGTAACAGACTTAACAAAAAGAAACCTACCTTTCAGTAAAATGTTCGTTCCTGGCAGGTCAAATAAAACTATAAAAGTCTAACATCGATTAAAAACCCTTCAATGGGTAATAGATTATTTATTACGTCGGCGTCCAACTAGGTATACAAAAGACTACGTGAAGGAAGTATAAAGCTGCGTTCTAGTTAAAAAGATTACTCCTATGCGACAAGACAGTCGACCGACAAGGTTACTTTGTTATTTTCTAAGAGTTTACTTTTCATTGAATAAATATCTATCAAACTAGATATTTCTGCTGTTTAAACTTTCAGTACTAACAAAAATTAAAAAAATACGTTATTTACTTTATTTGTATGGACCAAAATTTATCTTCTTCTTCTGCGTGGCAATGATTATTACCACTTGGTGGTGGTGTTTTATAGTTATAATTTATTGAAGTCGGAGTCGGAGGTGTAAAATCAATCGGAAGTTCCGACCTTTCGGAGTCGGAGTCGAAGCTCCTTAACATCTCTAGTTATAAATAATCATAAAAAATTAAAAATTTTCACGTCCACAGCGACCCGTCTACGCGTCCAATCTGTTGCAACGTCGTACATTTTGACAGTATGACCATAGATTAACGTTAACGAAAAAAGATATATGTACGTCGCTTGATGCGTCAAGTACTTGGATAATGTTTTATGTGACATTTATTCCGAGGTGCTTTGTCCTTATTCTAAAACTATTCCCTCGAATGATGTTGGTCATTAAATATTTCATTTAGAAGATAAATTCGAAGGAATATACTGAACTAAATAAGAAAGAAGACTTTTTGACGAACAAAAAACTTCGAACTCTTTTGAGTTCGCACAATCATGAGGTAAGTGAGTTGTGTTATGTGTCAAGACTCCACTACATAACACAGAACAATAAATTATCGGTTCTGTGACTGCATAAGATACATAATTTTGGTACCTACTCTTTTATTTATTTCTCAAATGTCAGCAATTTGTATTATATAGATTATTTAAACAAAAATGATCAAACTCAATTTTCCAGAGTCTGAGAAAATTTTTGAATATTGAAATATTAAATCACAGAAGAAATCAACTGTTGAAGAAAAACTCGCTTTTGAGTCAATGAAATTTATACATAACATATTATTATGAACACACAACTCCATACATTATGATTAGAAAAAGTGGAAGCAAAGCATATATATATACCTACTCAGTTTTTAGTGTAATTTAATGATACAATTAGAAACGGTAAAAGCTACATATATACTCACAAACACTTACTTTATTAGATACCGTAAAAGCTACATACTCACTAACACTTACTTTATTAGAAACAGTAAAAGCTATATAGTTTTGTATTTTCTTTAATAATACGATTAGAAACAGTGTAAGCTATACATTTACAAAAACTCATTTCTACGTTTGATGCAATGATACGATTATAAATAGTTTTACAGCAAAAATGGCAAGGTTATGACATCACCCATAATTCATACATTCATAATAATAGGTGAGCAGTAGGCAGGCAAGTATCGAGCAGGGTGGTCGATAAGATAAAATGTTTGCAAAGAATATAATTTCGAGGAAAATACCGCCGCCCCCTCAGCCGTTAAAATGCACGATAAATGCAAAAGGAAATGTTATGTATTTTTCGTTCAAAACGAAACCCCCATATCACGCGAGCCCTGTACAAAGCAGCCTCTATTGATATTCACTTTTTGTGTAACTTTGTGGAACGAAGGCTGCGCCGCTGTTACCGAAATGGAAATCGGCAATGGAGAAATAATACCAACCAGAGGTACACATCCACTTTCCACTTTCAGAGCCGGCGTATTCCCGGGGGGCGGAGCCCCATCACCAGATAAAGATGGAAACTTTCAACCTTACAAACTGATATTCAACATACGAGTACATACGTACATGCCAGGCCAATGTTTTACAAAAGGTATCCATAAAATAGGTATTATCCGTGATGTGACCCTTAGGGAAACAAGATCTGAAAGTTTAAATCGTAAAAATAATATTTTTGAATAATAATATAGCACTGTTTTATGATAACAAGATCATTCAATGAGTGCTCTCCCTAAATTGTTGGCTCTGTGAAACAAACTACCTAGATTCAAATGATTCTTTGAAAGTGTCTCAAGACTTTGCGTTTCATATGTCAATGTGTAATTTATTTTACTTAAAAAGTCTGTTAAAAAAACCTCAATCATACACTATTCCTTAAAGAATTGCTTTTCTGTAATTCAGACGATTCCAATGTTAGACGTCTGATGACACAGCTATTAAATGAAGTGCGGAAACTAGTCATGCAGTCTTGAAGACCATTCCCCACATCTCACACTTCATAGGCCACTTGCTCTGGACATCTCAACCAATGAAGCTCGTTATGAAGAGGTGTTATGTGGTACCATTTATCAGCCATATAGATAAGCCTCCACTACCAGTTGCAATATATTATTTGAATCATTTAGATAAATATCACACGAATAGTGTGGAACTAGCACAAGACTAGAAAAAACTTATAGAAAAACAAGCGTAGTATATTATAGGAAAGATCGCGAGAATAGTTCTGATACAAAACATTTCAAAATAGGTACTTGCAGCGTTCGCTTTGTGAGTGAGAGTTTGCATTGTAAATTTTCTTTGTCAATTGATATTCATACCTTCTTTTGAAGCTGTTGGTTTACCATTTCGATTTTTATTCATTGCGTTTGAAGTATTACGATTGTTAATATTATATTATACCCCATTTTATTTCACATCCATAAAAGTGTTTGCGTGGGTATCTTGAGGTGAGGTTGTGTACGCTGTATAAATAATTTATGGCTAGTTATACAAACAATTACTGTCCTTTTTATTGTTATGTCTGCTCCATTAAAATTGTTATTGTCATTCTGGTAACAACAATTATTACAACCATTCGAATAAATCTCACTTAACTATTTTTAGTTTTGTAAAAGTTATTTTGTTACATTACATATTCTCTATATCTGATACTTAAAATAATGTAGTACAGGCACAATTCTATAAATATTAGTAATTAGTCTTGACTCTGGCCAAAGATCCTCTAATTTGAAGGCAACATAAAAAATTAATAACAATGTATAGGGACTGTTGCTTTCATTGTAAAAAAAACTTATTTCTCAATAGATGGCGTAACAAAAATAAAGTTTCTTCGTCACTTTCATAGATGGCGATGGTTTTTCCAGCTTATTCTCATGTGAAAGGTTTTAGATGAATAACATATACGAACACTTAAAGAATTAAAAGGGATGAATAGTTGTTAACGTTAAAGAAGTATTAAATCTAGTCTTATCTCTCATTCTTACCGGAACACTATTATATTTAAATGTTGCAGCTGTGGGTAATACTCATCTTTCGTTTATTTATCTAGGAACTTAATAACCAAACATATAAGAGAACATAAAAGGCCATAAAAATATAAAAAAAGAAGAATCATCAGAGTTTGCCAAGTATCTCATCCACAATAATCATCATATTACAGACGACAATAAATCAATTTGACTACAATTTTGCAAGAATAGACTGAAATGAAAAATACTGGAACAACTAGAAATTAATAAGAATCTGAACAATAATATCACCAATGAACAAATTAACATATTATATAATTCTTCCTTAATTAACGTATATTCAAACCTAATATTGCATCATACGATATTATTTCAAAATGTTCCTTTTCTCAATTAAATTCATATGATCATACAATGTTTCATACTCATTTTACCTCTTCAAGACTTTGTCTTCAATCTTGCATTTCTTATTCTTTCAATTCAATCAACAGTCACATAAATTGACAAAAGTTTCGTTGCACTACAGTACTTATACATCATTGAGATCTCATTTCTGCCACAATACTCCTGCTTTAGTGTGTTTATGTAAATGTAATTGTATTTAACGTTTACTAGAACGTATAATCTCACTTAATAAGCCACCATACTCAGTTAATTCATTTTCTTGTAGCGTCCTGATTTCAGACATAATGACGTTAATCAGGATGCAATTAAGAGGGTCATTACGATACATTAAGAAGGTAATTCATAAACGAATTTCGCGGTCATAAGTATTAAGTGGAAGTCAGTAGGTACATCGATTAAAAAAGTTAAATGTAAAATGTTAATTTATACCATCTGAATTCCATCTGTAATGCCCCAGATGATAGGTAAGTGAGTAAAATCGATCTGGACCAAGAGGAGAATCCACCGATCTCCGCAGTACACTAGGATAATTATGCTAATACTCTGTCATTATACATCCCGCCTCCGTGAAGCAATTGGCGGAAATATTCCTACTTTTAATTTGTTTGAGGTCATTAAGGGAAAAAGAAAAAAAAGCAATCGTGAAATTGAAATCCGAAAACAATAACCGAATGCGTATATAGTTAAACGTTATTGGTGAATTTCTATTTAAATGTATATAAATTTTCATACGAATTATGACATGCGATTCTCTTTTTTTTATACTACAAACTTACTCTTTCAAAACTCATTCGTGTTGTTGTTTTAATGAAACTACATTTGAAAAGCAAATAAAAAAATCTGTATATTACCAATATGTTAGTTAACTCTTTATTAATTGTTTTATTTTATGATTTATCTGAAAAAAATAAAAATGCATATAAATATAGGATTTTGCAGACTGTAAAATAAACGAGTAGGTACTTACAAGTTATATGAAGTTTTGTTCAAACACAACATCTACTTACAAACAATTTAAATATTTATTTACTAATTATAATTATATTTTAACTACAATTAAGTTGAGTGAAGTGTCCCTCTGAATGACTTAAATTAGAAAGTTTCACTGAGAAATACTTCAAGACCACGAAAAAAAGCAGCGTATTGCCATAGTAAGTCATGAGTGCAAAAGTAAGTTTCAAATGAACATAAAATATATTCACTTCGTTTAACTTATCAGCGGATAAGTCTTGAGGAACTCCATAGTAAAAATCGATCGACAAACTAAATTAAGTTAAGGCCTGCTTCAAATCAATGAATACGCAATGGGACAAATACAGGAACAAAATATACTTTAAAAATTTCATAGGTTTGACGTGACTGCCTCACCTTGGACAAACTCCAAAGTTATTTCAAAGACCATAAACAAATGACAATGGTCACAAAGAAACACAATACCACACATTGACAAACATCCTCCTATCATTTAACACAAAACACAAGAACAATGAGTGCAACCAAGGAGGTGTTACATTTCATATGTGTTGTTTATTCCACCTCGGACAGCGCCTGTTATTTTGAAAAACATAAAATTGAGGACTGTTCGTGACGTCACTGTTAACATCAATTTACTTATCTGCGAATTGTTTAGCACATTAGTTGCACGCATAACTCAAGAAAGAACTTCTGTAATACAGCTTAAGGGGGGGGACTGCTGCCAACGTACCTATTTTTCAATTTGATATACCATCAATATTTCTTATCAAATCGTTTTGAAAAAAATAATCTAGATGTTTGGGTATTAATAAAGAAAAATATATCTTTAGTTTTTGATAATGTTCTGTATTAAATTCTTGTACAAAAATAATGGCATACCCCGATTTTCAATAATGTTCTGTATTAAATTCTTGTAGAAAAATAATGGCATACCCCGATTTTCAACGTTTATCATATATTTTTAATGAAATATAAGGCGTAGTTCAACATATTTTTTTTAAATTAAAGAAGATAAAAATATCTAGAAAAATATGATGTGACGTTGCATTAATGCTTCAGGTTTATTAAATAAACCTAAAAAAAACATTTATTTTCCATTCAGTGCCATTGCGAAATAAAAGTTTTTTTGCTTTATTAGCTTAACCTGATGCATTAATGCAGCGTTACATCGTATTTTTCCAGATATTTTGATCTTCTTTAATTTATAAAAAAATATAATGCTCTAATTTAAGATGAATGTCAAAAATCGGGGTATGCTTATTATTTTCCTACAAAAATATATACTGAACATAATTAAAAAGTTAATGTATATATTTCTTTATTAATATCCAAACTAACTAGGTTATTTTTTTCAAAATGATTCGTTTTGTAGTAATTAATGATGCAAATGAAAATTGAAAAAAATGGGTACGTTGTCAGCAGTCACCCTCTTAAAGTAATCCAATATGAGGCAGGTAGTTACTACGTGTGATATTATAAAACATACATTCTTGCACATGGAAGAATTAGTCATTTGCTATTTATATTTATATATTCTTTTTGTTTACATGGTCGATTAAATATTTTCTTAGTCGGCTCTTTTTCCATGTTCCTTTTCTATTAGCCCTGAAATTTTTCTCTTTTTTCATCATTTCCATGTCGCCTAACTATCGCAGTGTGTTCACTTTCATTCTGTTTACAAAATCAATCTTCGGATTACACTCAGTTAGGGCTGCCATCCGTCCGGGATTCTCCGGATTTGTCCTCGTTTACAGCGCCGGGGGTTGTCCGGAAGGGGTTTTTTAAGTCACTTTTTGTGTCAGAGAATTCGTTTGATTGATTTAGTAAAAAGATCTCGTTAAAATGAAAACTTGTTACTTAATAATAATAATAATGAACACTTCCTTGCATCCTGCGCAAGTGGCGAGTTTATTGCCGTATGGCAATTCCTAATTTAAATTGACATTTAATAAATAGTTAAGGGTTTTGGATACCAAACTAAAATGACCGAACTAGATGACTTATAATTTGTTGATACAATTTAAAATATAGTTTATTTGAGAACTAAAAATTATAATTTGTTTTTAAATTCATGCCGTAAACTCGCGGCCGAGTTTCTAATTATTTTTGTTACGAAAATAACTCTTATTTGATGATTTTATTTGCTACGCTGTAGTTTATACCGCAAACAAGTTGTATAAATTAATTTTTTTTTTTAATTTTAAACTATGTTTTTCAAGGAGTGTCCGGGAAAAAACCTTAATTTCACCCAAATCTCCGTGGTTGTTAAAGTTTTTGTCGTGTTGTGTGATTTCTCTGCGCACTCCACGCGACATGCTAAAATAATTTTGCCGCTAACTATGATCAATGTGCTGCGGGAGGTTGTAAGTTTTCATTTGATTGCAAAAGGACCTAATTATAGAATATCCATGCGTTCGAATATACGGATACGTACCTTTGAATGAGCTATTGAGCTGTGTAGGTCGATGTCTCTTTGTTTATACCTACCAACCAATACTAAGTACATGCATCAAGTGCGCATATAAAGCAGGACATAAGAACACACGGCTCGGTAATAATAAAAATAATATGTGCTAAAGCTGCGGTTAACAGTTTGTTAAATGCGTCGTGTGGGTTCATAAAAAAATAACAACAAAGGTCTAAGTAAATCAACAAGAGATGCATGGACTAAGCGAGCGTGAACCGCACAAAGCAAATCATGTGACAAAAATTGTCAGAACGTTAAATGGCTAGCGTTGCGTGCTATGTAACTTCATATACCATTGCGCTAGTTTTCTTCTTGTAGAAGGTAGAGATAATCGTATACCAGACCTCTCTCCTTTTATTAACATGCATTGTCTCATAAACGCTCTTCCTTTAAATTTTTTCATCCCATTTATATGATAACGCCAGCTTTTCTTGTCTGACTGCTACTTCTCGTTCCTCTTACATATACCAGCCTTGCTTTTTTCTCAACGCACTGTTGGATAAAGGTCTGACGCATAATTTAAATCAAACTATTTTGGACGAAGATTTTTTAAGTAATCGATGAAAGGGTTCTGCCAGATTTGGTCTAAGTGTAAACAATACAGTGAAAAATCAATGTTTCAAAGACTAAATATATGTCAGCGAAGAAAGCTCCTCAAAATAATACTCCGACGAGGGAAAATGAGGAGATATTTGTGGATAAACATCGGGTAGAATCGGTTGAATTCTTCACCTATCTGGGATCATTGTTCACCTCGGATAATAATATCAGCATGGAAATAGAAGCGAGGCTTGCAGTGGCTAATAGATGTCACTATGGGCTACTCAAGCATCTCTAGTCAAGACTTATGTATGTCCCGAAAAACAAGGATCCTTAGAAACAAAATTCTTCTCCGACTATTTCTTACATACGAACCGGAATGTTGAGCACTGACTAAAACGATCGAAAATAATATTATTGGTGTTTGAAATGAAGATATTAAGGAATATCTTTGCCCCAAATAACGATGGAAGCAATGTACAATGAAACAAATGTAGTCCAATTTATTAAAATTCAGCGCCTTCGTTGGCTTGGACACGTTTGCCGAATGGATGATGACCGTACTACAAATAAAGGTATTAGATACCTGTCCCGAAAGGAGAAGTAGAGGCAGAGAAGTAGTTTGAGATGGCTGGACGACGTGCTGTACGATATAAGAAAAATGGACCTGATAAATTGGAGAAAACTTGCGGTCCACAGGGAGGGATGGAGACGATTTCTGGAGGAGGCCAGGGTCCGCAGCAGACTGTACCGCCAGTGATGATGATGATGTAAACAATACAAAAACAATATTAGTGCGTCTTTCATGTATGACATTTAAACTAGTACTATGCAATTGATACTTGTTGCCAAGGAAATGCAACAATAGGAGTGGAGATAATTTACATTGTTGAGTACTTTAATGGAAGATATCCATTCCTATTGTATAAAACAACTCCGATTAGACACATTATACTATTGTTGTAGTATATTGAATTAATGAAACAAATTCATTGTTAAAACAAAATAAAAGACTCCGCCCAAAAAAATGGAATAAAATATTTAGTCTCAAACATATTTGATTGTTAAGAAAACAATGAAATAACATAAAAATTGAAATGGTGGCATGAGCAATTATCGTGATTTCCTGATATGACATAAAATATAAAAATCATATTGTTGGTCTACTAATGAAATAGTCAGAATCAACGATACTCGTTTTTTTTATAATTTACAAAAAGACTAGGAGCTGATGATGATGATCTTTGATAGACAGATTTGGATCATTTCGGATAAACACACAAAGTGACTGGTTTATTTGAATAAAGATTGCAAAAAAATAACTACAGACCGGAGCAATTTTCGGAAACAAATTGAGTAGTCGATATCAGAAAAAAATATACAAAAATAATTTTTAAATTTAAAAAAAAGTTTTTTCTACCTTGTTTTTTACATATTGTATTTATCATGTATTAATGTATTTATTGTTATGTTTTATGTTTCATTTTTGTGTTTATAGAATAAAATTAAATATACAAAAGAATATGAATGGGCCGAAAGTGAAACAATGTATCATTACCAGATTCTTGATTTGAGAGGAATTATAATTTTATTTGGAATTTCGCAGGTCGAACACACTTGCAAGCGTTAAACAATTCTTCTTTCTTTATTCTTACCATCACGGCATATCCCACAATGTGGGGTAACCAGCGAAAGGTGTGGGGGTGTGCATTGCCTTATAAAAGGGAGCACAACACATCTGTGTATGCCCACACACCAGTCTCGTCTCACCTAAAAAGGCACTACATTCAGAAAGGGTGGTGAACCTCATTGCTGAACTATGTCAGATGTTATTGTTGCCTGATGTATTTTCGATTACCCGGCTCTTACGGGACACTCGAAAACAATAATAGAAAAGAGTGGAAGCACTATTCTAAGCCGGTGCCTCACAGCTAAACAATTCATACATAATTCATATTGACACTGTTATTCGTAGTCGATCTCGAACTCTCGAGTACTTTGTTGTCTTTCTCCAGTCACTCAAATCGATCATAAACACGTTTATTCAATCTGTTGATAGATATACTTATCCCATCTGTTTACAAACAATTTTCAATAGTTTTATTTTTTGGGTAAATTGCACACTATTGTAGCGTCTACTCCTCATCATATTAGTAAAAATATACTATTCAAAATGAAATAAAAAGAAAAACAAACATCCTTTCGTACATACCTAATATAATGTATTTAAAACAGTTTAGAGCTAAAAAAAACATCAAAGACACATTATGTCTGGGTTGGGGAGAAGGAGGCCAAAATTCCTTACCCATACATCAAACGCTGGGAAAGTTTTCAATATTTAATTAATACAAACAACCTTCGCACATTGTTGAGCCTCGAACTTCCCCAAAAACTTTTGTCTGCGTTGGGATAGGAAGAGAGAGAGAGAAAGATGAAATCAGTAGGAACACTAAGACTATATCGACCATAACTAATTATCGTTTCTGAAACGACGAAAGAAAAAACTTTAATTTCATATACCGAAAAGTTGAAAATTACCATGATGAAGGTATGGTTAGATCCGAATCTGATTGCATAGTTTACAACAAATAACGAGGTGAATAAAAAGTAATCGAAAGTTTAGTAACAAAAAAAAAACAATATTTATTAAATAATTCTTGGATGATATTCCATCTGCGTCCTTTGTCTCCCTCCTGTTTCCCCTTTACCACGATCAGTCTGCTTACTGTTGAATTTACTTTTACTTCATAAATACTTTATTCGTTTACTAATTTAAACACTTTCTTACGCCGTGTTTATTTCGAATTCTTCCAACTAACAGGTGTTAAACAATCTTTATTCGTTTGGGCAGAATCGAACCGCCGGACGAATGAACCTTTCGCACGTTTGGATTGGGATCGAACCAATCGACGTGTGCCTGTACCACGGTTTGTCCACACGTGTAATATGGACGAACCGTCCCCCAATATACTATACGTTACCGGTAGTAATCGTATAGCTTAGATGTGCACAATATTAAACAGTTATAAATAAGAGCAGTGGGTATCTCAATATTGAAAGATGATTTACTTAGTTGAACTTTTATAAAACACGAACAAGTATATATAAAGTACAATGAAAGAATAATTACTACTAATTAATATTACGCGAATTAATTGCGCGGACAAAAATGGAGATGATGAAGCGCAACACCTTGACCGAACGAGAGTCCACAAAAGATGGCCGCCGCTTCGTCAAGCGGCGGTATATAACGTTCGAGTCGCCTGGCAGGGGAAAGGCCAGTTGGCTTCGCCCGCCACAGAAGCAAGATTTGTGTGAGAAATAATTTTAAATACATTTCTCCTTTGCTCGGAATCGAACCTCACGCCAGTATCGAAGTCAAATTGCGCCAATAATACTCGAGGCTTTACGTTGCTTGTGGAAGAGATTCTTACGGCAATAAACCTACTTGGCCTTCGTGGCTCAGTCGGTTGGATTACTTCGATCCTACTTCGGAGACACAGTTTTTATTTGTGTTTTCAGTCTGAATATGTGAGACGATAAATATGAATATGGCATTTTTATAAGGTGCATGCAAGAGCGAGCCTAAAACCTACGGACTGGGCAAACCCTGAAAGAAAATTGGACATATCGGAAATTTAATGCATCGTTGTTTATTTCAGTGGCCATGAAAAATATTTTTAAAATCACATTTCAAAACAATATTTACATATGTGGCCCGGTAAATCATCGTATCTACATACGGTTCAATTTTTAATCTTGTTGCAATAAAATAAAATAAAAATTTTAGTTCTTGAAATTCTTAATATAATATTCATAGTGTAATATATTGATGTTGCGCCATACAACAGTCAATATTTATAGCTGATAGGCATTATACGAGTTTGCACGAATCAGGAGTTCGGCATTCTTCGGGAGTTGGGAGATCCATATAAACGAGTGTCTGGGGTAAGGCCGGGGCTGGGTTGATCGCGTTTATAGTGCTCTCACGTTTTGGATCATTTGTATAATAATTATTGTTCTTGAATCTTATAAATATCAATTACTGTTTTCATTAATAAATGTGTAAATAGATAACGCGTCTATTTATTCAAAAATATGTTATTAAAAGTACCATGTATTAAACATAGGCAAGCCAAGAATTTTGGTTTCTATAAGCAATTTCGTTACTGACGTGACATAGTACCTATATGTTACATAGTTGGCGGAGAAGCGATACAAAAGAATAAACCCGTCTTAGTACATGCTATAGAACATTTCAATAAATATAATCAATTGATTAAAACAAGGAGTTCCTTTTAAGAGGGTGACTGCTGCCAACGTACCTATTTTTTCAATTTGATATACCATCATTATTACTAAACGAATCATTTTGAAAAAAATAACCTAGTTAGTTTGGATATTAATAAAGAGAAATATACCTTAACTTTTTGATTATGTTCTGTATATATTCTTGTAGGAAAATAATAAGCATACCCCGATTTTAGACTTACTTACTTTACTTACTCAGCCTCTTCTTGAGTCCAGTATTGGACAAAGGCCTCCCGCTTGGACTTCCACTGGTCTCTATCCTGTGCCGTCCTTCGCCATTCAGGACCTGCCACTTTTTTGATGTCATCGGACCATCTGGTCTGGGGCCTTCCCACGCTTCTGTTTCCCGTTCATGGCCTCCAGTCCATCACAATTTTTGTCCATCGTCCATCTGACATCCGAGATACATGACCCGCCCAACTCCCGCTATTCTTTTGGCCTCATCCGCTACTCCTGTGTTCTTCCTAATCCATTCATTAGTTTTGTGGTCCCTTAGCGAGATATTCAACATTCTTATTTCCATCGCTCTTTGTGTCACTCTTAGCTTTTCCATCATTTTCTTAGTAAATGCGGATGTTTCAAAGCCGTAAGTGAGCACAGGGAGTACACAAGGGGGGGGGGGGGGATTTTAGACATTTTTCTTAAATTTCTAAAAAAAATATAAGGTATAGAAAAATATTTTTTTTATAAATTAAAGAAGAACAAAATACTTGGAAAAATATGATATGACGTTGCATTAACGCATCAGGTTAAGTAAATAAACCAAAAAAACTTTTATTACGCAATGGCGCTGAATGGAAAATAAATGTTTTTTAGGTTTATTTACTAAACCTGCATTAATGCAACGTCACATCATATTTTTCTAGATATTTTTATCTTCTTTAATTTAAAAAAAAATATGTTGAACTACGCCTTATATTTCATTAAAAATATATGATAAACGTTGAAAATCGGGGTATGCCATTATTTTTCTACAAGAATTTATACAGAACATTATCAAAAAGTATATTTTTGTTTATTAATATCCAAACTATCTAAATTATTTTTTCAAAACGATTTGATAAGAAATAATGATGGTATATTAAATTGAAAAATAGGTACGTTGGCAGCAGTCCCCCCCTTAACATAAAACCACAAAAATAATCGATAAAATAATATTGCTAAGAGACTCCTATCAGATATGGCACGAAAAAAGACCATTCTAATAGGAATAATAAATGTATACGATTTAACTTATTGCTGCAATCACCATGATTTGATATGTCCACTGTTTGATTGATTGATTGTACTGTAGTAGGCAAGAGTTCTAGTGTCCCGGGAGAGCTTAATCGAAATGACAATTATTATTCCATGACGAGAAATAGCGTAGAATCGAGATGACCATACCATCACGCCATTTCACTATTTGAGGTAGGCGGAGAGAACCGAACCCCATACTCCTCTCTCTTGACATATTATATTTCCCTTGATCATGCATTTACCATTTATGTATGAATATTTTTTTATATACTATAGAAGCTGGTGGTTTTTACATACATACTATCATACCAGATCCCTTACGGGGTAAGCAGAGAGAACCGAGCGCCATACTCCTCTATTTCTGCACACATTCCTAGCTTCCTTTACATACATGCTCGTCGATTTTTCAAGCTTCTTAATATTTCCTTTTTTCAAAATATCATTCACATGGTCATGCCATCTCTGGAACGGCTCCTGCTATTGACTCCATCCCTTACACCATTTTTTGGTCAGTCGTTCATCATTCTTTCAATATGTCCAAACCACCTCAAGGAATTCACTTTCATTTAACTTCTAATACTCTTCTTTATCTTGCATTCTCTCCTTATGTCATATCATATTATATCGTTCTATTACATACTCTTCTTAGTGATCTCATTTCAATAGCATTTATTCTACTTTCATGCGTCTTTTGCCACATCCATGTTTCACTGGCATACATCAAAGTAGACACTATAATTGCATTATGTACGGCAATTTTGGCTTCCTTTGGGATGCTTGGTGGTTTTTACCGAATAAATAAAAAAATCCTCGCTTCATTCACGTCCATGCATCGTCTCATAAACGCTATTCTATTATTCTTAATTCAAAGGTCTTCATGTATCAAAATTCCATTTATGTGTTCGTTCATTTCCGATACGCAATATTGCTAATGGTTTTTTTTTTTTTTTAACATGTCTACGTAGGGGACGCCAGCTATTAGGATTTGGGTCCATTTTACTCTTCCGAAGAAGCGCACTACGTAGCGTTGGGAGGGGTTTGCAATCTAGAAAAGAGTTTATTAATTCGGATTTTAAAAAGACCCGGGTTGTACGAAGATGGAAACACAGAATTCGGAAGATCGTTCCACAGTCGGGCTGCTGTGTTAATAAAGGAGTTCGAGAAGCGACTTGTTCGTATATGTTGAAGGTCCACTGTGAATGGATGCTGCGATTGAGTGAAGCGAGTGACTCTGTTGCGAGTGGGTGGAGGAGGGACCAAAGATGCAAGTTCTTCTGAGCAATTCCCGTGGTAGTATCTATAGAATAAACTTAAAATACCGACTCTGCGTCTGTGTTCTAGTGATTGCAATCCATCAGTCAGTGATGGATCATCAATCAGACGTATAGCACGCCTTTGGACAGCGTCGAGGGTATTCAGTAGGTATTGGGGGGCGCCACTCCAGAGGTGACTGCCATATTCAATAATTGGGCGTATTTGCGCTTTGTAGAGTATACAGATCTGGGTCTTAGTAAAATATCTGCGCGCTCTATATAGTACGCTCAATTTTTTGGAGGCGAGTTTCACCTTAGCTTCGATGGAGCCCTTGTAGTGTAATTGGTTCGTTATAGATACTCCAAGCAGGTCGATAGAGCTGCTGTTAGGTAGGGTGCTTCCGTTGAAAGACACTTGCAATTCATTGGGGTTTCTCTTCGCAGAAATTAGACAGGCTTGGGTTTTTGAGACGTTAAATGAAACAAGATTACTTTCACCCCAGGTATTGATTGAGTGGAGGTAGCTATTTATTTTTTGATGAAGGTCTTTCCGGGCTTCTGATATTTCACTTTGTTTAGGAGGTTTGTCAAAAGAGAAATTGTCATGGACTGTGCTGTCATCAGCGTAACAGTGGATGGGGGCGCGTAAGAGCAAGTCATTGATATGTAGGAGGAATAGGGTTGGAGATAGAATGGACCCTTGAGGGACTCCCGCATTAATGGAATGGGGAGAAGAAGAGCAACCGTCCACTACAGTTATGACTTCGCGATCTTTTAAAAAATTCGCAATCCAAGTACACAGAGACTGGGGTAGTCCATAAGAAGGGAGTTTCATTAAGAGACCTCGGTGCCAAACCCGGTCGAAAGCTTTAGAGATGTCAAGGGCGACAGTTTGAGCTTCTCCAAAGCGTTCCATAACTCGACCCCAAACGGATGTTACATACGCGAGTAGATCGCCACAAGATCGATTTCCACGAAATCCATATTGGCGGTCGCTTAAAATTTTGTTTGCTTCGAGGTATGTGATCAACTTGGTGTTTAGTACCCTTTCCATTATTTTGGAGAGTACAGAAGTAATAGCGATGGGTCGGTAGTTAGATGGGTTGGAGCGATCACCTTTTTTGGGAATTGGGTGGATGACCGCTTTTTTCCAGTCACATGGGACAATACCAGTTTTAAACGAGAGTTTGAAGAGTTTAGTGAGAACTGGGGCTAGTGGTGGCGATAAAAACTTATTTAAATGATGCATTAAAAATATACGAGCATTTCAAAACAATAATTTTAAAATAATTTCAATTGTCATGACGTGTCACAAGGATCGGCCATCTTGGTTTAGAAGTGATATTTTTAAAAAATCGAACACTTAATTAGTCCGCTCAGCGGTCGTAAATTTTTCAACACAACGACGTTCGAACGCGCGCTAAGGTAAATAAAATAAAAATATTAAATAACACAACATACAAATGATACAGGCTGCCTGCCTGACACAGTATGGCGGGTGACCTCATAACAGTTTGTTTTGTTCTTGGATGGTAATTTTGTAGGTAACAACCAACGAATCTATATACCTACCGACAATATACATACGTCCTATACGAACTCAGTCACCCGCCGTAAATAATACGAACTTCGGGTGGTCCCGTCACTCTGATATAATGCCGCGAACACAAACAAGCGCGACGCGATTTTACATGCGGACGTGTCGCATCGTAAAGTAGTTACAGATTGCGTTGCTGTACCATTACAAGTTCAGCAAATTTAACGTAAAGTTTAGAATACGTAAAGCAAATTTAACGTAAAGTTTAGAATACGTAAAGCAAATTTAACGTAAAGTTTAGGGAGAACGAGAGAGGCAAACTTAAATTATCTCTAAAGAATATAAAAAATAATATATTGCATTGCTTGCGACATATTATTGGTTACCAAATTAAAAGAAATAAATAAATTGGGATGATTTTTATAGCACCGTTTTTTTGTGATAACCACACACCTAGGGCACTTTGAATATATTACAGGTTTTTATAAGACTCGCGAAAGAAGTGAGTTTTCATGTGTTTCCTGAATAGGGCCAAGTTGTCGATTCGCCTCAGTTCGGGTGGTGGTTTATTCCACGATGCTGTTCCAGCCACAGCAAAAGCACGATCATCGAAGGATGTAGTCTTGACTCTATTTATTTCAGTTAACTTGCCAATCATGGATGTGGTGGCTAACATGGAAGTGTTTGTTGTCGCTTGTTTACGGTGAGAGGGATGCAGAAGTCTGAAAGATACGTGGGAGCCATGCAATGGATCGCTTTGAAAGTCAACAAGCATAATTTTTACTTGATTCTCTCGGACACTTTTAGCCAGTGAAGATTTCGTAGATGGTTGGATATGTGTGAGAATTTCGCGGCTCCGGTAATTAGCCTAGATGCAGCGTTGAAAATGTATGAATGTTGACGAGGCGATGAATATATTTCAAGATAGAAAAAATGTGGCGTTCGGTTCCCTCTGTCTATCCCGTGAGGAACATGGTGTGGTGATATGTATGTAATATAAATCAAAATTATATTTCAACCTATGATATATGCCAAGAGTAAACATATTACATTTGTATAACGAAAAATAACACCAAAAACACTAATTTGAAAGATTATTTAAATACATTTTTTTAATAACTTGAAGGTTTCTTCGTTGACACAGTGGAAGTTCATAATTATAAATTGTAAAAAACACTTATAAATAAAAACACAGATTCCACAATGAGTATTTTTATTTGCCTAAAAAAATACTCATTGTAGAATTTAGAATGTAGAATTATAAATGTAGAATTTGTTTTACTACCGTGAATGTGTCACGAATTGCGCCTAGTAATAAATGATTTTAAAAATAAAACTAGTTAACTATTTACGAAAAAAAACGTATAGATTTTGAACATTTCCATATTCCGAATAATACACTTCTTGCACCGAGCGCAAGTGGCGAGTTTATAGCTTTATGGCATTTTTTCCAATAATATTTGACAACCGAGAAGCAATACTTGCGCGATAAATTAATTTTAATTAATTTGGCCTCCTGAGGGGATCGATCCCAGTACGCACAGACAGAAGACAGCGCTTCGCTCTAATAGCTTTAGCAAAGGCTTACAGAACCTGCGCTACCGACACACTTTCTATTCTCACAGGTATGGCTCCCACAACCTGTATAGAGGCCGAAGCTCAATTTTGGGTGGTGTTTCTCTCCCACCTGTAAATTTACCCACAGTTCGTAGAGAGATTGAGAACTTGGCCCGGAGTTCTCTTTTAGATGCTTGGCAACGTCGCTGGTCTTCTTCTTCCGTGGGCAGACTGACATTTTCATTTCTTCCTAATGTGAGGACTCGAATTTTTTCCTCGTGGATTGTTCCCGATTATCGGACCACGCAATTCCTTACTGGACACGGCAGTTTCAAAAGTTATCTCTTTCGTTTTCACTTATCCGATTCGTCCTCATGTCAGCTTTGTGATAACCCTGAACAGACTTCTGAGCATATCTTATGGGAATGCACTAACTTCTCCGTGTCAACTTTCCGACGAGAACTCTACGACGATGTCCGAGGGAATTTCTTTGGACCCATTGGACATGCGGACCTTGTAGCCACGAAGAGCAACTTTAGGGCTTTCAAGACTTTCTGTCTTAAATTCGGTGCACTATTATCTTCACTATCACTGAGCAGTGAGCCAGTTGTTTCAACATGATTAGCTTTCTTTGGCACATTAAGTGCAGTGTCTACAAGGTTTTAGAGTTCTCCGGACTCTTCGTTCTTTATGTGTTCTTTCAGAGTTTTGCAAGGGGCCGTTATTAGTCCCCATAAGCAGAACGGGTGGTGGTGGGGGAAGAACAGACAGAAGCCAAACGACTAATCAACTGTGCCACGGCGGTCGGCACAGTAATATCTTACATCAATTGAACGAATATTGAAGTAATATTTTCACAACAATTGAACGAATGATCGTTTTTAACGCACGCTTTTGGGTATGAATTTCGGGCCATTACTGTTCTTAATATACACCACAAAACGTTAAATGTAACAAATGATAGATGTGTACGAGGCACTATAGTCCCGGGCCGGCGTCAATTCTCACATTGTGAACTGTGTAACTCTATACGATTTTTTCTGGTTCGTGTCGCATCAAACTAACTGCCCATTAGTCTTTGAAATCGTTTCGGGCCCTGAGCCAAAATGGCCGTACGATCGTAGTTTGTCATCGCATCCGAGGCACGGATGCAAATTGAACCTTTTGTAATGGAAGATCGAAACCGGTGTATTTGCTCGCAAACCACTAAAGGCCACTATAAGAGAATTTCTCACTGAATTAGACGAGCATTATTGATGGGATGATGAGAGATCAAGGAGGTACAGGATTAGGTGGTGTTCTGACAGTTATAATTGAACAGGTACAAACTAGTGAGGGTTGATTTACAAAACTGCATAATATATTACATTACTATCATGTCCTGTCAATTTCGAGATAAACTCAAGGAACCGAATGCTACGCAGTCCATCACTCTTTCTTACATAGATACATCTTGTTACCAATACATTTGTATATTCCATATAGATTATAGATAACCGAGCTACTATTTCCAAAGCAGGTTTTCTATTCATTATTCCACTATTAATATTTTCTTAGGCAGTTATTTGACATTTAGTAGCCAATTCTCGTGAATTTGTATTATATCAACATCCTTCGTCATCTGGAATTGTCCTACATCTACACTCTGTCCTATCGTCGCTGATTTAATTACAAATTCCTTTCATTGATATGTTAAGAACCATTTTATTTGATTTAATGCGTCTGCTGCCAAACCCACGTAAAAATAATTAAAATTAACGTTAAAATAAAAAAAAATACAGGTACAAAGGTAAGTACTCGCGTTTCACTTTCTGAATATGAAATTAAAATATTCAAAAAAGTATACATTTTTTTATGAAAATTAACTTTCAAATAAAACATGGTAATAATCTTGTCCGTCAGTCTCGTTTTTTGAATAATTTATTCATAATTTAATTTGGTGTCGTATCTCTGAGAAAATGTGATTAAGCTCCCTTAGCGCCGATGATGATTAAAGAAAAATCCGGAGAAAATTTTTGGTCATTTTTTAATACCTACGATATCCCGAGAGAGTAGCAGAAAGGATTTACTTTTATTTTTTTTATTTTCAAGGAAAAAAATCCTGTAAATGTCCTTGTCAAATCCACTACAAGATTTTCAAATACCAAACCCTTACAATCTGCCCATGACCATCCTACATGTGGTGATTGAGTGTAGTCGCCATTCTTAGTCAAGGAAAAAAGTGTAAAAATTGTACAATAACTTAAATAAATAAATTGTGGGTTATTCATACATGCATAAAGAACTCCACACCATGTCCCTCACTCGGCAGACAGAGAAAATTGAGCGCCACTAATGAAAACATTAGGTGATATACCTGTATTAATGTTGTAGGATAAGTTGACTGTATAAAAAACGATCTCACCGATGTTTCCTATTTTGCTGGTTCACAATGATTCTTTTTTCTGTACACTGATCGAAACATCCACACGCTTCAAACTTGTACTAAACTTTATTCACTTGTCACTTATTGGCACCCAAAATTATTGCATCTCATATTTCAAAGTGACAATTCCCCAACACATTGGAGGGGACAATGGCAAGGAAGGGATAGGTACATGGAAATATGCTTCTACAGCCACAGTTTCTATATTGACACGCATCCATCGTCTTGTATCTGTTGATCAAGCTTCGTAGATTTCCCTCTTTCAGAATGTATTATTTCACATGGTCATTTGGTCTTTATCTTGTCACTCCGTTCATTCTTCTCAAGCGGCTAAACCATCTCAACGTATTCACATTTATTTTATTAGGGTATCATTCTTAATCATAATATATTCTTTACTAATATCTTCTTACCTTCATCTTATATGTTCTAAATGAACAGAAAATTAAGAATTGTCAGAGGAGAGAGTGTGTTCACAGTCTATTGATTAGTTAAGAATTCAATACTGGGACATCAGAAGGACGCAAAAAGGTAACAGACTTAACAAAAAGAAACCTACCTTTCAGTAAAATGTTCGTTCCTGGCAGGTCAAATAAAACTATAAAAGTCTAACATCGATTAAAAACCCTTCAATGGGTAATAGATTATTTATTACGTCGGCGTCCAACTAGGTATACAAAAGACTACGTGAAGGAAGTATAAAGCTGCGTTCTAGTTAAAAAGATTACTCCTATGCGACAAGACAGTCGACCGACAAGGTTACTTTGTTATTTTCTAAGAGTTTACTTTTCATTGAATAAATATCTATCAAACTAGATATTTCTGCTGTTTAAACTTTCAGTACTAACAAAAATTAAAAAAATACGTTATTTACTTTATTTGTATGGACCAAAATTTATCTTCTTCTTCTACGTGGCAATGATTATTACCACTTGGTGGTGGTGTTTTATAGTTATAATTTATTGAAGTCGGAGTCGGAGGTGTAAAATCAATCGGAAGTTCCGACCTTTCGGAGTCGGAGTCGAAGCTCCTTAACATCTCTAGTTATAAATAATCATAAAAAATTAAAAATTTTCACGTCCACAGCGACCCGTCTACGCGTCCAATCTGTTGCAACGTCGTACATTTTGACAGTATGACCATAGATTAACGTTAACGAAAAAAGATATATGTACGTCGCTTGATGCGTCAAGTACTTGGATAATGTTTTATGTGACATTTATTCCGAGGTGCTTTGTCCTTATTCTAAAACTATTCCCTCGAATGATGTTGGTCATTAAATATTTCATTTAGAAGATAAATTCGAAGGAATATACTGAACTAAATAAGAAAGAAGACTTTTTGACGAACAAAAAACTTCGAACTCTTTTGAGTTCGCACAATCATGAGGTAAGTGAGTTGTGTTATGTGTCAAGACTCCACTACATAACACAGAACAATAAATTATCGGTTCTGTGACTGCATAAGATACATAATTTTGGTACCTACTCTTTTATTTATTTCTCAAATGTCAGCAATTTGTATTATATAGATTATTTAAACAAAAATGATCAAACTCAATTTTCCAGAGTCTGAGAAAATTTTTGAATATTGAAATATTAAATCACAGAAGAAATCAACTGTTGAAGAAAAACTCGCTTTTGAGTCAATGAAATTTATACATAACATATTATTATGAACACACAACTCCATACATTATGATTAGAAAAAGTGGAAGCAAAGCATATATATATACCTACTCAGTTTTTAGTGTAATTTAATGATACAATTAGAAACGGTAAAAGCTACATATATACTCACAAACACTTACTTTATTAGATACCGTAAAAGCTACATACTCACTAACACTTACTTTATTAGAAACAGTAAAAGCTATATAGTTTTGTATTTTCTTTAATAATACGATTAGAAACAGTGTAAGCTATACATTTACAAAAACTCATTTCTACGTTTGATGCAATGATACGATTATAAATAGTTTTACAGCAAAAATGGCAAGGTTATGACATCACCCATAATTCATACATTCATAATAATAGGTGAGCAGTAGGCAGGCAAGTATCGAGCAGGGTGGTCGATAAGATAAAATGTTTGCAAAGAATATAATTTCGAGGAAAATACCGCCGCCCCCTCAGCCGTTAAAATGCACGATAAATGCAAAAGGAAATGTTATGTATTTTTCGTTCAAAACGAAACCCCCATATCACGCGAGCCCTGTACAAAGCAGCCTCTATTGATATTCACTTTTTGTGTAACTTTGTGGAACGAAGGCTGCGCCGCTGTTACCGAAATGGAAATCGGCAATGGAGAAATAATACCAACCAGAGGTACACATCCACTTTCCACTTTCAGAGCCGGCGTATTCCCGGGGGGCGGAGCCCCATCACCAGATAAAGATGGAAACTTTCAACCTTACAAACTGATATTCAACATACGAGTACATACGTACATGCCAGGCCAATGTTTTACAAAAGGTATCCATAAAATAGGTATTATCCGTGATGTGACCCTTAGGGAAACAAGATCTGAAAGTTTAAATCGTAAAAATAATATTTTTGAATAATAATATAGCACTGTTTTATGATAACAAGATCATTCAATGAGTGCTCTCCCTAAATTGTTGGCTCTGTGAAACAAACTACCTAGATTCAAATGATTCTTTGAAAGTGTCTCAAGACTTTGCGTTTCATATGTCAATGTGTAATTTATTTTACTTAAAAAGTCTGTTAAAAAAACCTCAATCATACACTATTCCTTAAAGAATTGCTTTTCTGTAATTCAGACGATTCCAATGTTAGACGTCTGATGACACAGCTATTAAATGAAGTGCGGAAACTAGTCATGCAGTCTTGAAGACCATTCCCCACATCTCACACTTCATAGGCCACTTGCTCTGGACATCTCAACCAATGAAGCTCGTTATGAAGAGGTGTTATGTGGTACCATTTATCAGCCATATAGATAAGCCTCCACTACCAGTTGCAATATATTATTTGAATCATTTAGATAAATATCACACGAATAGTGTGGAACTAGCACAAGACTAGAAAAAACTTATAGAAAAACAAGCGTAGTATATTATAGGAAAGATCGCGAGAATAGTTCTGATACAAAACATTTCAAAATAGGTACTTGCAGCGTTCGCTTTGTGAGTGAGAGTTTGCATTGTAAATTTTCTTTGTCAATTGATATTCATACCTTCTTTTGAAGCTGTTGGTTTACCATTTCGATTTTTATTCATTGCGTTTGAAGTATTACGATTGTTAATATTATATTATACCCCATTTTATTTCACATCCATAAAAGTGTTTGCGTGGGTATCTTGAGGTGAGGTTGTGTACGCTGTATAAATAATTTATGGCTAGTTATACAAACAATTACTGTCCTTTTTATTGTTATGTCTGCTCCATTAAAATTGTTATTGTCATTCTGGTAACAACAATTATTACAACCATTCGAATAAATCTCACTTAACTATTTTTAGTTTTGTAAAAGTTATTTTGTTACATTACATATTCTCTATATCTGATACTTAAAATAATGTAGTACAGGCACAATTCTATAAATATTAGTAATTAGTCTTGACTCTGGCCAAAGATCCTCTAATTTGAAGGCAACATAAAAAATTAATAACAATGTATAGGGACTGTTGCTTTCATTGTAAAAAAAACTTATTTCTCAATAGATGGCGTAACAAAAATAAAGTTTCTTCGTCACTTTCATAGATGGCGATGGTTTTTCCAGCTTATTCTCATGTGAAAGGTTTTAGATGAATAACATATACGAACACTTAAAGAATTAAAAGGGATGAATAGTTGTTAACGTTAAAGAAGTATTAAATCTAGTCTTATCTCTCATTCTTACCGGAACACTATTATATTTAAATGTTGCAGCTGTGGGTAATACTCATCTTTCGTTTATTTATCTAGGAACTTAATAACCAAACATATAAGAGAACATAAAAGGCCATAAAAATATAAAAAAAGAAGAATCATCAGAGTTTGCCAAGTATCTCATCCACAATAATCATCATATTACAGACGACAATAAATCAATTTGACTACAATTTTGCAAGAATAGACTGAAATGAAAAATACTGGAACAACTAGAAATTAATAAGAATCTGAACAATAATATCACCAATGAACAAATTAACATATTATATAATTCTTCCTTAATTAACGTATATTCAAACCTAATATTGCATCATACGATATTATTTCAAAATGTTCCTTTTCTCAATTAAATTCATATGATCATACAATGTTTCATACTCATTTTACCTCTTCAAGACTTTGTCTTCAATCTTGCATTTCTTATTCTTTCAATTCAATCAACAGTCACATAAATTGACAAAAGTTTCGTTGCACTACAGTACTTATACATCATTGAGATCTCATTTCTGCCACAATACTCCTGCTTTAGTGTGTTTATGTAAATGTAATTGTATTTAACGTTTACTAGAACGTATAATCTCACTTAATAAGCCACCATACTCAGTTAATTCATTTTCTTGTAGCGTCCTGATTTCAGACATAATGACGTTAATCAGGATGCAATTAAGAGGGTCATTACGATACATTAAGAAGGTAATTCATAAACGAATTTCGCGGTCATAAGTATTAAGTGGAAGTCAGTAGGTACATCGATTAAAAAAGTTAAATGTAAAATGTTAATTTATACCATCTGAATTCCATCTGTAATGCCCCAGATGATAGGTAAGTGAGTAAAATCGATCTGGACCAAGAGGAGAATCCACCGATCTCCGCAGTACACTAGGATAATTATGCTAATACTCTGTCATTATACATCCCGCCTCCGTGAAGCAATTGGCGGAAATATTCCTACTTTTAATTTGTTTGAGGTCATTAAGGGAAAAAGAAAAAAAAGCAATCGTGAAATTGAAATCCGAAAACAATAACCGAATGCGTATATAGTTAAACGTTATTGGTGAATTTCTATTTAAATGTATATAAATTTTCATACGAATTATGACATGCGATTCTCTTTTTTTTATACTACAAACTTACTCTTTCAAAACTCATTCGTGTTGTTGTTTTAATGAAACTACATTTGAAAAGCAAATAAAAAAATCTGTATATTACCAATATGTTAGTTAACTCTTTATTAATTGTTTTATTTTATGATTTATCTGAAAAAAATAAAAATGCATATAAATATAGGATTTTGCAGACTGTAAAATAAACGAGTAGGTACTTACAAGTTATATGAAGTTTTGTTCAAACACAACATCTACTTACAAACAATTTAAATATTTATTTACTAATTATAATTATATTTTAACTACAATTAAGTTGAGTGAAGTGTCCCTCTGAATGACTTAAATTAGAAAGTTTCACTGAGAAATACTTCAAGACCACGAAAAAAAGCAGCGTATTGCCATAGTAAGTCATGAGTGCAAAAGTAAGTTTCAAATGAACATAAAATATATTCACTTCGTTTAACTTATCAGCGGATAAGTCTTGAGGAACTCCATAGTAAAAATCGATCGACAAACTAAATTAAGTTAAGGCCTGCTTCAAATCAATGAATACGCAATGGGACAAATACAGGAACAAAATATACTTTAAAAATTTCATAGGTTTGACGTGACTGCCTCACCTTGGACAAACTCCAAAGTTATTTCAAAGACCATAAACAAATGACAATGGTCACAAAGAAACACAATACCACACATTGACAAACATCCTCCTATCATTTAACACAAAACACAAGAACAATGAGTGCAACCAAGGAGGTGTTACATTTCATATGTGTTGTTTATTCCACCTCGGACAGCGCCTGTTATTTTGAAAAACATAAAATTGAGGACTGTTCGTGACGTCACTGTTAACATCAATTTACTTATCTGCGAATTGTTTAGCACATTAGTTGCACGCATAACTCAAGAAAGAACTTCTGTAATACAGCTTAAGGGGGGGGACTGCTGCCAACGTACCTATTTTTCAATTTGATATACCATCAATATTTCTTATCAAATCGTTTTGAAAAAAATAATCTAGATGTTTGGGTATTAATAAAGAAAAATATATCTTTAGTTTTTGATAATGTTCTGTATTAAATTCTTGTACAAAAATAATGGCATACCCCGATTTTCAATAATGTTCTGTATTAAATTCTTGTAGAAAAATAATGGCATACCCCGATTTTCAACGTTTATCATATATTTTTAATGAAATATAAGGCGTAGTTCAACATATTTTTTTTAAATTAAAGAAGATAAAAATATCTAGAAAAATATGATGTGACGTTGCATTAATGCTTCAGGTTTATTAAATAAACCTAAAAAAAACATTTATTTTCCATTCAGTGCCATTGCGAAATAAAAGTTTTTTTGCTTTATTAGCTTAACCTGATGCATTAATGCAGCGTTACATCGTATTTTTCCAGATATTTTGATCTTCTTTAATTTATAAAAAAATATAATGCTCTAATTTAAGATGAATGTCAAAAATCGGGGTATGCTTATTATTTTCCTACAAAAATATATACTGAACATAATTAAAAAGTTAATGTATATATTTCTTTATTAATATCCAAACTAACTAGGTTATTTTTTTCAAAATGATTCGTTTTGTAGTAATTAATGATGCAAATGAAAATTGAAAAAAATGGGTACGTTGTCAGCAGTCACCCTCTTAAAGTAATCCAATATGAGGCAGGTAGTTACTACGTGTGATATTATAAAACATACATTCTTGCACATGGAAGAATTAGTCATTTGCTATTTATATTTATATATTCTTTTTGTTTACATGGTCGATTAAATATTTTCTTAGTCGGCTCTTTTTCCATGTTCCTTTTCTATTAGCCCTGAAATTTTTCTCTTTTTTCATCATTTCCATGTCGCCTAACTATCGCAGTGTGTTCACTTTCATTCTGTTTACAAAATCAATCTTCGGATTACACTCAGTTAGGGCTGCCATCCGTCCGGGATTCTCCGGATTTGTCCTCGTTTACAGCGCCGGGGGTTGTCCGGAAGGGGTTTTTTAAGTCACTTTTTGTGTCAGAGAATTCGTTTGATTGATTTAGTAAAAAGATCTCGTTAAAATGAAAACTTGTTACTTAATAATAATAATAATGAACACTTCCTTGCATCCTGCGCAAGTGGCGAGTTTATTGCCGTATGGCAATTCCTAATTTAAATTGACATTTAATAAATAGTTAAGGGTTTTGGATACCAAACTAAAATGACCGAACTAGATGACTTATAATTTGTTGATACAATTTAAAATATAGTTTATTTGAGAACTAAAAATTATAATTTGTTTTTAAATTCATGCCGTAAACTCGCGGCCGAGTTTCTAATTATTTTTGTTACGAAAATAACTCTTATTTGATGATTTTATTTGCTACGCTGTAGTTTATACCGCAAACAAGTTGTATAAATTAATTTTTTTTTTTAATTTTAAACTATGTTTTTCAAGGAGTGTCCGGGAAAAAACCTTAATTTCACCCAAATCTCCGTGGTTGTTAAAGTTTTTGTCGTGTTGTGTGATTTCTCTGCGCACTCCACGCGACATGCTAAAATAATTTTGCCGCTAACTATGATCAATGTGCTGCGGGAGGTTGTAAGTTTTCATTTGATTGCAAAAGGACCTAATTATAGAATATCCATGCGTTCGAATATACGGATACGTACCTTTGAATGAGCTATTGAGCTGTGTAGGTCGATGTCTCTTTGTTTATACCTACCAACCAATACTAAGTACATGCATCAAGTGCGCATATAAAGCAGGACATAAGAACACACGGCTCGGTAATAATAAAAATAATATGTGCTAAAGCTGCGGTTAACAGTTTGTTAAATGCGTCGTGTGGGTTCATAAAAAAATAACAACAAAGGTCTAAGTAAATCAACAAGAGATGCATGGACTAAGCGAGCGTGAACCGCACAAAGCAAATCATGTGACAAAAATTGTCAGAACGTTAAATGGCTAGCGTTGCGTGCTATGTAACTTCATATACCATTGCGCTAGTTTTCTTCTTGTAGAAGGTAGAGATAATCGTATACCAGACCTCTCTCCTTTTATTAACATGCATTGTCTCATAAACGCTCTTCCTTTAAATTTTTTCATCCCATTTATATGATAACGCCAGCTTTTCTTGTCTGACTGCTACTTCTCGTTCCTCTTACATATACCAGCCTTGCTTTTTTCTCAACGCACTGTTGGATAAAGGTCTGACGCATAATTTAAATCAAACTATTTTGGACGAAGATTTTTTAAGTAATCGATGAAAGGGTTCTGCCAGATTTGGTCTAAGTGTAAACAATACAGTGAAAAATCAATGTTTCAAAGACTAAATATATGTCAGCGAAGAAAGCTCCTCAAAATAATACTCCGACGAGGGAAAATGAGGAGATATTTGTGGATAAACATCGGGTAGAATCGGTTGAATTCTTCACCTATCTGGGATCATTGTTCACCTCGGATAATAATATCAGCATGGAAATAGAAGCGAGGCTTGCAGTGGCTAATAGATGTCACTATGGGCTACTCAAGCATCTCTAGTCAAGACTTATGTATGTCCCGAAAAACAAGGATCCTTAGAAACAAAATTCTTCTCCGACTATTTCTTACATACGAACCGGAATGTTGAGCACTGACTAAAACGATCGAAAATAATATTATTGGTGTTTGAAATGAAGATATTAAGGAATATCTTTGCCCCAAATAACGATGGAAGCAATGTACAATGAAACAAATGTAGTCCAATTTATTAAAATTCAGCGCCTTCGTTGGCTTGGACACGTTTGCCGAATGGATGATGACCGTACTACAAATAAAGGTATTAGATACCTGTCCCGAAAGGAGAAGTAGAGGCAGAGAAGTAGTTTGAGATGGCTGGACGACGTGCTGTACGATATAAGAAAAATGGACCTGATAAATTGGAGAAAACTTGCGGTCCACAGGGAGGGATGGAGACGATTTCTGGAGGAGGCCAGGGTCCGCAGCAGACTGTACCGCCAGTGATGATGATGATGTAAACAATACAAAAACAATATTAGTGCGTCTTTCATGTATGACATTTAAACTAGTACTATGCAATTGATACTTGTTGCCAAGGAAATGCAACAATAGGAGTGGAGATAATTTACATTGTTGAGTACTTTAATGGAAGATATCCATTCCTATTGTATAAAACAACTCCGATTAGACACATTATACTATTGTTGTAGTATATTGAATTAATGAAACAAATTCATTGTTAAAACAAAATAAAAGACTCCGCCCAAAAAAATGGAATAAAATATTTAGTCTCAAACATATTTGATTGTTAAGAAAACAATGAAATAACATAAAAATTGAAATGGTGGCATGAGCAATTATCGTGATTTCCTGATATGACATAAAATATAAAAATCATATTGTTGGTCTACTAATGAAATAGTCAGAATCAACGATACTCGTTTTTTTTATAATTTACAAAAAGACTAGGAGCTGATGATGATGATCTTTGATAGACAGATTTGGATCATTTCGGATAAACACACAAAGTGACTGGTTTATTTGAATAAAGATTGCAAAAAAATAACTACAGACCGGAGCAATTTTCGGAAACAAATTGAGTAGTCGATATCAGAAAAAAATATACAAAAATAATTTTTAAATTTAAAAAAAAGTTTTTTCTACCTTGTTTTTTACATACTGATTTTTACGAAACACAAATTTCTTGAATTTCTTGGAATAATAAGCAAACGCCTGTGCCATAGTTTTATGAAGTTGTTATGAAAATAAAATAATTAATTTGTGAGATACGCAGAGAAACATGATACAGGGTCCACAATCTCGGAATATTAATATGCAAATATCCAAGAAACCATAATTCTTTCCTAAGGTAGAGATACTACACCACTACACACTACATACATATGCTATAGGTAGCTAAATTGCGGTCAAAGAAACAACAGCACATGCGCTCCAGACTGCAGCTGTTGCTGACAAAAATGCAGGTGGCGTCTTCCCTACTACATGCACCTATGTTCCTCAAGTCTGATGCCGTGTCAAGTCATACCATGCCATGCAATAAGAAGATGGATGCAAATTTGATGCACAACAGTTATTATCCCATACATCGCATCTGGATATGAATACAAGATTATCTGTCTCGCTCACTCTATCACTTCCTCTGTCTCTCTTTACAACTAATTATAACATGCACCCAGCCCTCGAGATAGACATAGTGGAAATTCAGTTTTGTTTATACACATAATTGATTTTGTTTCATGAAGTGTTTGTCAAATAAATTATTCCACTCAGAATTCTTATCTGGAAACGAGAAAGAAAGAAGGAATGTGAAGATGTCCTTCAGTCACATTATTGGAAAACAAAACAAAATAAATTGATATTTTAAAACATTCAAAGTAGTGATACTTTTAGAAAAAAAAGATCATTTTTCAAATACTTAACAGTTCGAATCTAGTTTCGATATTTACGCTTTGTTGGATTTCAAACCTAGGTGAGTCAGAAAAAAGCCAACAATATCAACTCTTGCTCAGGGAGCAAAGAGGTGTTTTGAATACAATTTAGGTACATAAACCACATACATTCATTAAGCTAAAAAATATTGATACAAAGCTGTACGTGAACCTATTACAATCTTCTGTATATTCAAACGCAAATTTCATTTTTCAATTTGTTTTGGAATATGGAACTTCGTCTGTGCGCCGTTTCTCTAGCAAAGTATTCGTATGAATAGAGATCTAGTCTCAAAGGTACCGAGTTACTCAATGCTCAGCGCTCACTTAATGGATTTAATATTTGCTCTTTGTCCTACACGAAGTGCTTTTGACTTGCACTCTGTACTCGAGAAGGATATTTGTTGAGAAGCCATTTAATCAGATCAACATCTTAACTTTGAGAATAGGTCACCCTAGATTAATGGCGCTGACACTTTAGAAAGGGTAAGATTCCAGGTGTAGTAAAATCGTTATACCAAGACAGAATGATTTCTGCACAAGAGATGAAACAGATTGTATCGTAAGTAATTGCACACTTGGATCTGGCTAGAAATTTGTATATGATATTATGCTGTCGAAAGACCAAAGAACCTTAACTATATTGAAAATTCTAACACAACAAGACAAGAGCCGAAAACAAAATGAATTAAAATGAAAAAAAAACAACACATTTAATGAGAAAGGAGAGTACCTACATTTAACATTTTTTTCTTGACTTTGTATATAAGTACATAGTAATTTTTACAACAAGATTTCAACTTATCACCGTGGTCATTTATTGTATACATTGCCTACTATGTAAAAGCATTACAAAAATGAATATCATTTTGAGGCTGGAAGATGACAATTTATGTGATCTTATGTATGTGTATGATAAGGTATGACGGAAAGAATGAAATACTTGGACGCACGAATGCATGCGAAATTGGCTGAGAATGAATGATGCAATGTCTAAAGTAATTGTTACTATATAACGATAAACAAAATAAGGCGCTCTTATAGAAAATAAAATACTTAGAAATGGTAAAATAAAACTTAACAAGTGACATGTCTGCGGCGAACAGTCCTACAGTCAATTCAACGCACTCTTAGGGCACGTGAGACGTTTGGCAACAAAACAGATGTGTTTCTCAAAACAGTACCAAAAGCAGACCACATATTATGATAAGTACCTAAATAGTATATCAATGAATATACTGACTGTACCTATGTAAACTTCAAGTTTGTTATGAGAACTTGGATATTATAATTATGAAGTCATTGAAGTTTTCTAAATTTTATCTAATGAAATTCACGTATTTAACATTATTATGAAGATTTTTTCAGAATATTATTAATATTTTTGCAGTAAACTTTTGTCATCCGTTCTAAGGGAGGAGGGGTCACTTTTAGGGAAAAAAAATTGGAGAGTCTAAATAAATTATTTTGATTTTTAATGGCATAGAAAAAACAACTTTAAAGAACAGTTTACTTCATATTAGTTACATAAATATCTAAGTTTTTAAGTCTATTATAATCAGTTATCTAAGATATACCATTATTCAAGCTACTATTTTTACCGGATGTCACAAAACAGGTTTACTTAGTGATGCAGCATTAAAAAAATGTTTTACTGGTATATTCAGATTCAATTTATACAAAATAGTATTGGTTTACCGATACCGATTAGCGTCAATTTTAAAAATACCGGTGACTAAAAAAACTACTGTATAAAATTTCATAAATATAAAAGTAGAAAAAATGCTAGATTTGTGAATGTAATAAACAAACCAATGATATAAAACGCATTTGAATTACGACGAGAGCTGGTCACGCCGTTCATAGTTATAACATGGTGTCTCAGTATTATTTTATTATGGCGATCGGATCCCACTTGAACCCACGCTGGCTTCATCTATTACAAAACAGCGGGTGTGTTATACCATCTCTAGAGAATATCAATGGTGAAATATTATACACAAAAAAAAAACACTTCGGAATAATATAATTCGATTCTTACAATATGAAAATACTCAAATGTATTAAAAACACTCATGAATATAGTCGAAGATGCTTTTAACAACATTTGTATCTATAAATGATCATTTTTAATATGTACATACATTTATTTATATAAAATTTTAGTTTTTATATAAAAACCTTAAAACATGTTTTCATTCACACTTAACTGTAGGTACAAGTATATAAACCATATAAATACATTCCGCTAGTAATAAGTAATAGTATAAAAATATCTTAAAGAAAAAATCATGGAAGACCAGAAAGCTGTTCGTGAGACCAGAAAGACCAGAATACCTAATAATAATTTATTTGTTATTTAATATTGCTTCTCGGGCAACAAACAGGAACTATGTCAAATTTTAATTGAACACGCACCCAATAACAAATTTCCACATTCGGGAGACTTAAGAAATTAATCGTCTCACATATCCAGACTTAAAATACAATTAAAAACTGTGTCTTCACCGGGAATCGAATCCGGGACCCTTGTATCAGCAGTAAGATACCCAACCAACTGAGCCACGAAGGCCGACAAAAAATATGAAACAAACCTTCTATAAGACAAAATTGTTTATATACATATAAAAATGAAAGAAAACATTAGAAAATATAGAAATTCAAACAACTTGATATCTCACTATATTCAGCTAACGAAAATATTCGAGATATAGCAAATAAAATATATACAAAATTAGAAAAAAAATCTGCCCATTTGGATATACCACAAGGCTCACATTAAAGTCCAAAAAATAATTTTATTACTCTAGCTTATATTTTTTTAGAAATAATATACGGTTTACAGCATTTTAGATTCCATTGATAATGTGGTAATTTAATTTTACTGCACTAGGCTCAAAATTTATTTTAAGCAAAAATATACCTTCCTCAGCTATGAAGCGAAATTACGAACCCCCACCTCCCATTCCGCGTGTTTATACTACCAATACGCTATATTTTACTTAATGAAATCCATAAACTTAAAAAAAATGATCGAAGTGATTCATCCAGTTGTTTATTTCTAATAATATTAACACGACACGGCGTTTTTATTAAAATAGTACTTGTTGTTAAAAGTTCATGAGAGTCTATTAAATTATGTAGTATTTTATAAATTGCAGCAATGTCATAATTTGTAAATCCCTTTCTTGTGATAGTTTTAGTGGAATATGGGAGCAGAACTCAGGCATTTTGCACCCTTTGTAAAATCTGCTGGTGATTACTTAACATACATGGACCATACACTGTAGTACAGTAATTAAATTATTAACAAGACAGCGGATTCAGTCAGCAGCTCTATTACATTCGCTTCAAGGCACATCGTTTGGTATTCTACATGAAGTATAGGGTTTTTACTCTCATTTACTATGGAATAGTGCAGAGTTGCATATTGTTTATGATATTTTAAACGTATTTTCACATAAATTACTCATGTACTGAGTCCATACTATCAGTTCTGTAAGGCATACTATGAAACTGACTTCCAAAAACGGAGAGCTTAACTATTTGTTTTTTTTATGTACCTATATTCAGCGATAACTTTTTATTATGTTATACGATTTCGATGATTCTTTTTTCATTACAAAAGGGACATCTTCCGATTGGTCTCATTTCAATTCGGTCAAGATCTGATCATGGGATCCATGACAAAATCATCTGATTCTTCAATTATCACAACAGCGATAGTACATAATTCTTTGCCATAAATTATCCAATATTATTTTTTTAATAGAAAGAGAGTGCTTCAGAAGTGATCACACATATAAGTTCCATAGGACGACAGGACTCACGACAAAATATCATCACACTCTTTTATTTGCAAAGGCGTCTGCAATATGTAAAAGACGTATAGGTTTATAATTGTATGAAAGATATTATAACAACATACAAACAAACCATCACGCCATGTCCTTTATGGGGTAGGCAAAGAGAATCGGAGGCCAATTTTTTTTTCAATCTTGACACATTCATTTTGTAGTATTTTTTTATATGAAAAATTATGTGACCTAGGTACCTACAGGCCAAACAATGAGTAGATACGATTTCATATTGCTGTGTCAAGTCTAGCAATTTTGATACTTAGACTATGGTTTTACGTGTAAAAAAATTCAAAAAGCTATGATGTTCTGGTGTATTGTGCTATTTTTTTTCATTTTTGTTTAAATTATAGTAAGTACTTGCATTCAATAAAAACGTATGTCAAAAAAATGCGTTCAGAAAGTATCAACCTTTCAAGAAGAAGAAAAATGTGCTTCAATAGTAGCGGAGAGTTCAAAGTTATCCACACACCACTCGTTTGTTGAGAAATACATATCAAAAGTTAGACCTATGTTCTTTAAATTCACTTGTTTTATATTTCAGTGTTATTAAACATATTTCAAGTATTATGATTTTTATCCGTGTAAATACGATATAAGTATTATTTGGCATCTAGATAATACAAGGATAAAAATCCTTCAGTGGTCCGTTACGTGAAGCGAGAAAGGAAGAATAAAGGACCTCTGTCAATTGAATATTATTTTCTGTGCCAATAAAATCACGGTGGTGTTTGGCATCTTCCAAATTTGTTTATTCTCGTGGATTTTCTCTCTTTTCGTGCAGAAAGCGAAAACTGGATCAATCTCTTTTTCCGTTTGAGAGATGCGAATCAAATTTCATCGAGTTTTTTTATAGACTCTCCCTTTGTATACTCCATTTCTTCTATACAACCCGTGTGTGGTGTTGAATATGACCATTCCGTAGCTTGTAACATATTCAATATCGCATTGTATACAACATACATTCAAAAGATACAATACTTGAACAAGAATATAACGTGAAAAATAGAATCAGGTTTATATTTACATACCTACATACATAGATACCATCACATGGTTTCACTACTTGGGGTAAACACAAGAAACGGAAGATATATCCAATGTAAACAGCGTTTAACTTTATTACGAGCTTCATACTCTCCACCGCTGTATATTAGTGGAATCTATTTTTTTATAATTTCAAAAATGGTAATTGTAGATACTTAATAAATGTGATATTGTATGGTATCGCATACCCATACCGAGATAATGAGGACCCCGAATGAACTGAATACTGAATGATAGTAGTGAGAATTGCGTAATGGGGAGCATATTCCATAGATAGGTTGTCAATTTAACTTTATTATGTGTTTCAAATTCAGCAGATTGACCATAAAATATATCGAAAATGTTTGGAAGAGACCTATATGAAGAATATGGTAAGCAGAAAATATTAACAACTCGATTTACTAAACTTAGAGTAAGTCATTATAATACAAAGTAACAACAGACCTATCGTTGGTTATGAATACGAGGCAATTCAAAATACTCCGAACCAGGGTGATAAAGTTGCTTTAAATAAACGATAGTTCCTGATATCTTTAGCTGCTACTTAGATGACCGCAAGCCAAAACAATCAGTGGAGTGAAACATTCATATTTACTGAAATGATTCCTCTTTGCCTGTAAGGTTATAGAAATCTTCATGTTATATGTATTTCAAATAATTTTATTTTCCATGTGTCCACTCCATCAGCATCACCTGTGACACTCATATCTGATCCTACATGTCGCCTGCTTATATTCAAATTATCTACTGTTGCGATTAAAGCATACCTTCCTACCGTAATATTCTTCATTACAAACGTAGGTTCTTAGACTTATGAAACGGAATAAATAGTTGAATTGGCCATTGTTCAATTGCCTCCCATCTGTATAGAATTAGAGTTCTAAATAGCCCACTTTGCCAGTGCGGTGATGAGGATGAGACAATTGATCATGTATTTTTTAACTGTAAAAATAATTCCGCCTTCAAAAATATATACAAACAATTAATTAAAATCACTCACCAATCTCCACTTAATATCCAACATCTTTTGTCTCTTAATAATTCACGTGTATTGTCCGTTATTTCAAAATTCCTTTCATTGAATGACATAAATTTATAATAAAATTAACTTTTCTCCTCTGACATGAAATAATTGGCACATAGCACTCTTTACAGGGTGAATTGCCTTAAACTAAAAAAAATAGTTAAGTTCCATCAATATAGTTCAATCTATATCATAATATATTACCCATAAACCGATCTTTTCTGCATTATGTTCTTGTTCTTCTTCTTCTTCTGCTTTTTAGCTTACGTGGTATTCCACCCAATGATTAGGAAGATTTCTGCCGATAAAAAATGGTATTAAATTATTTTGAGGTTATTGGATTACAGATTGAATCCATTAAGGCGAGGAAATTTAACTGGGGAAATAATTAAATTTAATGACAGATCATGTGACATATTGATTGGTAGTCATGTTCTTTGTCTGTTTTCAGAGTTTTATTTTTCCCCATCATCGACAAACGATTGTTTTTTACTTTGTGGTATCATTTTGAAATAATTAAATGAAATAAAACACAACTTTGTGTACACCACTACAATTATAATTTTTATTCAAATGAATAAAAAATCCCTCTACATGTTACGAGAACACAATTTCCTAATAACCCTATATTAAATATTTTCCCAATACAAAAATTAATTAACCAATAACTTCATTGCTCCCCCCACCAATAAATAGTTTAACCCAGCCCACACTACACCCATTATGTTTACCTTAAGTCTGTATATTGTAATTTATTTTAGTATACTTTGTATCCTCCTGAGGAAGGGAACTTTGTTCTCGTAACATGTAGAGGGATTTTTTATTCATTTGAATAAAAATTATAATTGTAGTGGTGTACACAAAGTTGTGTTTTATTTCATTTAATTATTTTATTTTTCAGTTTCTATGAAAAGATCGGTTATTGCGGGAAAACAACAGTCTCGAAAGCTGACACTCGAAATTTGAAGATCATTAACTATTAACTCCATTATAATATAGGTCAGTCAGAGCATTGTGAAACAGACGTCGTATAGGCTCTAGTGAAAGGTTCATGGTAGTAACTTAAAACGACAGTTGGCCTTAATGTTACCTTCATCTCCCTAAAGCTATGTCAGGAGTCAAGATCTACCAAAGGACCGTTTCCTAAACAAACAATTACAACAATGGATTACTGGGTATATGAGACGTCTTTACTTAGAAATTGATTTTCTGTGAAATAAGAATGTTTATAATATTTAAAAGTAAATAAATAAAGAACAAAAGAAATGTCACAAAACAGAGTATCGATTCTTTGTTATGACTAATGGTTATTTTTGCGAGAAAATGCAAGACAAAGGGTTAGTTAAATAACAGTTATTACCCTGAGATGGTTTGGGTTAATTGAAAAAACGAACGATGATCGGCTGACCATAAAGATATACCTTCAAGGGTGCTAGAGATGGAGTGAATAGAAGGGGTCGTCCTAGAAAAGAATGGCAAGACCATGTGAATAGTTTGAAAAAAGAACTGTAGAATCTTGAACAATTGACAAGCATTGTGACACGATACATGAACGTGATGCAATCGATGAATGATTGTAAAGATAGGTGTGTGGCGCTCGGTCCTCTCTGCCTACCCCGACATGGCGTGATGGTTTGTATTTGTTTATATTTAAAGCATAATTATAGATTTTTATAACAAAAATATATATTAGTGTAATTCGTATATTTTTTACGACATGAAAGTGTGATTTTTTTCTAAAAATGGCTTCGTCAAATTCAAAACATATAAGCATTTATGTATTTTATCGCAAAAGATCTAACAGCAGCCACGTTTGATCATGTTTCCACAACTGGGTAGGTGGTACCAACGTAAAAAATAATTTCAGAAGGTACATTAGGTCATTATTTTTATGAACATTTTGCATTTTCCGTATGCTTTGAAAAGAATAATGGATTTTTAATGGAATATATAACGTGGTTGGAACAGCTGCTCATATTTCTGGTTAACCATCTGCAGAAGATCAACTTTATTATATACTGGTTTTTAAATAAATAAGAAAAACTACATGATTTTCTTCTATTTTTTTTTTGTTGACTTTGTATGTTTCACGCTGTCTCCCGAGATTATGTCTAACTATTCCTCGATCTCTTCGTCTCCTGTTTTCCTGGTAGATGACGTCCAGCGGGGACATGATTTTATTGTAACTTGATATTGTATGAGAGTAAAATTAATGTATTTTAAATATTGAAAATGACAGTGAGAATTGTTAAGGTTTACTATCTAATGATAGCCATTGAAAAATATATGTTTTAAAATGCATTTGAAAATTGTGAAATTACATATTATATGTAGTACCTAGTAGAAAATTAAGGAATATCCAAAATAATTACATTCAGATTTAGACGATTAATCTCATTAAAATATTTGATAACGCTATCATAAACTTTTTCTATTTATTCGTGGAAATATCCATTGACTGGCTTCATAACATGCAAAAAATATTACAAATTAATAAATTAAGATTTTTTGGGTGCAATAAATACATGGATACGAAAGGAATTTATTTATAGACCACACGAGTATATTTACTCAGTTAAAGTTAGGTTAGGTTATGTTGGGTATTGGGTATATTCCTACATAAAACCGCCGGCTTTGGATACAAGAAGAGAAACGTGTTTTGGTGTAGCTAGATGTTGCAATCTTCACTGTACTATAAGGATACAATGTACATATAATAAGTATAGACAATGAAATAATGGCAAGAACATTTATGTAGTGGCAACACATATGTATAAGATAGTTAAACACACGACTCGGCTGTGTTCAGACAGCTGTTAACAAAGCAGACAACGACATACTATCTAAAGTATTTAGCTAAGGTTAGTTTATTTATTTACATAATTGATGGCCGAAGAAGAGTTAAATGAGGGGAATATTACCATAAGGCAGTCACTTCCAAGTTTATGATACAAAGCCGAAACGCACCTAATAGAACAAGAGGAAACGTGCAGCTAGCAGAGAATCACACATTCGAATCAGTCAATCAATTCACATACTTGGGATCTCATCTCACGGAATGCAATGAGGAAGCGGAGGAAATAAAGAAAAGAATCTCAGCAGGTAACAGGACATACTTCTCCTTGGTACCAGTGTTTAAATCTCGAAACGTCCATAGAAAAACCAAAATTATCCTATACAAGACAATTATAAGGACTGTGGTTACATATGGATGCGAGGCATTGACACTCACAATAAAATCTGCTGAAGCTTTGGATGTATTTGAGAGGAAAGTTCTCCGCCGCATATGTGGACCAGTGAAGGATGGGGAAGAGTGGCGTATAAGGCAAAACGATGAACTGTCCAGAATATATGAAACACCCAGTATCTCAACATATATAAGACTATCGAGATTGAGATGGGCTGGACATGTTCAGAGAATGCCAAATATGCGAATTCCCAAGAGAATTATGACTGATCATCCAGGAGGAAAAAGGAAGATAGGAAGACCCAGGTTGCGATGGCAGGACGAGGTGAGGAGGGATGCGGTACAGCTCCTAAGCATTACAAACTGGAGGACGGCAGCTGAGGACAGACGGGGTTGGAGGCAGAAGTTGAAGGAGGCCAAGGCTCGACTTGGGCTGTAGCGCCATCGAAGAAGAAGAAGAAGTCACTTCCGAGCAACTTAATAACCTCATGATAATTCATTACCTATATGGTCGTTTACAAAATGACTAAGAAAAATGCAACATCAATAAACAGACAGATCAAATATATGTAAATTCATACTATCACGATGTTTCCCTTTTTGGAGTAGGCAGAGAGAACCCATCGCCATGCATCGCGTCATAAATGCTCTCCTATTATTTCGACTTCGTATATAACCATCTTTAAAAATCTCATTTATGTTATCATGCAAACTAATTCTCAGCCAGCCCCTACTTCTCATTCTATTATTTTCTGCCTTGTACACTTGATATGATAAGTGACAAGGAAGGTGGATATTAGACGAGAATGCAAGATTGAAAGAGATCAAAGGTATTCATTTATTATTTAAAGAGCGTGAAAAATACACAAAATATAATAATGAATCGAATATTTTTATTATTGCATATGCGCAAACATTGGATTTTTTTCCCCTGTCGGGAGTCAAAGATATTTTTTAACAGATTTTAATTATCTCAATAGTAAATAAGACAAAAGTAGGTAAATAAGACTCAAGTAGGTAAATAAGACAAAAATGACCTTATAAGTCTGGCGCAATTCAGGGGTGACTTCTATGCGAAAAATGCATTGTCACCTCAGATATAAGAATTGTAGCTTTCATTATTTACACAAAACCAATTCTCTCAATAGATGGCGTTCCAACAAAAATAAACAAAAATAATAAGATTGTTGTTCATAATTTCACCCATAGATGGCTGTAGTAAAAATTCCTTATTTTCAAGCGAAAAGAATTTCAGTATTACAATATATAGAACTTTCAAAATTGAATTGATAGGGATCTCATTAAAAAGGCATAATTGGTGAACGTTGCGCAAGCGCATAAAGTGATCACGTAAACCAGCCGATGACAGGTCGTAAGCCCTGTAGGTGCCTTGATTTCCCGGTTCTCCTACAATAAATATTCCAACTTCGTCTCTATTGAGATAATTAAAATCTGTTAAAAAATATAATAATGAAGTAATTGAACGCAGCAGGACAACCATTTAAGAATAATTTACATGGATTCAGGATTTGGACACTTACATCAGCGTTGGTAGAAACCCTAAATGATGGCTTGAATTCATTTACCAGTTGGCTGGAATAGTCTTAATGCATAGGGGACAAGACAAGAACAAAATATAGTGAAAGCTGGTGATAGCGGCCTCTAGACTTACACTAAGGTGTATAAGATATGATGTGTTGACAAAAATTATATTGAATAATATACTTATGCAGCGTTATTAGTAAGGCATTATTCTGTTTTATTTATATGTAACATTCTGTACATATAATATGTACACTGGTGGGCAATTTCTTCCAACCAATCAGAGATAATTGTTAAATATACAATACTGGCAATAAGGTAAATCACGTGAAAAAAAAAATATGAAATCTAAAAATATTTAGATGGGTCGATGGCAGAGCGGTTAGCGCACTAGTAATCCAGTGGTCTCCAGTTTGAATCCTGCCTCGACCTTGTTTAACAAGGACATTCGTTTTTTACAAATAAATGAAGAAAATATAACTTATGACGAAAAAGTATAAGTATATAATAATTCGTTCTATGAAATCATTTGTCGATCAACGCACAAATAGAACTTAAAACTTCTCCACAATTATTACGTTTATAATAGTTAATTTCGTTTTTTTTTCTGTATCTTTAAAGTATTTACTTAAACAATTACTTTATTCTTAATTGCTGTCTAATTCTTCCTTCTCTATTATTCGTATCTTAGTTTTGAATCTACATATACATGATATTTATCACTATTGTTCACCATTTTGACGATGCGAGGTATTAAATAATACCGGTGAAATGGAGTCGCGTTTTGCAAATCAAATAGAACGATTTTTTTTTCATTATTCTATGTAATTATGGAGTTCTATCACGAAGTAAAAATTACATTATTCTATGTGATTATAGAGTTCCATCACGAAGTAAAAGTTTCAAAAATTGAATAAAAAAAGAATTACAGAAGAAAAACAAAAAAACAGGATTGAATATAAGAACAGTTCATTGCTCTATTCTGTTAGTTTCTTTAATAAACAAATTAGTAATATTTGAAGGATAACATAAATTTAAATATTCTTTGGGTCGGCGTTATGTTGATTAAAATTATATTAAAAAAAAGATCTTATTAGCAACTTTAATAAAGCAGGTATACATACATTTTAAGCCGGATTAAACACATCATACAAAACAAAGTTAGTAATGAGTATTAGGACCGAGATATTGGTCGGGCTAATATCTTACAGGATGATCATACATTGTGGTTTTTCCAGGAGACTCACAAATTCAAGGATTTAATGCTGGAGTTAGTGTTCGTGCTCCGATAAACCTAACCTTCACAATTGTCTCCTGGAACTGCTAATTACGATTTAGAACTGCTACACAAAGTCAGTGGAATTAACACAAACGGTAATCATTAATTTGAAATATAAAGAGAAATTAAAAACCAATGGCTATTGAAACAAGGTATGGTGCCTACAAAACAAACTACGTAACTGATCATTTTACAAACCTGGAGGGGGAGAGCAAGTCCGGTCAAACGGTGGAATCAAAACCCTCATTATAACCCACTAGCGTCTGGCGACAGATAAATCGAGGGAAAATTATACGGGATGCAATAAAATACGACAACGAAATAACAGTATGATGTGTACGTAAAACCCGTTCCCCTTAAGTTTTTGGCTAGGTTCAGTTAGTCTTTAATAATAATAGCGACCCGCGTAAGCGAGTTGCTTTATAACTTGAATGGAAATCGGTCGCAAATTATATTTCTGAACATTCTATTATTATTTTTTACCTATGTCCAATTCTGATTCGTCTAAATTTATCCGTCTGAATTTAAGTACATGAGAAATGTAAAAAAGGTGCTTCCACGGTCGCCCGTTGGTTACAGACGTTTTTGTACTCTGAAACGAATCAGAATAGGGCATACTATCTATTATATTTTATTTATTCAGTTAAATATTTATGCGCACGCGTATTTCCGACATCCGTCCTTATGTACATAGATCCATATGTCGCCAGACGCTTGTTGATAACCTATATCATGGATATAATTATATTATGAAGTTCTATAATATCTTAAGATATTATAGGACTCCATTAGATATTTATATCCACGATATAGGTAATCATGAGGGTTTTGATTCCACCGTTTAATTGGAATTGCTCTCCTGTACATTAAATCTAAACATATTCAATTAGAGCACATTTAATGCAAGTTTAGGTTGTGTCTCTCATATAAATACAGGTGTTTACAAATTGAATTCAGAAATCTATACATAACACTTCATATTATGAATAAACATTATTTTTTTTAAAGTAGGTACACAGATAATGACTGGACATATCAACTGATGGTAAACAATGTAAAAAACATACTCACGCCCAACATAAATTACATGTATACATTAATACCTTATTTTAATTCAATTAGTAGTGTAAGTAAAACGAAGAATAATAAATGAGATAAAAGTTAAAACTACAAAATATAAGCATGTGTGTGTATGTTTGTGTGAGTGTGTGTGAGGGTGGGGGTGTGTGTATGTATGTGAACTTTTATGCACCCAATTCATCAATGTGGGAAGTTAAGGTTAGAGTAGAATGCTTAATAATTTATTTTTTATTACAACACACATTTTTTTAAATATAAAACCATAATATTTTAGCGTGCAAGTCGCTTTTTCAAGTTAGTATGTAAGTTTTAAATAAACCTTCAACCGTAAAACCTCTACTTTCACTGTCCAATTTGTCAATTGAATTAATTTAATTTTATACAACTTTTATGCTATTGCAAAGTTGATCTTTTCATATGTATTTTGGCACTACGCGTCCAACAATATTTGTACGGAATGAAAATAAATTTTTCGCGAATGAAAATAATAACAATTATTGGCTCCAGATTGTAAAAAAAGAATAATAATATCCCGAACATATTTGGAGAGAATGTTAGTAAAATAATTTCATTCCATATTTAACTGCTTTATGATGTGTTTAATGAACGCTGTACCATAAAAGGCAAATCTAAATGAGAATCTCTTATCTGAATGGCACGATACGGACGAGCTTTTACACTGTATTATCAATATTATGAAAAAAGGCAAGCAAAATTATACCAATAAACTTAATATTAAACAGAAACATTTTCGTCCTTAGAGATAACATAAATGCGAGTTCTTTTTTGTTTTTAAAAATATTTTTTTTAAAGAATTTCTGTGTAACAAGTATACATATATACATCCTCATTCATTCCCTAAACTTAGATTACTATCATCTTGTACTATCATCATCATCAGCCTGTGTTTGCCCACTGCAGGACATAGGCCTCCCCTCTCCGTCTCCACTCCTCCCGTTCCTGTGCGACTTTGTTAGGTGGTCGCCCTTGTGGTCTCTTGTCGTCTCTCGGTCTCCACTCCACCAGTCTTTTCGTCCATCTATTGTCGGTCATTCTCGATATGTGTCCTGCCCATCTCCACTTCTGCATGGCTATTCTCTCAACCACATCGAACAGTTTGGTCTGACTGCGTTTCCAGTCATTCCTCTTCCTATCTTGTAGTTTTATGGCCAACATTATCATGTACTATAGACGAACGAAATCGGTCGTGGCAGGATTCGAACTCGCGACCAATGGATTACTAACCCAGCACCCATCTTTGCTTTATTTTGTTAACCTTTGTCTTGTATTCGCAAAAATGACCATAAGTCACACAACAAATAATTAATTCTCTGCGGTGAACGAAACCTTGGAGATATTCACGAAAATGGCGCTATATAAATCATCCAAATTATTATTATACAACATTGACATAACAAATGCATTTTATAAGCGTTTTAGCTTTGTCTTTTGGTAAGGTCCGGCGGATACTTTTCATCTGCTACGTCCTTGTACCTATATTTTTTAAGTTATCCGTTCATCGCTCATTCTTTCAATATTCCCAAACCACTTCAAGGCATTCACTTTCATTTTAACAATTGATTTCTTCTTTATCTTGCAATATTCTCATATGACCATATTTTCTTATTATATCATTCGTTGTTCTGTAATTTACTCGACTTAACGATCTCATTCAACGACTCAATGATCTCGAGGCCATGAGAATACAAAAGGGGTGTCGGTCGGCCACAGAAGAGATGGGCCGACGATATTGTTGCGGTCGCCGGAAAGAAATGGATTGAAGTGGCACATAATTGAGGAAAATGGAGACAGATGGAAAAGGGCCTACATCCAGCAGTGGAGGGATGGCTAGGAAGAAGAAGAAGAAGAAACGATCTCATTTCTATGACACTTATTCTACTTTCATGCGTCTTTTACCACGTCAAAATTTCACTGGCGTACAAATAAATTTCTTCTTTAAAACGAAATAATGAGACCATAACATTAAATTGAAGAAATACATTTTTGCTTTTTTTTTGGATTCTACATATCATTAAACAAATTGTATATTTAAAAATATATCCGAAATACACGGAAACTTCTGCTAATGGAATATTTTGTTTGCCTCCAGCCGTGGTACATGCATACCTATACTAGGTACATAAATACGATGTAAAAATACTTACTAATGGATCATGGATTTCTTTCTGAATTTTATTCAATAGCTTATCGTTACAATATATATTTTTCCCTCGAATTTCTTCGTACCATTAAATGTTATTGTGATGGAAAAATTAGGCGACGAAAAAAAGAACAATATTATGGAATACTAATATTGTATGGTACGACCGCCATGGTACAGTTGGTAAGCCATTTGGCTTCAGTGCGGGCGTCCTGGGTTCGAACTCCAGCAGAGGAGAAATTTATTTAAATTAGGGTGCAAGGAAGTGTTTGTTTGTTCCCATTCTGACGATGCTCAGCACAGAGCGATACCGGTGAATGGGATTCGCTTTTGCGAAAAAAATTAAGTAGAACTTAAAATTATATTTTTTTTTCATGTAGTCGTTTATTATAGTACTATAATGTAGTCGTTTATTATAGTACTATCATGTAGTCGTTTATTATAGTACTATCATGTAGTCGTTTATTATAGTACTATCATGTAGTCGTTTATTATAGTACTATCATATAGTCGTTTATTATAGTACTATCATGTATTCGTTTACTATAGTACTATCATGTAGTCGTTTATTATAGTACTATCATGTAGTCGTTTATTATAGTACTATCATGTAGTCGTTTATTATAGTACTATCATGTAGTCGTTTATTATAGTACTATCATGTAGTCGTTTATTATAGCACTATCATGTAGTCGTTTATTATAGTACTATAATGTAGTCGTTTATTATAGTACTATCATGTAGTCGTTTATTATAGTACTCTCATGTAGTCGTTTATTATAGTACTATCATGTAGTCGTTTATTATAGTACTATCATGTAGTCGTTTATTATAGTACTATCATGTAGTCGTTTATTATAGTACTATCATGTAGTCGTTTATTATAGAACTATCATGTAGTCGTTTATTATAGTACTATCATGTAGTCGTTTATTATAGTACTATCATGTAGTCGTTTATTATAGTACTATCATGTAGTCGTTTATTATAGTACTATCATGTAGTCGTTTATTATAGTACTATCATGTAGTCGTTTATTATAGTACTATCATGTAGTCGTTTATTATAGTACTATCATGTAGTCGTTTATTATAGTACTATCATGTAGTCGTTTATTATAGTACTATCATGTAGTCGTTTATTATAGTACTATCATGTAGTCGTTTATTATATCCTTTTTTTAAACAGTATCAGAAATTCCAATATATTAGAAATAAAAGGACAAGAAAAGAAGAAAATACTTTGACCAACAAACAAAACAAAAAAAAATTGTTGGAAATATTGAAAATTTGAATACTACGAGTATGTGCAGTGACTCGGTAGTGAGGACCTATGTATATGAGTACCTATATTTACATTTTTTTATACAGACAAATTTGGTTTTTTGCTTTACGGCAATATCTTAGAACAAACAACATAAACATTTCGAATAATTAGACTTATAAGAATGGCCTAGAGGCCGTATATGTACTTAAATAAATAAATAAATAAATAAAAAAAGATATAATATAAAGATATGTAAGATATGATATGATTGTCATATAGTGATTTTTTTGGTTTTATATTTTATTTCTACACATATATAGATAGTTATATTTTTTTTTTGAAACTGTATTATACCTGCTTTGCTTTTTTCTTCTTCTTTTATATACTTAGGTATATGCATTTGAAATATTTTTGTATAAATAAACTTTGTAAGTGCTCTGATGAGCGTTTAAAGAAATAAATAAATAATTAGCCGATATTTAAGCAAAGAGTAATTATTAAAAAAAAAAAAACAAATTATATTTATCAAGTATGGGTCTGTTTTGTCTTTTTCGTCTCTGTTAAGATATAATTGATTACAAATTAGTACTCACCCAAAAACAGTATAAACAGTAATATAGTATTCACCATGTTAGTGAAATTCTGGATTTCTGATTACGTATGTAGAAATATCCAATCACTCACCTGAAACAAAATGAAAATATATCGTTAAGTAATATAAACTTATCACAGATAATGTTTTTTTGTATCAACACTTAATTTTAATATAACGTATTTTTGTGATTTTTATATAGGTATATGTATGCAGAAAAACAAAATTCATATATACAACGAATAAAATAATTTCGAACGTATTTCTATAAATTCTCGAGTTAAACAACATTTTATGTAATAATAATAATAATAATACATTTACTTATAAAGGAGGTAAAATAGATAGGAATATGTTGTAGGGGACACAAAATTAACCGTTCGCAGCACGTTAAAAAAATGATTTTTTTTTGTTATAAAAGATAAACAACAAATGTGTCTACAATATGACTACTTGTCACTGATTTTTCAAGTAAATGACGACTGCAGTTGACAACAGAAAGACATAAATCTGACGAATAAAATGCGCCTATGAACTGGTCGCATTGAAAGACGCTATACAAATCATGAATATTATTATTATTAAATCCGAATCAAATCCGAAATCCGAATGTTTGTCGTAACCAGCATTTTTGTATGAAAGTGTTAAAATACATACATACCATCACGCCATGTCCCTCACGGGGTAGGCAGAGAGAACCGAACGCCACATTTTTCTATCTTGACACACATTCATCGCCTCATCAACATTCATACATCGTCTTATACATGTTCGTCTGTTGTTCATGCTTCTTACATTTCCATCTTTCAAAATATCGTTTACATGGTCGTGCCATCGTTTTCTTGGGCGCCCGCGACCTCTTATTCCGTTCCTATCAGCTTTGTATATTTTCTTCGTCAGGCGTTCTTCGTTCATTCTCCCCAAGTGGCCAAACCATCTCAATGTGTTAACTTTCATTCTGTTAATTACATCTTTCTTTATCTTACATTCTTTCCTTGTATCTTCATTCCGAACTCTATCATACATCGTTCTGTTACAAATTCTTCTAAGCGATCTCATTTCAACTGCATTTATTCTGCTTTCGTGCGACTTCTGCCATGTCCAGGTCTCACTTGCATACGTCAGGGTTGGCACTACGATTGCGTTATGAATGGCAACTTTAGCGTCTCTTGATATGTTGCGATCATTCATAACTGGTCTAAGTGCTCCATTCACTCTGTTTCCTGCCATAACTCTTCTTTCAATATCCTTATCAGGCCGTCCATTCCGTTGGAACATACTACTCAGATAGACATGCTCGTCGAGTGTTAATTTTTATCATATTGCATCGTCAAATAACGAAAAGTAGCATAGAGGCTGCACTTTGTATTTTTATCATATTGCATCGTCAAATAACGAAAAGTAGCATAGAGGCTGCACTTTGTATTTTTATCATATTGCATCGTCAAATAACGAAAAGTAGCATAGAGGCTGCACTTTGTATTTTTATCATATTGCATCGTCAAATAACGAAAAGTAGCATAGAGGCTGCACTTTGTATTTTTATCATATTGCATCGTCAAATAACGAAAAGTAGCATAGAGGCTGCACTTTGTATTTTTATCATATTGCATCGTCAAATAACGAAAAGTAGCATAGAGGCTGCACTTTGTATTTTTATCATATTGCATCGTCAAATAACGAAAAGTAGCATAGAGGCTGCACTTTGTATTTTTTCACACACGCAGCTATTTAGAATTCCATTATCAAAAATAAACACTGTTTTGTCTTCTACGATTATTTTATTCCTGTTCAGGACGAACGTTTCGGCTGGTGAAGACCTTTTCAACTGGTTGAAAAACCAGTCTTCAACAGGCGAAACGGTCGCCCTGGATAGGAATAAAAAAATTGTAGAAGAAAAAACAGCGTTTAATTTTTATGGCAGAGTCTATTCAATGTACTTTGTACTTAATCACAAATCACGTAAAACACAAAATTTTGATTCAATAATGACTCACCTGATGATTGCATAAAAAAATTCAAAAGACTTTGAATGTGAAATATCGTAGGTATATATATTTTTATTCTGTTTTTCAAAATCATTTTTACTACAAAACGAAGGATAGTATTGACATACATATAATAAACATTAACACACCTTTTGTTATTACATATAATGTAAATTAGTATAAACAATTTTTTTATGCGTTTTTTCCCCTTAGCGTTTTTTCCCGTTTCTGTCGGGGTCCGCTTTGACCATGATGCTGGAATTGGCGAGTCTGGTTATCACATTGAAGTTACTGCCATCTGACCTTCGTAACCCTTGGAAAGGGGAACCAGACAAATTGGATCATGGCTACATATAGCTAGTGATATAAATCCGCACATAGATTTTTTGAAAATCCAGAGGTGCGTGCCCCGCCCGGATTCGAACCGTCGACCTCACGCATGTGAGGCGACGACTTTACCGCTTGGCTATCACCGCTCAAAATACATACAAACAATTGCTTTATACAATAATAAATAAACATATTTTTTATTGCAATTTTTTTATAAGACCCTTTGCTGGGCGTTAATCGATAAAATAAATAAAATAACGTTAAAAAATTGGTACACAAACGACATGACAGAAATACGCAACACCAGATATATAGATATGTTTATGCAGAGAAAACATGCGACACGAACTCCAAATATGCGGGAACATTCCACGCTATAGGTATTACTGTTCATACACACATTACACATATAAACACACGGTGGAACACAGAAATATTCCATAATATGTGCATTAAATTGTTTTTGATGTTTCCAAAAAGCTTTATGTTCAGTATTTACCGAGACCTCTTTAGGGCAAAACATATCAAAACGAAACATAACATAGAATCATAACGAAAGCATGCATTGTGCATATACAAAAATACAATTTCTCTTATAAATAGCTGAAAAAATATATTGATTATTTGAATTAGAGTAAATTGTATTGGACATACGTAAAAACAAGCTAATAATTAATTTTGTATTTCGACCAAATAAAGAAAATAAAAAATGATAATTTAATATTCATTTTTAAACAATAAAATAAATTACTTCTAATTTCACCATAATTTCAATGCCACTTGGACCATTATCGTACAATGGCACTGATACACAATTAAATAATATATTTTGAAGAGATTTAGTAGTTTTGAGAAATCGATAGACTTAATGGTTTCTAAATCATAATTGCTTATATAGATCGAATCTCGACAAACTTTTTTGATAAAAAGAGCACATAAATAAATAACGCTTCAAGTATAAAGTCTTTTTTTAAAACTCCAGTGTCCCAAAAGGTGTTTGCTTGCATAAATTTGACTTTTGCACAAATTTGAAAATTATAAGAAATTACTTAGGTACATAAATAGTGCCTTCTGAACTAAAACTGTTTCGTAGATAAAGTCATGCATAGATTTGAAATTCGAACAAATTTGAAAATGTGATTCAAAAAATGATTTCTGGATGAAGTCATGCGTCGATTTGAATTTCGAACAAATTTGAAAATGATGTGATTCATAAAATGATTTGTGATTGAAGTCATACATCGATTTGAATATCAAATTGGAAAATTATACGAGTTAAATTAAATAGTAAAAGAAAATGCAAAAAAAAAAATGTTGTTCATAATTTCACACATAGATGGCTATAGTAAAAATTCCTTATTTTCAAGTGAAAAGAATTTCAGTATTACAATATATAGAACTTTCAAAATTGAATTGATAGGGATCTCATTAAAAAAAAGGCAAAATTGGTGAACGTTGCGCAAGCGCATAAAGTGATCACGTAAACCAGCCGATGACAGGTCGTAAGCCCTGTAGGTGCCTTGATTTCCCGGTTCTCCTACAGTAAATATTCCAACTTCGTCTCTATTGAGATAATTAAAAATCTGTTAAAAAAGAAAATGTTTCGTTGATTTCGAACAAATTTGAATATGATGTGATTCATACAACGATTTCTGATTGAAGAAGTCATGCATCGATTTGAATCTCGAACAAATTTGAAAATGGAATTAAATACAAAGATTCCTCGATTCACTGAGTGTTTGGTGGAATTCGCATTGAATTAATTTACAAGATGAACTCGATGAAGATGGATTTGTATTGTATTTTTGGTATTTGAGTTGAACGCGTTTTGTCTACATCTTAAGTAATAACGAGAGCGGGTGAGTGAGAGAGAGAGTCATAATAAAACAATCTTGAGATGTTTTGTAAACAACACAAAGGATACAAATAAATTAAACCCTCGAATAATTAATTATTCAGTGATTAAGACGAAAGTAGGGGAGTGTTTATAACGATACGAATTGCGGTTGTAAATCATGGTTCTTAAGTAAATTTAATGATGTCTTCCTAGTCACTTAGTGTCTTTGATGTGAATTCTTACATCCATAGTCGCAATAAACATAGAACGCGTACAAAACTTACTTATAGACAGACTATCACGCCGAGTACCTACCTCGCAGGACAAGCAAAGAGGATCAAGCAAATTCTGACTGATATATATAACACTGAATACAGTGAGAAACGGAGGTCGACCGTAAAAAGCTGGCGTTATAATTCAATACAATATTATATCCTGTGTAAATGGTGATTTTATTTCCAATTAATGTCTATTTTTGCGACCAATATTTCCATCGATCAAGTGAAATGACAACCAATCGAATGAAATGAATTTTAATAATTTTCTGCTCTGCCGGAAATTGAACCCAACACAATCAAACGCACGATAGCTAAAGCGAAAATCCACTATGTTTCGATGGTAGACACATCAACGCGAACACAAAAAAGGGTTGCATAAAGAAAATGATAGGAAATTATTGCAGCAACAGAGCCTATAAGTATTCTGGAGGTTCAGTTGCGATAGTAAAAATCAGTCTACGAACTTTCATAGTCTGATTTCTATAATCGCAATAATATAAGTTTTGCTTTTTTTAACTTTTCTACGGACAATTCTTGGTAGAACTCCATTTCAAATAATAAATAAATTTGGAATGGTAAAATAAAACCAAAGTTTTCAGTTCTACTAATTTAATGACACTGACTAGTTTCGGTCATCCAGTGACCGCACTTTGAAAATGGTCACTGGATGACCGAAACTAGTCAGTGTCATTAAATTTGTAGAACTGAAAACTTTGGTTTTATTTTACCATTCCAAATTTATTTATTATATAAGTTTTGGTTTCTTTGAGTTTTTAAATTGTTTTTCATCTCAGTCAAAACAAACAAAGTGATCATTTAAAATATTCATAGCTTTGCAAAAAGATACAGGTACCAGCACATGTGTAGGTTTCAAGATCACATGTTTCCAACCAGCTTACAGTCAACAGCCTTATACGACAGTGCCGCGCAGTTTCAAAGCAAACAATTTTCACTTAAATTCAAGTGCATTAGAAGATTATGTTTTGTTAACAAACAAAAGGTTAGGACAGTCTACTCCTATTGTTCTTCGTGGAAGATAATGCGACGGTTATGCAACGGAAACTTAGTGAAATTCAGTGTGTGGAAGTTGAGACCAGGTTTCTGGCCTTTGAAGCTCGACGGTATTCTGCATACTGCATTCAATATAGAAACTTACTTCCCAGAATACCTTAAACAATTCAGAGATAAACAATTCGTTTAAGGTAAGTGAATTCATAATAGAGATAATAATGATACCAATTAACCGGGTGCAGGAGCAATATCAAGCGATATACTTTTGCAGTTTGCCCTTATAGGGGAATTGAAGATAATTTATCAGCCGATACGAATCGTTTTAAAAAAGCTCACGTTGCATCAAAGTAAAAAAGGATCGCATTGTTTTGTAATCATTTCCTTGAGAGGCAAGTTTATAGCCATATTGCATTGATTAATTGTAATATATTGCGGATATAAATAATTATTTTTATGGTTATCTGTGAATTCATTGGACTTGGGTAGAATTTTTCTTAAAGTAAAAACAAATAATCATGATAAATGAACATGGCTTCATTTTTACCCATTTTCATAGACCGAGAGAAAAAATATAAAAAGAACCATTTGATGACGTGCTTGTGTAGAACTTTCCAAGTATTCAAGGCAAAGAAACAAACAATATAAACTTTATACCGATAGGCCAAATTTATTTCAGGATCCGGTAAGCCCCTCTGTCGGGAGATTGAACCGAGGCGATAAGTTCAATCCAAAGACCAAACCTACCGGTGAATTATTCTCCTTAAAGCTAAGATATACCTGACCTTTTCAATCTTGACCTAAACCATGGGATTTTACATTACCCACGTCGGGGATATCCATCCACATCCAAGTATTAAAACAGCGAGAAAACTTCAAAGCAGCTTATTAGGAATACCCAAATCCGATTCTTGAGCCGAGGAAACTTTTCACGGTAAGTCCTTTCTTGACTTTGTGGATAACAGTTCAACAATTTGACTTTGAAACAGATTGATGACGTGAAACGTCTGAAAGACAACCACAGAATCTTCAGATATCTACATCAATATTTCTAAATATAAATAAAAATTAGGAATCATCATTAAAAGAAAATTGTAGGGTATAGATAAATTGTAAGTAATTTTTTTGACATTTCTTTTAAATCTCAATAGAGACAAAGTTGGAATATTTTAGGTGAACCAGAAACTCAAGGCACCTACAGGGCTTACGACCTGTTATCGGCTGGTTTACGTGATCACTTGCGCAACGTTCACCAATTATGCCTTCTTATTGAGTTCCTTTATCAATGCAACTATGAAAGTTCTATATATTTTAATAATGAGAAATTGTATCTTTTGAAAATAAGCTGAAAAATATTATCGCCATCTATTAAGTAACGAAAAAACCCTTTTTGTACCGCCATCAATTGAGAAATTGTTTATTTATATACAATGAAAGCAACAGTCCTTATGCATGAGGTGAATATATTCAACTTTTAGAAAATATTCGAATTGAATGTTGTGTGGATCGAAGGTACTTTTGTAAGCACCGATTTCGTATATTTATTTCATATCCAATTTTTGTAGCATATATCTATGAGTTGGAAATATATACAAAAATAAAATTAACAACGACCTGACATTAGAAAAAGTAAAAGAAATGCTATAGAAAGAGCGCAATGGTTAGATTTTAAAAATGAATTAAAAAATTGACTTCACGAACGCAAGTCATCGAAAACGACATTGAAATTTTAAAGGTTTACATAGAAAAGACTCATTGTATTGATCTAAGCGGCGATTTATTTGTATTTCACGAAGCTCTTTATGGGAAGTGAGCAGAACCCATAAAAAAACTTATTTAAAAAAAATAGATCATTTGAGCTCTATATTATGATCGCTCGTGTTACATGATTTTTGACCATTTTTACTTCGCAGTATTAGCTAATACTGCATTACATAGTATGTTATCTTAATCATCTCCTAAACAAAAGACTAGGATGAAATTGTCTGAACAAATCTTCCATATGTTCATTTTATTTCATCTACTATCTTGCTTCCCTCAACTAACGATATGTTCTCGCCAGTTTGCAGGTTTATTAAAACGACACTAAATTGTATCTCATGAGCCCACATTTTCACGAACATTTCCAACAATATTCTATCTTACATTCAGGGTACAAAATGATTGAAATCTCACGTGAAAAATAATACATAAGTGTTTGATATTTATTTTTTAATGGCATTTTTTAATGTTATTATAAATAATAGCAATAAAAAAGTAATACAATAAAACGAATCATGCTTGTTAAGTATTTCTTTAAAATATCACTCATGGTTCGAAAATCTTTACCGTTATTAAGAAACGATGAGTTAATAAAAGTTTTTTAAATGTTAATATTGTGACCTAGGGTTAATAGAAAGAATTAGGATCCTATTAGAGAATTAAATGAGTAAAATGAGGATGGGTTGATTATTTTCGTTAGAAGGTAGGACTGTTATGAACCAGTTTTACTTTTCGACGACCATTGTCAGACACAGAACCTGTCGAAAAAAAAATCTTCTTGTTCTTTTCGTGTCGTGTCAGGTTTCCCCGACGTTGACGACTACCATTTAGAAAACCTCCTTGTCCTGGCCAGTGCGAAACCGCACCTCCACAGTTTTCATACCGGTCCATTCCCGGATGTTTCGAAGCCAGGAAAGCTGCCTTCTTCCGACCTCGATTTTCTTACATACTTTAGAGTTAAAATCAATTAGAAAAGTAATCGTAATTCAATAATGATAAAAAATTTAAGGCGGTAAATGAAAAAGTTCCTAATACTATTTCCATGTATTACATAATCTTTGGATCAAATGAACACAAAGTTTCAAAGGAATATTATTCGGTTAATTCGGATAAAAGAGTCGAGTACACATAATATTATTCGGCTTAGTCGAGATTCGTTCGATCAATGGCTCTGATCCGATTATCATGAGGAGAGTGAGAGACAGAACAATGTCTCGGAAGGCTTAAGCCGATATGTAGGACACACGGAACAAAATCCGTAACACATTTGTAGGAAATGGTGATACCCTCTTTTATGGCCATTTTTGTTACGGCACAGACTACACGCTATACCAACTCAGCTCGAGATACATAAAGATGGAAGATAAGACTATGATATGCTTTTCTTTGGGAGAGAAAATCAAACGAGTGTCGTAAAGTAGACACTTGTAAAATTGCCAACGACAAATCAATGAAAACCGATGCCGCAAAAAATGATACGGACAAAAATATAAAATGTCAAAAATTTTCGTGAGAGTCTTTTGCTACAACTACCACAATATGACGTGAGAGTCTTTTGCTACAACTACCACAATATGACGTGAGAGTCTTTTGCTACAACTACCACAATATGACGTGAGAGTCTTTTGCTACAACTACCACAATATGACGTGAGAGTCTTTTACTACAACTACCACAATATGACGTGAGAGTCTTTTGCTACAACTACCACAATATGACGTGAGAGTCTTTTGCTACAACTACCACAATATGACGTGAGAGTCTTTTGCTACAACTACCACAATATGACGTGAGAGTCTTTTGCTACAACTACCACAATATGACGTGAGAGTCTTTTGCTACAACTACCACAATATGACGGAAAAATCATTTATTTCCAAATTTCTATATAACAAATATTGAAATAAAAAAACTTATTGAAGGCTTGATAGAATACAAGATGAGCATGTATGACAGTGAATCAATGTTAATGAGGTGATGTATGTGTCAAGATAGAAGAATACGGTGTTGGATTCTCACTGCCTAGAGACACATACGATATCAAAATGAAGTTGATCACTCAATTTTCCCATACAGAAGCTATTTTACCTATATTATATATATTTTTCATACAAATATGAAATTTATTTCACATTGATATGGCAAACCATAGTTTTTTTTTAAATATTGACAATCCTTGAATGCATCTTTGATGAGTGTATTTTTGTTGTATCGAAATTTCAAACAGTATACAAAAACTCGATTTTCCAGACCGTGAGAGCATTTTGAAAATTTGGACAGATGAAATCACAGAGAACAAATTAACGGATACCTATGGAAAACTAATCGGCTCTAGGTCTACACACTTTACACATATGATGTTAATATGAAGTCGATCGGACTTATAGTTAGGGCTGTAGAAAGGAAACAAAAAAAAATAACGTAAATGATGAAATCATAGAGAAGAAATTAGAAGTAGTTGTCTATGGAAAACTAATCAGCTCTACGTACTTGAGGTTAAGTTTTCCTAGAACGACGCTATAAATCTTTGGCTACAACTACTAGGTTCGAAGAATAAAAACATATATTTCCAAATTTCTACGAAATATACTTCTATAACTTTAAAATTAAACAACATCAAATATTGGAGGTTTGTTAGAAAATAAGTTAAATATAGCGGCAGCAAATGAGGTGAAGTTCTTAAAAAAAATGCTTTTAAATACTTATAACAATTTGTTACGAGCGATTCCATTTCCAAATGAATAACTTATCCATATTAAAAGGTGTTTTCTCCTAACAAAGGATATGATGAAAACGTATATTGAATCTTGGAATTATACACGTATGGGGTGGGGTATATAAGAAGTGTTGCTAAGACGTGATAGAATTAACAAAACTTTGTAAGACGAAAGAGAAAAAAAAAGACGTAAGGTATGATATATTACGTTACCAACAAGTAAATAAGTTAAAAGAAGCCAGAAGAGGGCAATATTCCCTATAGAAATATGATAAGAATGAATGTATAAAGCGGGCTAACGTCGGCCATTAATTCGGTGGGCTGCGCCTAGTCACTTTCCTCAAATTTTATTACGGAAAACGCGGGAAAAAATAAGGGCATATTTCACGAGGAGGCCATAAAAACGATACAACACCGAAACTGGGAGATGGGAGAGGTTGGAAACGAACCAATGCAAGAACCGAAACAGACATTTTTGAACCACGACCGCCATGGGAACAATAAGAACGTAAAGAACCTACAGACCCGAAATGAACAGACTCTGTTAAATCATTTACAAAGTGTGATGAAAGATGAATGCAATGTTTTAATGAAAAACTAGAGTAACTATAATAAACTGAAATCACTAGGCTGATTAAAAGTTAAATATGCATATACATCGTTGTAAAATACATACATACATACCATCACGCCATATACCTTACGGGGTAAGCAGAGAGAACCGATCGCCATACTCCTCTATTGTTTCACACATTCCTAGCTTCCTTTACATCCATGCATCGTCTCATACATGCTCGTCGGTTTTTCAACTTATATTCCTTCTTTCAAAATATTATTTACTCATGCCATCCCTTTCTGGGGCGGCCTACGCTATTCACTCCACCTCTTACACCCATGTATATTTATTGGTCAGTCGTTCATCGATCATTCTTTCAATATGTCCAAACCACATTATGGAATTCACTTTCATTTTACTTATAATACTCTTCTTTATCTTGCATTCTCTTCTTATGTCCTCATTTTTCATTCTTTCATATATCGTTCAATTACATACCCACTCTTATCTACCTACATTTAGATAAGACGAAAAGAATAATAATAAATTATTTATACAGCGCCGATTGATGATTCAGGATCATTCCAAGGGCGCTTATATTCTGTTTTGTGTTGCTCTAAGAAACAAAGTTGTTTTCAGTCCTTTAGAGAAAGAGCTCTTGCTTTGTGCACTGTGGACTTCCACTTTCTAGGACCACTCACATTAAAACGTCGATCATAGTAAGCCGATTTGTTGGCTCTGTCCATCTCCTTTAGGGGGTTGTTACTCTATGATACAGAATACCTGAGTATGAGATGCCTCCCCGATAGCTCTGACCCCTTTTTTTCTGACACAGCTCTTGAATGTAAAGTGGTGCCAGTAAATCATGACTTTTATCTGCCTTTAAGAAAATCAAATATATCTACAGAATAAAAAATAACTCAAAGATAAATTAACATAATAGTAACTAAATCGCAATCAACAACAGTGAAAATACAGTAATGATAAACAAAAGAAATAAAGAGTAAGAAATATATATAGGTAATATTTATGATTGATTTTTCCAAAGTGGAGCTGGGCAGCAGACTCGCCCGAACCGCAGGCTCCACATTGATTAAGAAAGTGCTAGAGTGGCGACCTAGAACGGGCAAAAGATGTGTTGAAAGCCCTCAAACAAGGTGGTTTGATGATATTAGACGAAGACAGATGGATGAGGTCTGCTCAGGATAGGAAGTTGTGGAAGTCTCAGGGGGAGGCCTATGATTACTGGACGAAGGAGGGCTGAAAAAGAACAAGAAGAATGATCGACTAGTACCGGTCAATGTTATTAATTAAAGTCAATTAAAAAACAGTGCAGTATTGCTATGTGTTATAACAGAATATGCTAATAATTTTTAGATCGAATATTATAACCACGAAACCACAAAGCTGTTTTTGTTAAAAAAAAACATGCATCAACGTTGCACAAAAGAATTGGGTATGAAATTTTCCAAGGTAGCAGAGCAGTAACAAAAGTCAATCCAGGAAACACGCATCACCTCCAATGAGAACGAAACGACTCTGGACAAAGGGTTAGTGCCAGTTCCATAGTGGCAGTGTTAGAGCCAGTGCCATCAACACAGCTATACGTACGTCGGTCTGTGGAAAACTGTAAATCAAAATTTCATCACGTCCCTACAAACATGGGAAAAGTTTATCTCGGATGTTTTTATGTGGAAGCTAAGAAGCAGGAGTTGGGTGGGATGTGATCCGTCTGCGAAATGTGCGCAGAATTTACAATTACTGACATAATAAATTAAAACAATATCTCTCTCCTCTAACGTTGGCGTTAATGTCTCACAGGAAACGCCAGAGGTAGAAGAAATTAAATCGCGAAAAATCGCGGACTCTTTATATTCATGAGCGACGATACAGGGGAACAAACAAGAATTGCAAACGTTCAAGATAAAGTTTATTTTAACATTTAAACAATCAATGTTGTTTTGTGTAGAATGTTTCCGTTGTGCATATATTTTACAATAAAAGAAGTGCATGAATAAGACGATGTTATAAGAAAAATGTGTGGTTCAGCTTTCTATGTCTAACAGCTGACTGACGTTGCATGTTGGTCTGAATAAAAAAAAATTTGATTGCAACAATATTTTAACCAAAGATACATTTCATATTGACGAGTAGGTATAAATAATATAATTCAATGCATTTTCGCCTCGTTCATGTACCTACTTGTTTTTTTTTATACTTATCATTTTTATCTTATGTCATAGTTGCTTCACTTTTATTACATTATTTTTTTTTATTCATTTATACATTTTTTTCCCACATTTATAAAAATAAATCCAACCTACGAAAGTGGAGAGATTATTGCCATATAGCAATGTCTTCCAACTAACAAGCGTTTCCAAACCAGAGACGCAGTATAAGCGTGAGAAATTAATTTAAATAAATTTCTCCTCTGCTGGGGATCGAGCCCAAGACGTCCGCACAGAAACCAAACGGAATACCAACTGTACCACGTCAGTCGGCAATTTAAGTTTTAAAAAAAAATATTATGGTTATATTATTTTTACATTACATTAAACAGTTTGTTAGTGTAAGTTATCTCATACAATGGAAATACAATCAAATTATACAATAACAATACAATAAATAATACCATTTTAGAACAAAAATAAAATATATCAAAAACAATCATAAATAATGCAAACAGAAAGAAATTAAATTTAAAACAAAGTAATTAAAGTAAAATAAATCAAATAAAAAACAATGAAAATAAGGAAATCAAAACATTATTTTTAAAAATAAAGAAAAAGTAAGTTAAATGTAAAATACTTTTAAAAAACTCTTTTTTTGTCTTTCATCACAGTATTTATAATATGTTTAGGTAGTTTGTTTGCATCAGTTTCATATATTTTTTTTTTTTTTTTTAAAAAATGAATATGTCCTTGTTAAACAAGTACATATACATCTTCCTACATTCCCTAAACTAAGCATAAATGCTTGTCCTATAGGTGAACGAGATCGGTCGAGGCAGGATTCGAACTCGCGACCACTGGATTACTAACCCAGCGCGCTAACCGCTCTGCCATCCACCCATCATTTATTTTATATTTCATATTTTCTGTTGTTAATATTTAGGTAGATATGAATATGTATTTTCCCTTCATCTGTACACACACCCAAAGGCTATGCCTGTGTGGAAATTTTGGTGTTTTTATAATTTTTCTTAGTACAAAAATATTTATAAACTTAAATTTTGTTTCATGCGAAAAAAATAAAAACAAATTAATGAAGCAATACTAGTAAAATTAGTGCCTCAAAAGGTGTTGGGTATATGTAGCGAAAGCGCAAGTCCTTGGGGATTGAAAATTTTATTCAAAATCATTTGAAATTGAAAAATAAAATCAATTTTCAATGAAACATTAAAATCAATTCAATTCAATGCTAACTGATTTGACATAAGTAAGAGTATTAAATATTCAAAAGAAGAAGATTGCAGTGTAGAAATCAGTAGGGTAAGAAGGTAGGTAGGTACGTATAAAAATTATTCAAAAGCATTTTATACGAAATAAAGAAGAACGAAACCAAAGTAATTTAAGTCAAATGATTATACCAATGATTGAATTTAAAAATTCAAGGTAATTTTATACAGGCCGTTTCGGGCCTAAAATATAATTCAGAAAGAAAAGAGGCAGTAGCAAGCAGTAATTCACCGAAGAGGCAGTAGCAAGCAGTAATTCACTGAAGCCGTTATTCGCAATATAATATTATCATGGAACAAAGAAAAATTGTACAGACGATATTTCCCGCTTTATACTTTGAATAAAAACGAAATGGCCAATTCAATTTATGGCTACTAGTTATTCATTGATAACTTCTATTTTACGAGAAAATATTTGAGATATAATTTTGTTTGACATAAAGATATTTATCGAATTTAAAACCAGATATCGGCAACTATCGATCGATATCTCCCACTGGATTGTTTCATTGACAAAGAAAACCAGTAGCTATATGTCAATTCTTATAAGACTGAGTGTAACGCATACTTGTGGCAGATATAAAAAAAAATATTAGAAACCACAGTTTTGTTTCAAATGGACAATCTAAAATAAAAGCAAAAACTGAAAAGCCGTATTGTCCACCGTGAGTTCCATCATCAGAACTCGATGAAACTCATAAGTGTGATCATCTCTGAAGCACTCCCTCCCAATGTTGTAAAGAGTTCTTATCGCTGAAGTGCGAATCGAACAGTTGAATGAATTTTTCATGGATCCAATGATCATATCTTGGCCAAATTGAGATGGGACCAATCGGAGGAAATCTCCTTTTTAATGAAAAAAGAATAATCGAAATCGGCCAACGTGGTAAAATGAAATCGCCGAACCTCCCTCCGTTCATGGGATTCGGTTAAAAATGCTGCTTAAGAGGCATTACGACGTCAATGCCTCTTAAGCAGTATTTTATTTCCTCTTGTTCTTCTTCCTATTTTTTAAGCCCTGTTGGACTGTTCATGTCCTGATTCAGATTCCCCCCTGTGACGTGAACTGCCAGCTGTCTTTCCATCTCTTCCTGGAAGTCTGCTTTATTGAGGAACATTATTCCTGGACACTTTGACGCATTTTATTTGATCACATATTTTTCAAGTTAATTGTACTTTGCTGAATTTGTAATAAATAGTAAACACAAGCGATAAATTTTTATAAATGAAGGGTTAATTTTTTTATATTTTTATTAATTCATCAACAGTATGTTTTTGGAAAATCTTTATTAATAATATTTTTTGTTGTATATCAATGTTTTAAAAATACTGTTCTACGCGTCTTCTTTCAAACTATGATGATGCTCATTGATATAGCGATACTAGTTATATATAAATAAACAGTGAAACGAGACCTATTCTGTTTTATTGCCCAAGAGAACTAAAATTTGTATGCAGTAAATAGGTAATATTGTTTGTAAACGTGAAAAGAAACAGAAACTTTAATGTCAGCTTAAGAACAAATCCACGTATTTCCATATCGCCAAACATATTCAGTTGGCAAAATATCCAACAGTGGAAGAGAGAAAGTCATCTCAGAGTTGAACTGGATCGTATTAATACGTGTCTGGTTGAAAGTTCTCACACTGAGTAAAGTTCAGGAATTTAACCAAAAGACAAACGGGAATAATTCATTTACAGAAGTATAAAAATGAATGTATTTATTTACTAACAAAACAGGTTTGCAAAAGGTACGTTGAATTTACAGACAAGAACCCAGTCGTGTTTTTTAATTTGATTGATGAGTTTTCTTTTACAAACAATGGTGATAAATGAATAATATGAACCCGGATTGTTGGTAGCTTTTGGACATAAGAGGCATTACAGTGTCACTTATAATATGCAGCGTATTTTTTTTATATTTACCGTAGGCTATTAGAAATCACGTCTTCCATTGAAAGACACATTGGTTGGTGTAGACCTCTGGACAAACATTGATTGTAATTGCTGGATCCCGCATCCAGCAATCCAACTGAATGCAGCACATTTTTCTGGTTGCTGGATCCAGCAAAATGAGCTGGATCTAGCGCTGCGGATCCGCAATCAATTAATACGGAGAAATGTTTTGCTTAATGTATAAAAACATTAATATAATAATTCTACACGACAAAATAAAGACAATTGAAGGAGAGATATGACTTATTGATACTATTTACAACTGACTAAAATATACTAATAAATACGAATACAACTAAGTTGTCTAATATTTATGAAAATATTTTGCTGGATCCAGCGCGGAACCAGATTTTTTTAAGTTAAATTGACAACCATAGAATTGTAATGTAAGTTGACAACGCTGTTGAATTGCAATCCCTTATTGTGGCACAATAGTTTTAAATGTCAATTGAATTGAAACATTTTTAATTATATCTTCCACACACAACCACCACACACCCTATCTATTTCGGTCTACAACAGTAGGTACCTATCCATTGCAAGAACACTAGGTAAGTATGGTGAGATAACTTTGGTAATGTTGGTTCACTTGTAAATCAAAACACGTCTGCTCGGCCGTCTGTCGCGGCTTCTATATCTTTGTCTGTTGGCTGGTTGGTTGTGGAGCTGCTAAATTAACTAATTTACAGATGCGCACTGTGGGATGGAATATATCCCACACTCGCTGCTCACCCCACTCCCCTAACTCACACGGGATGTCTTAGTATTAAAGGTAAGAACGGGGAACTATTGTTGTATCCACTATTCACAAAAACACGTACGTAAAGTAACACACGATGATCGAATCAAAATGAAAACAAAAACACTAAATTAGTAATTTTTTTACTTCTCACTAACCCAAGGGGATATGGTGGGGAGTTATGATTTCGCAATTTTTAAAGCTATTTTTTTATTGCAGATTATCAACTAGTATCATGCTGAGATTGTATTCTGAAAATTTCATCACAATGTATCTGTGTGTGAGTGTGTGCTGTGTACTATGTGCTATGTACGGCGTGTTTATTTTACTTTATAGATTATAGACGCGGCGTGTTTATTTTACTTTTACTATGGACTAAAGTACTCATTCGATTCCTTTCAAATTTTGCAAATTTGTATATCTGATACTCACTTTGACCCCATTAGATTTTGAAGGATATCTATCTGAATAGTGCATCTAATTTTTTTAAACATTAAATATTTCAAAGTGACTTTAAGCACAGGAAACTTAAAATTTGAAATTTTTATTTTCAAATCGGTAGAAAGGCACATCACTTTCATAAAATGGCAATGAAGAATTATCAAGTTTTCATATTAAAATATTTTAATAAAAAATTATTTAACAAACTCATTCATGAAGATGCTGAATATTTTCCATAAAAAAATTGAATAATTTATAGAACGATCTGTTAGTGATGTTGGTTTAGTAAGTTATGATTATTCCAAGTATTTTTTTTATTTTATATTAATAATATATCTACATTAAATATAGTTTGATATTGATTTGTTTAACAAAAATAAAAATCATATCACCTTATTACTTTTACTTCCTGTACTAGTGGCTAGTTTATTTCAAAACGGCATTTTTTTCCAACTAGAAAGAGTTTTTAGTCCAAAGAAGCATTAAATACATACATACATACCATCACGCCATGTCCCTCACGGGGTAGGCAGAGAGAAATGAACGCCATATCTTTCTATCCTGGCACACATTCATCGCCTCGTCAACATTCATGCATCGTCTCATACATGTTCGTCTATTGTACACGCTTCTAACATTTCCTTCTTTCAGAATATCGTTCACATGGTCGTGGCATCCCTTTTTTGGGCGGCCCCGGCCTCTCAATCCAATCCTAACCGCATTGTATATTTTCTTCGTCAGGCGTCCCTCATTAATTCTCTCCAAGTGGCCAAACCATCTCAGTGTGTTCACTTTCATTCTATTAATGATATCTTTCTTCATCTTACATTCTTTCCTTATGTTCTCATTTCTTACCCTGTCATACATCGTTCTAGAATTATACATTAATTACATTATGTATAATTCAATTAATTATGTAAATAATTAAGTAAAATCAGAGTTAATGCCTTACGGTGGTTAGGACATATTGAAAGAATGAATGACGAACGACTAACCAAAAAAATATACATGGGGTATAACAGATGGAGAGAATAGCAGGGACCGCCCCAGAAAGGGATAGTATGACCATGTAAACGATATTACGTAAGAAGGAAACAAAAGTAGCTTGAACAATCGACGAGTATGTATGAGACGATGCATGGATGTAAAGGAAGCCAGGAATGTATGCAAAAATAGAAGAGTATGGCGCTCGATTCTCTCTGCTTGCGCCGTAAGGGACATAACGTGATGGTATCTATAAACAAACTCATCCCCTGCTAGGAATCAAACCCGAGAAGCCAGTATCGAAGTCGAAAGGATTACCACTCGACTCACTCTTGTATAAAGAAAGCCATAAAAAACTATTGAATTACGTGAGGTGTATTTGCCATATTGAGAGGTGAAAAGTATGGCATCCTTCAACTCGTCGTGAAGGGGAAGATTGAGGGTCGTAGAGGGGTCGGAAGAAGGCAGCTTTCCTGGCTGCGAAACATCCGGGAATGGACCGGTATGAGAACTGTGGAAGAGCTGTTTCGCACTGTACAGGACAGGGAGCCTTTCTCTATGGTGGTCTTCAAGAAGTATTGAAGCAAACTTACAAGAAGTAAAATGTAATTATCTAAGTATTTTAATTTTAGGGGAATAATAAAAAAACTCTTAATCAACAAAATCAGGTTCGCTTAAAATGTTTTCACCATTCAAAAGTAATTTATTTTTTTTGGAATAAAAATACAAAATATCTAGATACAGACGTTTTTCTTGGGAGGCTGAATATTTTCGCTGAAATTCCATTAAACAGTTTTTAAATAGCTTTTTGCAGCGAGATTTTATAATCCACGTTTCGCTGTTATCTTGTAGTTGTAGGTAATTTATTGTTTATGTTGTCTATTAACTGGGTTAAAAATATAAATTTGTTTTTCAAAAATGCGATTTTAGGCAGACGTGCCTTAAAATTTAACATTACAACTAATGACTATATTAGACATTCTATTTTCTATGAGGCACTCGCCTAGAATAGTACTTCCACTATTTCGTAATCGTTTCAGAGTGTCCCGTAAGAGCCGGGTCATGGAAAATACAACAAGCAAAAAAACATCTCACATGAAGATCTCCAAACATTCTGAATTCAGCGAAGTGAGACGATGCTGGTGTGTGGGAATACACATGTTTTGTGCGTAACGCACACCAGCATGCATGTCGCTGGTCACCCCACGTTGTGGGATATGCCACGATGGTATGAATGAATCGACACATTTCGCGACGTGCCAACAATAAAAATAAATAAAAAAAAAAACACTTTTTTTTTTTTTAAAGTACCTATGCAATATTATTGAGTTGTATCGAGAATTATGCAATGATGGTTTCGTAAGTATGGCGTAGCGTGTCTTCCTGAAGACCTAAACTACTTCACATATAATTATTTACTTAAATTAAACAAAAAATATTTACCGTGGGCAACGGTAAATTAATTGTTACAATATTGAAAATGAGCAATTATAAGGTAATGCTTAGATATTTCTTTTTTTATTATTTTTTAAATAGCAAAATGAATATGTCCTTGTTAAACAAGTACATATATATCTTCCTACGTTCCCTAAAATAAGCAAATAAATGCTTGTGTTATAGGTAAACGAAATCGGTCGAGGCAGGATTCGAACTCGCGATCACTGGATTACTAGCCCAGCGCGCTAACCGCTCTGCCATCGACCCATCTGAAATATATTATGTATAAAAACATGCTAAAAAAAACAAAATTAATTATTTAGGTACTATGATTAACATACTAATACTTTAACATACGGAAAGACGCGGTGACAAATATGTCATTATGGATCGAAGAGATTTTCAAAGTATTTACATTTTCCGCATGAACAGACGATAACTCGGTAACGAAAGAGGTTTATTAAATATAATCCTTAGAAAAAAAAAGAATTATTTGTGGTTGGAGAAGAACGAAAAAGAAGACGAAGAAGGAGACATACACAAGACAAGAAAAATGTATTACTAAATATAGTCACGTAGACTCCCCTTCTAACCCCAGAGGAAATTAATATGACACCATTAGATATTTTTATTAATACACACTATCTTTGTACGGAATATTTTATACAGTATCTCATTTAATAATAATGAGGACTTATTCAATGTAAGAATATTAACAGTCGCAACAGAAACATATTACTATATCCTAGTTTTATTCGAAAATATTATTTAAAATAAATGGTTATATTTATAATAGAGATATAAAATATTTAAAACGGAGATAACAATAGACAATGGAAGTTGCAAATAATTTGTACATAAATCTCTTTATATATAATTTGTAGAATGGAGGACTAGTTGGCTGGTTTTAGTTCAATTACATATTTTAATAATACATTTAGTTTGGATTCTATAGTTTCAGGTCTACATGCGGTGTCGATGACACAACAAGATGGGGACGTAGCAGGAGACGCTTCTGGAGAGACCACGTCGAACGCATGGAAGACAATAGAATTGTCAAAATTGTTAAGACAGAAATACCCAACAACAGAAGACTACCCGGAGCCTGCGAAAAGATGGAATGATAGTTGGACATCCTCCTTCCAAGATAGTCCATAATCACAAACAGGTCAAATATACGGTAGAAAATAATAAGAAGGTTTCTATAGTAAAAACGATAAGAAGAAATTATTGACACGGTTTGATGATTCAGGATAATTCACAGGGGACTGAAATCATTCCAAGGGGTCTGGTATGATTCTAAGGACGCTTATTAATACAATGAAAAATGTGTCATTGAAAATGGAAGATGTTGGATGATTATGAACTTTTAGGAAAGGTTTTGAATTTATTTGCAATAAAAAAATTAAGAATTGATTCGTCTAGATTATAGCATATCAATCCTTAAAAGTAATTTGATAGGTCAACAAATTCAATAAAGCTGCGTAACTGCTAGCCCTATAACAGGTTTCCTAGTTGGGCAGCAGTAATCTACTTATTGTTGTTATTACAAATTAATATAATAAATAATAATTAGTGTGATAAAAGGTAAATAAATAAATAAAATAAAAATGATACCTATAAAGAGGAAATTGTCCCCAGACTTACGTGGAGATTAGGAATAGACACGTTTAGTAAATTACCGAAGACATTGATATGTTACGTAAATTACTCAAGGCATTGATATGGCACGTAAATTACTCAAGGCATTGATATGTTACGTAAATTACTCAAGGCATTGATATGTCACGTAAATTACTCAAGGCATTGATATGTTACGTAAATTACTCAAGGCATTGATATGTCACGTAAATTACTCAAGGCATTGATATGTTACGTAAATTACTCAAGGCATTGATATGTCACGTAAATTACTCAAGGCATTGATATGTCACGTAAATTACTCAAGGCATTGATATGTTACGTAAATTACTCAAGGCATTGATATGTCACGTAAATTACTCAAGGCATTGATATGTTACGTAAATTACTCAAGGTATTGATATGTCACGTAAATTACTCAAGGCATTGATATGTTACGTAAATTACTCAAGGCATTGATATGTCACGTAAATTACTCAAGGCATTGATATTTTACGTAAATTACTAAAGGAATTGATAAGTTTATTTTATTTATTTGCGACAATAACAGCATTATAAACTAATATGAACATAAAACAATAAGTTATTAATTAAGGCCAAAAATAATGTCCACAGATTACGTATTTACAGGTGATTCTGAAATAAATAAGTAAATGTCATTTATGTTTAGTAAATTACTGAAGGCATTGATAAGTTTAGTAAATTACTGAAGGTATTGATGATTGTTTCGTAGAACCAACTAAAAAGTATCGGTGACTTTGGAGTAATCACTAAAGGACGCTTTATAAGTTGTGTGTATATGTGACATAACAGTGTGCGAGAGAGAATGAAGTATTATATATAGTGTGTGAAATAATAGAGGGGCATTCCTCACCAGCCAGTAGGTAGCAACAAGTACTAGATCATATTCGAAATAGACACGTTATTAGATCTATACGGCATATTATTTGAAGAAATCATCCCCCATAATAAAGATACGAAATCAAGAAGATATAGGTACTGTGCTACCCCCGACGCAGTATACCACAATTATTATTATTATTCGATGGTATTGGAGTAGCGGGGGCCCTTATAGCAAAAAGTGTCCACAGTTTGAAAGTTGCACATAGGTCCACGGAAAGACAGATGTATGGCGCGCGCTAGTGTCTGAATCCGGACGATTCAGCCCTATATAAAGACGCCTCAGACCGGGAGCGTTCATTCGATCTACCCTGTTCCAGTTATCGCGGTCGCGCTGTCCTTGCGACCCCATAGTTTTCAATCCGCGTAATCATCGTATATTATTCTAATTTAAAATATAATTATTTATTAAGTCAACCATTTTCAATGTATTAGAGTCGCTTATCCAAATAAATTCATGTAAGTAATTGCACCAATTATCTTTTGATTTCTGCCATCTAATTACCTGTGTTTTACTGTAATATTAAATATCTATATGTACGTAGTGCTGTGTTAGGTAAGTACCTACACAGTCATTACAATACCTTCGCTTGGGGATAGGCAAACAGGTTGAAATACCTAAAGCCTATATAGACCGGCATAGCCTATCCTGGGTGACCACCGACAGGTTATCTAACTTGATCGGCAGCATAACCCAGTCCTCGGTAACCAAGATCAGGTAACTTGGTAACCCGAGGGCCCAAAGCCAAACAGGTGACGAGAGTACACCTAAAACAGGTAAACTGGTGACCCAAAACACGTGAATTTGATCACAATTGGTTACCAACAAGTAATCTGGTAAACCAAAAACGTGAAGTAAAACACAATGGTTACCAATCAGTAAACTGGTAACCACCGAAATTGTATTTGAGCATATAATCTAACATAATAAAATAAAGGTTTTAAACTGGTAAGCCCCATGTATTATTTTAAAAATTGCATTATTTCGTGTACTATTTTTGTATTAAATTGGATTATTTTATAAATATTTTTGTTGCCAAGTAAACGTGCTCAATTTGTGATAATTATTGTAACCGGTAAATTGTTAAAAGGAACAAAATAATTTTGTGCATTAATAATCTACCCATATAATTTCACAAATAATATATTTTTTTTAAAGAATTAATCATAACAGGTAGCCAGAAATTAAAAAATAATTGAATTTGTCGTTAAAAAGGACTGGCTAGATCGAATCCCACAGGTAACTCTATACGCATTCAGAAGTAATCGTATTTTTTTGTATTTAATTTAATGTAATATAATACGCAAACCCCGTGTGAAGCGTATTAGAAATAGTTATATATATAAATACATGTAAATTTAATTATAAAAAGCGACATATATAAATATGTAATATAACCCTATTATTGTTAAATACTTTTGTATCATAACTGATATTTCTTTTAGATATAAATGTATATGTTTATTAATAATATATGTTATTTTTTTTCATGAAACGAGACAAACCAAACAAAACAAGTAAACTAGACGAAAAAAAATAATACCCAAAAAAACCAAGGAAGTTGGAAACGAAGTAAAAATAAAAAATTACATGCCAGAGAAGCAAGAATTCTACAAAAAGTTAAGTAAAATAATAATTTTTATAATAATATTCAGTTGTGCAGTAAAAAATATAGTAATTTCATTGAAAAATATATATATGTAAAGTCATTGCTAAAAAAAAAATAGTTAAAAATATGTAAAATTATTGCCAAAATTAGTAAAAAATATATAAAATCAGTGCACAATCTAAAGTAAAATCATTGATGATTTTTTAAAAAAATTTAATAATAGACGCATTTTTATTGGCAAATTGTAGAGGCATTTTAATAAAAATACCTACAAAAAAGGAATATAATACTCCGCATATTTTTTAAATATATGTTGTTTGTCTAAATTTATAACCGAATACAAGGTAACGAGAAATCTAGCACATTTAACAATCATATTAAAATCGTGTAACAAAAATACCTATTATCAAGGTGATATTATTTTTGCGTTCGCATAAATTATTATCATGATATTTTGATATCTACCAATAATTCGGGTAGAATTAAATTTTGGAATATTTATCAAATCATAATTTATTATTGTGTGTAGTAAAAATACTGCCGAAAATCGTCACCAAGCGTAATATTATTCCGCGTGATAAAAAAAAAAATACCCATCGAAAAAAACCGAACAACAATTTTGCCAGTGACGCGCATAATATACAAGAATAAAACCAAACAAAAAAATATTATTTTGCATTTAAAAAAAAAAACACAATAACATTTTTAGCAACAAAGTGAGAATATATACTATATTGTAAAAAAAACCATTTGAAAAATAATATTTTATTTAAGCCATTTTTGTTAAAACCAAGGGTATAATTTAATAAATAATATTAAATACCTAACTAACTTTGAAAAATTACAACATAATCATCTTATCAAACATCAGAATATTTATAAAAACTTAAAATCATATTCATTAATTCGTGTCCAAACAAATTTATTTTAAATTAATCGTAAAATAAATAACATCGCAACAATATTTCGGACGCCACTGCATTCCCGAAATAACTAATCCCGCAAAGCGAGAAACCGTATCCCGAACGTCAGTTAACTCGCCGCGAATCTCGTAACGGAAATAATATTGTCATCTAGCATTAATACCCGGAGTTTCACAAACAACATTATATTATTTAATATTATTTATTTTCTGTAATAACTTGTAACTTTATTTCAGATTTTAAACTTATAATATTTTAAAAAGATATAATATTTAACCAATATCAACTTAATCAACGGCAACAAGAAACAAAACATCGCACTTCAAACAAATACAAATAGAACTTCAAAAAAAAATAATTTTTCGAAACGCGTATAAATAATTATAAAACAAATTTTATTCCTCTTTAATTAAAAAGAAAAGAAACAAAAGAAACATTTTTAAGATTCAAAACTTCTTTAATATTGAATTTTTTTTAAGATTCAAATTATTTTTTAGATTCAAATTTTTTTTAAGATTCAAAATTTTTTTTAGATTCAAATTTTTTTTAAGATTCAAATTTTTTTAAGATTCAAATTTTTTTTTATTTACAAATTCATTTCTAAATTGATCAAACATTATTTCATCAAGCAATTTCAAACATTAATTGAAAGCAACTTAGTTAATTAACAAATACAATCGTCTACAAATAATAAAAATTTAAATTTAAATAAAATTGTATACAATGTCCTACGATAAATTAAGCATTATGGATCAAGATAACCTACATCAGACATCACAAGAAACAGGAAACGAAATATCTTCAGCGAACCTCAAACTACCTCGAACCTCGAGCTGGAAGAAGAGTGTACTTCCCTGAAAGATTCACAAGCTACAGATTTTTTTAAGTTAAGTAACTTATATTTTTTTTCTCTTCATATATCTATGAAAATATTTATAATTTATGTAAAATATGTAACACAAAGTGCATTCGTTATAATATTATATAACTGTTTTATTCAATTTGTAGCACCTCACAGTAAAGTGCATTGAATAAAATAATATAATTAATTAAAATATTGTGTATAATTTAATATGTAAAAATAAGCACTTACAAACTCATAAGTAATGAGTAATTATTTAAAATTTTGTGTATAATTCAATATGTAAAAAAAAGCACTTACAAACTCATAAGTAATGAGTAATTATTTAAAATTTTGTGTATAATGTAATATGTAAAACTAAGTACTTATAAACTCAGAAGTAAAGAGTTATTAATTTAAATTTTATGTACCTATATGAAAACCAACTCAGAAGTAATAACTAGTTAATTTATTTATTTTTTGATACCAAGGAATGTAATTATAAAGAATTAAAATTGTATTGGAAAACTCATACAGCATGAAAGTATGCTATATTTTTTCCATTATTATGTCAACATAACAAAGAAACATTTGTATTTAAACCAAACCAAAGAAATATTTTTTATCTCATGCCAAAATAAAAAAAAAAAACTTAATTTTTCCTCATGTCGAATCAACAAATGTTTTAAAATTTTTTTCCATTGTTACAGAATGCTGTAAGGACTATAGGGGAAGCAAGGATATCGTCGAATCGACTGGAAAGGGGGTGATATGGCGCGCGCTAGTGTCTGAATCCGGACGATTCAGCCCTATATAAAGACGCCTCAGACCGGGAGCGTTCATTCGATCTACCCTGTTCCAGTTATCGCGGTCGCGCTGTCCTTGCGACCCCATAGTTTTCAATCCGCGTAATCATCGTATATTATTCTAATTTAAAATATAATTATTTATTAAGTCAACCATTTTCAATGTATTAGAGTCGCTTATCCAAATAAATTCATGTAAGTAATTGCACCAATTATCTTTTGATTTCTGCCATCTAATTACCTGTGTTTTACTGTAATATTAAATATCTATATGTACGTAGTGCTGTGTTAGGTAAGTACCTACACAGTCATTACAATACCTTCGCTTGGGGATAGGCAAACAGGTTGAAATACCTAAAGCCTATATAGACCGGCATAGCCTATCCTGGGTGACCACCGACAGGTTATCTAACTTGATCGGCAGCATAACCCAGTCCTCGGTAACCAAGATCAGGTAACTTGGTAACCCGAGGGCCCAAAGCCAAACAGGTGACGAGAGTACACCTAAAAAGAGGTAAAGATGCTTGGCGTGAGTCTACGCGACAAATTACGACATGAAGAGATTAGGCACCGTACTAAGGTTGCCGATATAATGGATCGTGTTGGATAAAAGTGGCAATGGGTTGGTCACCTGGCTAGAAAAGGGGATACTAGTTGGGCACCCAGAATACTTTAGTGGAGACTTAATAGGAGTGTTGGAAGATGGTCTGACAACATTGTCCAAGTGTCCAGTAAAACCTGAATGCGGAGAACACAGAACAGTGACGAGTGGTAATTTATGGAATAGGCCTACATCCAGCAGTGGAGGGAAGAGGGGCTAAAGAAGAAGAAGGGTTTAAACCAGCCGGACACGTAAACTAACTATTATTATTAAAACAGAAAATTGATTACTTGCAAGTTGATAAAAACATACAGCAAAAATGTTTTGTTGAGCAATGAGTAGTTAGTTGTTTTGCCTCTCGTTTTTTCGAAGCGGACACCTATACATGAAAACAAATTTGTATAACACAGCAGCAAATAGAGAGCGACCAGATATGAAGATAACTGAGACAGCTAGTTCTAGACAACATGCGATAAAAATAATATTTTTAACTATGAAATTTTCTCATTTCTGTACGTGATTCAACTTGGGCGATTCTTCGTTTTCTACGTAAAGAGCCCTTGGGTAGTCGAGAGCAGCTAGAGATTTATAATAGTTGTCTGGGAGAGGCTAAATGGCAAATCAACAATAAAACTTACCGACATCATATAAGTATTAAAAGGCTGTGTTTCTCGAACAAATATAAGTAAAGGCATATTTAAAATACTTTGATTTCATAAAATTGTTTAATACTTTTGGTTGTTTCATTGAAATCTAATCAACTATAATATTAGCGATACTTGTGTTGAAAAAACCCAGTCTTAGGTTGTGTTTCTCGAAAAAAGATTAGAGCAAAAGTATAGTTAAAATACTTTGATTTTATAAAATTGTTCTTTGATTTTATAAAATTGAAATCGTATGCTGTCAAACAACTCAATTTTGAACAATTTTATGAAATCGAAGTTTTTTAACAATACTATAACCGATACTTTTGTTGAAACAACCCAGTCCTAGACACATCTACTAATTATTACATTCATCAAAATCACTTGAAAATAAGCTGAAATAATATTTAGAAAAATGATCCTGGTAGGAGTTGTTTTTCGCATTGTTCTTAAATCTTTTGTAACCTTTTTTATTTATTCATATTTCATTGCAGATTTTTTTAATTGTTCTGCTCTTTCACCTACATAAACAAACATTTACATAAACACATAAATGCCGACCGCCGTGGAACAGTTGGTAAGCCGTTCGGTTTCTGTGCGGACGTCCTGGGTTCCATTCCCAGCAGAGGATAAATTTATTTCTCACGCAAATATTGCTTCTCTGGGCTGGAAACATTGGTTAGTTGGAAGATATTACCATACGGCAATAAACTCGCCACTTGCACAGGGTGCAATAGGAAGTATTCATTATAATTATTATTATTGTACTATGCTCATCTCTGTTTTACCTTCCTCCTCATTTCTTGCTAATTTTCCTTTAAATGTCTCCATAGAATCATAAAAAATCTGTTAAGTATTGAAAATAAATTTATGTACTTATTTTTCGCGTTTTGATTACTTATTTACATATTATGAAAGTCACATTACATGGCAAAGGAATATAATTTAATATATGACGATGTGTTGTGCAAGAGCGCCCTCTATCATACTCAAGGTGGGTAATGTAAAAACGAATATATTATCATTTACAATGTTAGACATGGATAATATATGTATATAAATAGGGTTGCCATACGTCACGTTTATATGGGACAGTCACCGTGTTTGACCAACGCGCACCAAATTGCTTCGTGTCCTGTACAAAATACTTAAATGCGTAGATAATTCGAATACGCACTGCATCTGAATTAAAATTGGCGGAAGAACCGAATTGTGTCCTTTCAAAACAAAACACTAAATCGGGAAGAGATATCAAAGACATTATAGGATGTCCAGTACATACAGAAGCTGTTTACATATTATATACCTAGCACAAAAACGCAAGAGAAAACAGCAAAGTTACTCATGAAGTTTATTACAGTAAAATTAAGATAAGCTTCAGACTTTAGTAATCTTCGAAGTTAAATTAATTGAATAATCATAAAAATTTATACAACAATAATTGACAATTTCATACTAAACGTTGATATTAACAAATTTTCGTGATCAAATTTAGAGAAAGATTAAAATAAGATTACAATCGAGTACTGATTTATACATTTTTAAGATTAAGGCAAACTAAGAACTTATGAATAACGTGTCATGAGTAAAGCTCCCCAGTAAAATATTTTATATCTCAAAAGGACCATGTCCAACTGTATTGAGGGAGGACAGGCTCTCAATGTGTTAATGTTTTAACTAGTAATAGTTTAAAAAACAACTTAAGACACACCTGATTAATATTTAACACAATAACACCTCTCAAATTTGAATATAATGTAATGAAACCAACTTAATAGTATTTTAATTAACTGCTACGTGACATCCTACTCTTTACATCCGACATTATACTCGATTAAATAGAATATAAGTACTATTGTTTATGCATCGATTTATGTTTATTTTTAATTTAATTTAACATTAATTACCTAGATTTATTATCCAACCATATATTATATAATATGCATGGTCTTTCACTAATTTTCTTGTTAGTTAGGTACACGATTGTGGTGAAATTGATGCGTTTTGGGTAATCAAAAATGTTAAAATGTCCCATAAGTAGTTATTTGATTTTTTTAAAATTATTTTAATGAAATAAAAAAAATATTTTGAAATTGATATACAAAAGAAATCAATTTAATACCAATTTGCTACATTTAAAGTTTAAACACATGAGTATGGGGTATTTTTTTAAATACGACTTTGAAAAATAAACATAATATGTTCCAAACTTAGATTATATAATTATGATACCTTAGATTATATATGATACAGATACCTAGTCAGCGCAATGAATGTATGCCAACTAAAACTACGCTGAAACAGACGAATTTCACTCGCCCGGCCGTATACGTACACCTACCGATACACACACCTACATAATACGTAGACCAACCGATCTACCGCCTCACACACACATGTAAAAAAACTTGGCATACATTTGAATTCGAAATTTGTACTACACGCGGCTTCTGGACCTTATAATTCTATGGTTCCAAATATAATTTAACGAAATCAACAAAAACAATCAAAAATACATAGTGACATTGTTACACAAATATTATACATCATCATCATTTGTCAAAAACTCACCCCAGGAAACTGAAGAACTTTAAAATACACACTAATAAAAGAAAAACACTCGTTTGAAAAGTCGATTTAACAAAAAAAAAACAATAACACAATTTATAAAAAAAGCTTAAATCGTCATACAGATCAACTGTGTTAAAAATATTGAATTTACAACCAATTTAATATTTTCTTTTATTTTACACTACCACATTTAAATGGAATCAATTTGTTTATTTATACTTGGATCATTGTTTTTTGATTTATAATGTTTTACGATCAGGCAAAATGCTGCGTGTTGAATATTGTCCCATATTGGCTCATGTAAGTTATGGCTATCCTAGATATGTAGAAACGTAAAGAATCGATAACCATCGCTCATGTAAAAGGAATCAGCAGGGCGAAATATTGAGATAATTTGCATAGTTATTATGTGTGTGGTGTAAGATCAACAAAGGAGTAATCATTTCCCTGTCGAAACCAACCAAGATTCCATCCATACGCTTGATATTGGATGTACGTGAGCCAAGCCAGATTATTATTATTGGGGTGATAGAATGAGAAAATAAAAAATAAAAGGATATACCTAAACCAATAGTACCAATTTCGTATTAAAAATATCGGCTGCGTTCGAAATTTAATAACACTAATGGTGTTTTATCCGAATAATTACATTCAAAATTAAAACTATTAGAACATTTCTAGAATAATGTCAATTAGTTACCAAAGATTTTTATTGTAATATACTAGATGTAGTTGGCAACATATTTCAGTTTTCCTTACATTTCAACACATCCCAGATAACTGTTCTCTAAACCTTAATAATTAAAATGTTTTCTAGACAAATAAATCCGAAAACAATTCACATTATAAGTCGTTATTCTCTATAGAAAAACGATGTGGTCTGGAACCAAAGCGTCAAAAATCCCCCGGAAAAACGACTCACTTCGATTCATACAAAATTTGTTAACTACGACATCTAGTTTATTATAGTAAAAACCTATGGTAGTTACCAAGTTTTGTTCGAAATTAATTAAATTTTCGTTTAAAAGTATTGCCTTAATTCGAAATTTAAAAACAAATTGTAGGTACACACATATCATGTTTCCTTCGAAATTTAAACTAATAAGTAGATCATTTATAGAAAAATGAAAGTAGGCAGGTACCTTGGTACTTTTGCCCGATATTTATACTGCTTTTGTTAAAAAGTATTGAGTTCTTAATTTAAAAATACAAATGGGATTGTTCAAAAATTAAACTAATACGAATCTTTTTAGAATATTTTCAAAATTACTGCATTTTCAAAATAGTAGGTACTTATTTTCTTTCGAAATTTTAAAACACATTTAGATTTAAGTGCATGAGAATATATTGTGTTTTAAAATATGCAATTATAAATGGCGTCGATCGATATGTAAACGGTTCAAAACAAAACTTACTTTGAAAAAATTTAACAAAACACAATTAGATTTTAAGTAAAAATTGTAATTAACAAATATTTAGTGTTTCGTTCTATATGATTTCTTGCAAAACCAAACAGTTTCAAAGATTGTAATAATTAGATTTTAGATTAAATCTGTAGAATTGAATTTAGAGTAAAAAATATTTACTACGGTATAAATTATTAGCAAAACTATGTGAGCATTACATTAAAAATACCAAAAACATACTTATGTTTGTACTCTAATCAAAAATACTAAGAAAAAACCGATCAAATGATTGATTTGATATTTTGACTGTAACAACTAATAAATAACGCTTATTTCACCGGCGAGCATTCTAAGACGAAAATATTATTAGAAATAATAATTTGTAAATAGAAATCAGAAACACGCATAAAACATATTGATGATTTATTACATTGTATGGGAAGTAAGGGGTCCAATATACATACATAGGTAGATATATAACATAACGATTGAGATAGTAGGAATGAACGATTGAATCGTGACTAAATCTATTGGGACTAATCCATTCAAATCCGATTTGATTGACCGATTTCATTTGACAGCTTCATATTATTAATTTATCTATTCACTATAAACCGATATCAATATAAATTAGATGTACAAAATACACATTCAAACAGTGAAGTACTTTGTTGATCATACAAACGTTTTATAGATGAAAATAGCAATTATTAAAATATATATATATATATATATATATATATATATATATATATATATATATATATATATATATATATATATATATATATATATATATATATATATATATATATATATATATATATATATATATATATATATATATATATATATATATATATATATATATATATATATATATATATATATATATATATATATATATATATATATATATATCCCGCAATACTTGTTGCGTCACCTATGTGAAATTCGTATAGGGTTGTTGCGTCCACCAACTTTTCGCGTCCGGTATACGGACGCAAGATAATTTTCACGCCAAAAACTACCATTCTGTTGCTTATATCATAGAGAATCAACTGGCAAAAATTTACATGGAAGCAAAAAAAATATCAAAATATCTTGAAATGAATATTATTAGTTCAACCATTACCCGCACGGAGATTTGTTCAGTGTATATTTTGAAGGTGTATATTTTTACTAAGCCACCGATCGTTTTGCATCCGCGGCAAAATATTACATGTTGACCTTGGCCGCACGGAGATTTGTTCGGAGTATATTTTGAAGGTGATTTATATATATGGCTCCGATCGTCTTGCGTCCGCGCTCAATACTGTTCTACCATGTCTCTGTGACCTTCGCGATAAAATGAATACAATTCAACGCATTTTAAATATTGCCTTGAAAAAGCGCGTACCTACCTACTTACTTTTATTTTTACGACTTCATACAACTGTCGATATATGTATTGATACCTACTCTCTCTCGTGCGAGTACCTACTTACTTTTATTTTTACATCGTTCATAAAACTATCAATTTGTTTATTGTTACTCTGATGCGCGTACCTACTTACTTACTATTGCAATGTTAATATTTTTTATAGAAAATTAAATTATCTCGTTTTGGTGTTTCGGCTTGTTTCGATATTTTTAAAAACTTTGGAAATATAGGCAGTTAAACACATAAATTTATCATGATAAATATTTTTATTAATAAAAAATGTTTGAGAATTTCTAGAATTTTTTTGAAAACATCAATTTGATATTTTTTATTTATCTATATTTTGTGTGTCATGACGTCTGTGTGTCCCCCCCCCCCCCTTATAACATTTGATTCGCTCAATGCACAGAGCCCAAAATTTCAGAATATATAAATAGTAATAGGCCTACAAAACTTTTATACTCAGAATTTTGAATTTTCGTTTCAGTCAGGGGTTATCAACTTTTGAATTTTTACTTTATTTTTCCATATATCTCAGAAACCATAAAAGCTAGAACGCTGAAAATTGGTACCACAAATAGACAAATACATAATCTCAAATAAGTTTTTTAAAAATAATTCTTGAGTTTCTCAAACATTTTTTATTAGGAAAAACATTTTTTATGATAAATTTATGTGTTTAACGGCCTATATTTCCAAAGTTTTAAAAAATATCGAAAAAATCCGAAATACCCCAACTAGATAATTTAATTTTCTATAAAAAATATTAACATTGTAGCAGTACATCTCAATTTCTTTTTAACATTTTTTATTGAAATTGAATTTAGTGACGACTTCGCTTCATACAATTTGTATGGTAGTCCCATAGCCATACCATCACTCCATTTCCCTATTTGGGGTAGGCAGAGAGAACCGAATGCCAGACTCCTCTCTCTTGAAATACCTTCCTCGCTTCATTCACGTTCATACATCGTCTCATACACGCTCTTCTATTATTCTTACTTCTAACATCACCATCTTTCAAAATCCCATTTATGTGATCGTGCCAAATTTTTATTGGCCGACCTCTACTTTTCGTTCCTCTTTTATCAGACTTGTATACTTTTTTTGTCAGACGGTCATCTTTCATTCTTTCTATGTGGCCGAACCACCTTAGGGCATTTATTTTAATCTTACTTACGATATTTCTTTCAATCATACATTCTCGTCTAATATCCTCATTTCTTATTCTATCATACATCGTTTTACCACACATTCGTCTTAGTGACCTCATTTCAACCGAGTTAATTCTACTTTCATGCGTCTTCTGCCATGTCCATGTCTCACTAGCATACATAAGAGTCGGTGCGACGATACCATTGTTTACCGCGAGCTTCGCTTGCCTCGAAATAATTGGGTCTGCCATTACCGGTCTTAATGCACCGTTCATTCTATTACCTGCCGTTACTCTCCTTTCAATATCTTTTTCCAATCTTCCATCACGCTGAAACATGCTTCCTAAGTATGGTATGGTAGTCGTCTATACACATTACACAATATATTATGTAAGAAGACCTTATAGTTTGTTACTTTATCTCCAAACATATCATACATACCATCAGGCTGTTTTCATATTCCGGGTTGGAAAAGAGGACTGACCTCCATACTGTCCACGTATTTGGATGGTAAAATCATGAGAATAGCCATGTGATCAATAACATCAGGTTTTTTTTTTTCATGAATGCGGGTTTGTTATTTAAAAATACGCACTTACATCATTTAATTTCCGAAACTGAAAGTTTATTGGGTAAGAAATATTCTGCACTAAGTTGTATTATTTTTATGCACAACAGATATTTAATGTATTTTAAACTCAAGGAGACAAGTCCCGTCAATCGGTGAAATCAAAACCCTCACGATTACCCATATCAAGGATAAAATTTTCATGTGGATTCTATAATATCTTAAGATATCTAATATAATTATATCCAGGATTTCACTTCTTGGCCGGACTTGCCCCTGATCTAGTCGTATTTGTCAAATCTTTTTATTAAAACATTATGTAGTGCGATGATCTGCACATATGTATAATATAGAGATATTAAAAATAAACATTCCGCACAGACAATTAAAAAGTAATTGTAGTGTATGTAACTCACACTACATTAGTACTGAATAGTTCAATGATCTATACTTAAAATAATGTAAGAGATATTGAAACTAAACATTCACACAAACAATTAAAAAGTTAATTAAGTGTACATAACTCTTAACATAATGAAAGATATATTAAAACTAAACATTCCGCACAAACAATTAAAAAGTAACTTACTCCAAGTACTAATTTGTTCAATGATCTGCACTAAGTATATAGAGATACATTGAAGTCTAAAACGTTTTACTATACTTTTTGAGTGATTTAAGTCTAACCTATGTATCTTAGTTGAAATAAAATCATCAAAATATACACAAAATAATTGAAAAATATTTGTTTTTCGTAAACATTTTTATGTTAAATTATTTATTAAAATATATACGTAAAACAATAATTATTTTCTTCTGCCAAATATTTTGCACAAAATGATTCAATATTATCTGCAATGTATACCTACTAAGTATGTCGTATATGCCATTTAGGAAAAATAATTGATAGTGTATTTTTTAACTTATAGGGTGTATCGTAATTGTTTAAAATGTAGAAAACGATAACTATATTAAAGTAACCTCGAGGGAATTTATTATAATATGGTGCATGAGTTAGTAATTCAGTTTTAATAATGTATTTCGTAATATTTAGAATTAAAGGTTGTTCTTTCAAAATAATTGTCTTAAGTCTATCATTATTTTCTTTTTACGGTGCCACTATTTTTACGACCGGAATTGGCGGGAAAAGCGTTTTCCCGCCAAAAAGTGTCTATTTACACGACAAATTTTCTGACGTCGTCTATGTTTTTAGGTCATTTATAACCATAGAAAGTGCAGATAAATCAAAATACAAAAATATTTACCTTTGTCATTTTTTCAATGGTCATAAAAATGCATCATGGAAACCAACTTGAAGAAAAAATAAATAATATAGGCATCTCATTACATTTACTTAATTTTATAAATCATTTTTTTATCGAGATCTACAATTATAACAAAGTATAAACAAAGGTAAATATTTTTATAACTTGATTTATCTGCGTTTTCTGTGGTTATTTTTGGTTTTCGTCAATGGTTGAGTCGTGTAAATAGTCGTAGCCTTCTTTTTAATAATAGATATTCTTCATTTTGAGATGTGGATAATATGTTCATCTGATTTTTAGCGCAATAATCCGTGACATTAAATTTGAGCTAAACATATCTAATTATTGTGTAATCTTGATGTTAAAACCTAAGTATATTTTATAGACAGAAAATATAAGGCCCTTACTAGGCGAAACGCGTCCTAATAATAAGAATAAAATTCATATTTATTTATTTATCTTTTTGTACATAATATAAACAAATATAAAGCACACAAGCGGGCTTATTGCCATTAGGCAATTTTTTCCAAGCAACCAGATTGACAGAATTATATATGTACCTACATCAACAAAAAATGAAAGCTAAAAAAGAACAAAGAAAATATACATAACACCAAGATAAACAATAAAAAAAATAAAATAATAGCATAACAAAAAAAAAGGATTGGGAAAGAACAAGAAGAGGAAACCGAGATCAGGTGTCAAGGGGTAAATATTCCTTCTTTAGTAAATATTACGTAGCAAAGGGAAGGAAGGAAAAGGAGAGGGATCAGGTATTTTCGGAGAGATATCCCTGCTTTAGTCTTTTCTTGAAAATGGAAAGCGAGTTTGACGAAGTTATTTATATCAGGACTCAAATTATTCCAGAGTCTTGCTGAACATACTTCAAAGGTTGAGTTGAAAAATTCAGTGTTGTGAATTGGGATAGTTAATGTAGTACGTTCAGCAGATCGAAGCGATAGGCCGTGATTAGATAAATAGGTGAATTTGGTTTTAACGTACCTACTGCGGTGAATTACATAGGGTTAAAGAGCGTATTGTATAGAAGTGACAAAGTATATATCGCTGTTGTATCTTAGGCAAATTGAGAAGATTACGGTAAGAGGAAATGTGATCGTTTTTTTACGTTCAAAGATGAAGCAGATACAAACATCATATTATTAACATGTAGAGCTATTAATCTGTTTTGATTTTTTAAACACATATTATTTAAACTAATAAACACATATAATATGCACAACATAATCATTATCGCGCCGCTAACTTGTTGAACTGAAAAAAAATAACTTGCTAAGCTGTCAATAATTTATGTATGATAATCACACACAATCTTAGTAGAATATATGAAAATTTAGAATTTTTGTTTCAGTCAGGGGTTATCAACTTTTGAATTTTACTTTATTTTTCCATATATCCCATAAAAGCTAAAACGCTGAAAATTGGTATAAACATAGACATATACAAAATCTCAAATAAGTATTTTCAAAAAAATTCCAGAGTTTCTCAAACATTTTTTGTTAAATAAAATTTTTTTTCATGATAAATTTATGAGTTTAACTGCCTATATTTCCATAGTTTTTAAAAATATCGAAAAAATCCGAAACACACCAACTAGATAATTTAATTTTCAATAAAAAATAGCAGTATTCTAGTAGTACATCTCAATTTTTTTAACAATTTTTATAAAAATTGAATTTAGTGACGACATTGCTTCATACAATGTGTATGGTAGTCCCATAGCCATACCATCACTCCATTTCCCTATTTGGGGTAGGCAGAGAGAACCGAATGCCAGACTCCTCTCTCTTGAAATACCTTCCTCGTTTCATTCACGTTCATACATCGTCTCATACACGCTCTTCTATTATTCTTACTCCTAACATCACCATCTTTCAAAATCCCATTTATGTGATCGTGCCAAATTTTTATTGGCCGACCTCTACTTTTCGTTCCTCTTTTATCAGACTTGTATACTTTTTTTGTCAGACGGTCATCTTTCATTCTTTCTATGTGGCCGAACCACCTTAGGGCATTTATTTTAATCTTACTTACGATATTTCTTTCAATCATACATTCTCGTCTAATATCCTCTAAAAATATTTTTTTTATGATAAATTTATGAGATTAACTGCCTATATTTCCAAACTTTTTAAAAATTTCGAAAAAAGCCGAAATACCCCAACTAGATAATTTAATTTTCTATAAAAAATATTGAGATTGTATTAGCACATCTCAAATTTTTTTTAAAAATTTTTATAAAAATTGAATTTAGTGACGACATTGCTTCATACAATTTGTATGGAAGTAGCCTACTCACAATATCTAAGAAGACTTAATAATTTGATACTAAACTCCCAACATACATACATACCATCATGCTGTTTTCATATTCTGGGTAGGATCAAAGGACTGACCTCCATACTATCCTATCTTGACATACATACCTAGGTACATGTGTTGTATAGAAAACCAAATATCTTAAAATATTAAATAATTTGTATTTATGGGTTTATAGTTTGGTACTTACCTATTCTTCAACTGTACATACTATCACTATCGACAGTTGGATCTCATGTGTTACATGCATTTAGTATAAAAAACAAAATATCTTAAAATATTCAATAATTTGGATTAATGATTTTATAGTTTGGTACTTATTCTTCAACTATACATACTATCGCTATCGACAGTTGGATCTCGTGTGTTTCATGCAACTAGTTTTATAATAGTCAAGATTTCAATCGAATATTGATTTTCGTTCAGTGTGTTAGTTTCTTTAAAAATGATCAAATTTATAAAAGTCGAGGTATCCATCGAATATTGATATTCATTTTCGTTCAGTGTTTTAGTTCCTAAATATTGATCCAACCATCAATTTGTTTAAAACAACTTTGTTCTCTTAACATATCGACAATGTTTCAAGCCAGGATACGCGATATTTGTATGTAGGGTCTATATTTTTTACGGTTTTTCCAACTTTAAAGTCAAATAGAAAAACCGGAGCCCATATTCGGACGATAGACACTCTGATTATTGATTATGTACCACCATCAGAAGCATAGGCGGCTCGTGATTGAAATTATCTGTAGTTCATTTTTAGATAAACATAATATGTAGGTATCTACATTCATGTTTATAAATTTATTTAAAATTATTTCTCACGTAACTCTTGCTTGTCGGGGCTGGAAACACTAGGTAAATAAATTCGATGAAATTGTCGAATAGCAATGAAATGGCCACATGCGCAGGGTGCAAGGAAGTATTTATTATTATTTTTATATTTATATATTTTTTCAATGGCGAGCCTTTGAATTTTGTTTTATTCTATTATTTATTTTGAAAGAAATAATGTTTGGGTACATATTAAATTTATATGATGTACCTAGTACGTAAGTACTTCGTCTAATAAATAGTGACATTAAATAAAGTAGGTACCTATGTAGTGTGTTTATATAATATTTAAATAATGAATTTCCCCAACATTTTTTAACACAAAATTATCTTTTGACTAAATATATCACAACAAAAAAATCAAATAAAAACTTTTGTTATTTGTATAATATACGAGTACTTCAAAATATATAAAAGATTCATAAAATCCTAGATGTTTTACTCCCGGTTGATATCTATATGAAAATTAAAAAAAAAAGTTCAACGCTCTTAAATTTGTGCATGCCTTTCGATTACACGATTGTATAAAACTCTAGGATAGAGGAGATCAAATGTTTGTTGGTGTAACATCGTTGAAAAAACATTGAGATGGTCTTATGTTATAATAATGTAGTTTTCTTCAAAACTGCGTATAAAAACACCGTTGGACTCAACAGTAAGCTGTCAATAAATTGAACAATAATTCACAATATGTTTCTAAACATCGTAGGTATTTAAAAAAACATAGTTGTTAAATTGATAATATCAGTCCATCGACATTGAAATAAACATCCCTATAATATAGAACGAGCAATTTAATTGATATATATTTTTTAATATCCTTATTGATATTACAAAAGATGTTTTTAATTTTACTCTGACACTAATGAACATTTGGACAAACTTCACAATCACACCACAGATGTTTGTCATAACATTGTACGTAAGTTAATGTAAAATAATCCTTACAAATAATAAGTAAAATGTTGTTATTACGCATGTTGATGTTTACTCATTATGGACAGTATTTATGTCTTCAATACGCATGTCTGGAGCAAAGCACGGACCGGGACAGTGTTCTGTCCTTTTCTAACACATACCAATGAAGCGCTATCTGTGTCGCTCACAATAACGGATCGGCAAAATTTCGTATTAGTATGAGATAATATGTAGAAAAATTACGTTCATATAAATTATGGACACAATCCTATAATATACGAATTTTGGCGCTATATACAAACACGCATCTACTAACAAAGTTACAAGGTACCATTATAACGTATTTTTGCAAGTGTTTTGAATAAGTTTTTTGGATATAATATATATTTATTAATTTTAGAAGGCAGTGTAGTGCACTTATGTACACACTAAGAAATCGCCTGTGTACAGAAGGCGTAGTAAGAAAGCTAGAACAAATGGATGTGAAAACTATATAAAATATACGAAATATATAAAATATCGAAAAATATACACATGGACGCAAGTGTGATGTCAATTATGCATAGGAAAGTTTTTTAATATACACCGGAAGTAGTAATAAAGATAGAAAAATGGACGTGAAAACTATATGAAGAAATATATAAAATATACAAAAAATATACACCGGACGCAGTAATAAAGATAAAAATATGGACGTGAAAACTATAGGAAGATATTTGTAAAATATACAAAAAATATACACATGGACGCAAGTATGAAAATGACGTGTCAAACGTACCAAAATAGGATAAAACTGAATATTTATATTTTTCAATTTACAAGAAAAACCTTATGGCTACAATGATTGTGAGCAACAAATAGCTCTAAATTCACAAACATAAACCTAAAATAATAAGTAGAAGTGGTGGACGCCGATCTGTCGGATATTTGGCGGACGCAAAAAATGTAGTGGGATCTATATATATATATATATATATATATATATATATATATATATATATATATATATATATATATATATATATATATATATATATATATATATATATATATATATATATATATATATATATATATATATATATATATATATATATATATATATATATATATATATATATATATATATATATATATATATATATATATATATATATATATATATATATATATATATATATATATATATATATATATATATATATATATATATATATATATATATATATATATATATATATATATATATATATATATATATATATATATATATATATATATATATATATATATATATATATATATATATATGTTATAATATTTTTATCTCGGTTTTCCCGTGTCAGTAGGTCTTGACTAAGACCATTTGTCTTCCGACGTTTCGCCTGAATATCACCAGGCATTTTCAAGATAAAAATATTATAACATATTTCACCCGTGAAAACATCAAATATAACATAAATATATATATATATATATATATATATATATATATATATATATATATATATATATATATATATATATATATATATATATATATATATATATATATATATATATATATATATATATATATATATATATATATATATATATATATATATATATATATATATATATATATATATATATATATATATATATATATATATATATATATATATATATATATATATATATATATATATATATATATATATATATATATATATATATATATATATATATATATATATATATATATATATATATATATATATATATATATGTTATAATATTTTTATCTCGGTATTCCCGTGTCAGTAGGTCTTGACTAAGACCATTTGTCTTCCGACGTTTCGCCTGAATATCACCAGGCATTTTCAAGGACTTAACGAAAAGCACGCGCGCGACACACGTCTACTCACACTGAAAGCTCACCGTCAAGTGACTCGTAGCGTACAAGATGGCCGCTTATGTCAAATATTGTTAGCGCGACGTGATTGGCTCCTTGTGACACGCCCACCTGCTGTCGTGTTCGTTGGTAATAATATTTTATCATTATTTTTGTGTTGTGATTTATTGTTAATTTTAGTTGTGACATTAATATTATTATTGTTGTGTTTTGGGGTTATTTTCGCTATGGTATTATTAATATTATTATTGTATTGTTTGTCATATAAAATGTTCTTCCAGGTACTAGGCAAACGAACTCCGTCGTCCCGATTGTTCATTATATCCCTTCTCTTATATATTTCTATAGCTTCCCTGTAAATTCTGAGAGGTTCACTGTTTAAACTTGCTATTATTTTTGAATGGTCAAAATCTATTGTATGTCCTTCTGTGAGCGAGTGTTGTACAAGTGAGGATGTAAGTTTTTTGTTTCTCATGTCGACTCTGTGCTCCGCTATTCGTGCTTCAACTTTTCGATTGGTTCTTCCTACATAAGTCTTATTGCACGATCCGCATGGTATTTCATATACTCCATGAGCTTCAAGTGGAATGATGTCTTTCGGGTTTCTTAGAAAGGTTGATATTTTATTTGTTGTGCTGAAAACGGTACGTATGTTATTTTTGTTTAATAGACGGCTGATTTTATCGGTGACGCCTTTGATATATGGTAGTCGGGCTGTTGATAATGGTGTTTCATTGGATTTTTCTTTCACTGTTTTTGGACTCTTTAATGCTTTGTTTATTATATAGTCTGAGAAACCATTACAACGTAGAGCATTTTTCGTGTATTCTAATTCTTGTTTTTTATGCTCGTGGTCTGCAATTCTTTTTGATCTTGTTATTAGTGTTTTTGCGACTGAGCATATTTGTGCGGGGTGATGATTGGACGTTGCGTGTAGGTATCTATCGGTGTGTGTGGGCTTTCTATATACTGTGTGCCCCAGTTTACCGTTTGCTTTTTTTAACACTAAAACGTCTAAGAAAGGTATTTGTCTGTTATTTTCCTTCTCCATTGTAAACTTTATATCTTTATGAATGCTGTTAATAGTGTTCAAAAAATTATTTAATTCTTCTTCTCCGTGAGACCATACTACGAATGTGTCATCCACATATCTTAGCCATTTCTTTGGTTTGAGTATTACTTTCTTTAAGACTTCTTCTTCAAACCTCGTCATAAATAAGTTGGCGACTGCTGGTGACAATGACAAACCCATAGGTGCTCCTTTTATTTGTTTGTATGTCTTATTGTTGTAATAAAAAAATGTGTTATTTAAACAGTGATAAAATAAATTTAAAATATCGTCTGTGGTATTGAGTGTTTCTTTGATTATGTCTAGTGTCTCGTTAATTGGAATATTTGTAAATAAAGAAACAACGTCAAAACTCACAAGAATATCTGTACTTTCCAGTTCTAAGTCAGTGATGAGTGATATGAAATGTTCTGAGTTTTTGACATAGGAGTCTGCGGATTCTACATAGGGCTGCAACATATTCGCGAGGAATTTAGAAAGCATTTGTAACGGCGAACCAATGGAACTAACAATTGGTCTGAGAGGAATATCTTTCTTATGAATTTTTGGAAGACCATATAATTTTGGAAAGCGTACTTCTCTCGTGGAATAAGTGACTTCTTGATATCATCACTAAGTTTTGTTTCCATTATTTTAGTTTTCGTGGTTTTCTCAAGATACGTGATTGGGTTGCTTGCATGTATTTTGTATGCTGGGTCTTCAAGGATATCGGTCATTTTCGATTTGTAATCTTCACTGTTCATCACTACTGTGGCATTGCCTTTATCAGCTGGAAGGATTATCAAATCTTTGTTGTTGCGTAATTCTTTGAGGGCTATTATTTCTAGTTTTGATAAATTGCATTTTGGTGGTGTATTTTTTCTTAAAATCGAGCATGTTTCTTGTCTAATTGTTTCGGCAGTATTATTGGTGCATTTGTGAATGGCTGATTCAACCGCTGTAATTATTTCTTCTTTAGGAATAGTTTTATATGATACACCATAGTTAAAACCTTTTGAGAGGACGGAAATAGCATTATTATTCAGTTGAAAATTTGATAAATGAAAGCAAGGGTCTGAAACTGAGTAATGTAATAGTGCGTGATTTGATGTATGCAGATGACAAAGTACTGTTAGCTGAAAGTATGGAAGAGTTACAATATCTTGTAACCATGGTATATGAAGGATGCATAGAGAACGGTCTGAGAATGAATGCCAGCAAATCAAAGGTAATGGTCTTTGAAAAGAGTGAAAGCAGAACAGCGTGTAAAATAAGAGTAGAGAATGAATGGCTCGAGCAAGTCGACGAGTATGTATATCTGGGAAGCATGTTTCAACGGAATGGACGACCTGATAAGGATATCGAAAGAAGAGTTATGGCAGGAAACAGAGTGAATGGAGCACTGAGACCAGTTATGAATGATCGCAACATATCAAAGGCTGCCAAAGTTGCCATTCATAACGCTATCTTAGTGCCGACATTGACGTATGCAAGTGAAACCTGGACATGGCAGAAGTCGCACGAAAGCAGAATAAATGCTGTTGAAATGAGATCGCTAAGAAGAATCTGCAATAGAACGATGTATGACAGGGTAAGAAATGAGAACATAAGGAAAGAATGTAAGATGAAGAAAGATATCATTAATAGAATGAAAGTGAACACACTGAGATGGTTTGGCCACATGGGTAGAATGAATGAGGAACGCCTGACGAAGAAAATATACAATGCGGATAGGAATGGATTGAGAGGCCGGGGCCGCCCAAGAAAGGGATGGCACGACCATGTGAACGATATTCTGAAAGACGGAAATGTTAGAAGCATGTACAATAGACGAACATGTATGAGACGATGCATGAATGTTGACGAGGCGATGAATGTGTGCCAGGATAGAAAGATATGGCGTTCGGTTCTCTCTGCCTACCCCGTAAGGGACATGGCGTGATGGTATGTATGTATGTATGAAAATTTGATAAATTGTGAATGACCTTGTTTGTATCCAGAGCGGCTTGGTGACAATATTTATTTTTCTGTAGGTTGGTAAATTTCTTTATTTGGCGTTCCGTGGTGTATGTTGTATTGGTGTCAACACGATATTGCACAATATTATTTAGTTGATCCCATATCACTGGATGTAATGTGTTTGCGAGGTTTAAATGAAGTACACGTAGTTGAGAACTCACTTGATCTAGTTTGTACCGTATGTATTTAATTTCTTCACGAATTAGAGTCAAACCGGTATTTTTTAATATTTTGGATGTTTTTACTGATTTTCTATTTGTTTTTAAAGTAAAAGACACTGGTATTGTTTCTGTATCACGACATCGGCGTAAGAAAGTTAAATCACATAGAAGTTTTGCTCTTTTCGTATTTAACTTTTCAAATCGTTTTGTTGAACGATACACTTCCTCACCGTAGAGGTTATTTATGTTATATTTGATGTTTTCACGGGTGAAATATGTTATAATATTTTTATCTCGGTATTCCCGTGTCAGTAGGTCTTGACTAAGACCATTTGTCTTCCGACGTTTCGCCTGAATATCACCAGGCATTTTCAAGGACTTAACGAAAAGCACGCGCGCGACACACGTCTACTCACACTGAAAGCTCACCGTCAAGTGACTCGTAGCGTACAAGATGGCCGCTTATGTCAAATATTGTTAGCGCGACGTGATTGGCTCCTTGTGACACGCCCACCTGCTGTCGTGTTCGTTGGTAATAATATTTTATCATTATTTTTGTGTTGTGATTTATTGTTAATTTTAGTTGTGACATTAATATTATTATTGTTGTGTTTTGGGGTTATTTTCGCTATGGTATTATTAATATTATTATTGTATTGTTTGTCATATAAAATATATATATATATATATATATATATATATATATATATATATATATATATATATATATATATATATATATATATATATATATATATATATATATATATATATATATATATATATATATATATATATATATATATATATATATATATATATATATATATATATATATATATATATATATATATATATATATATATATATATATATATATATATATATATATATATATATATATATATATATATATATATATATATATATATATATATATATATATATATATATATATATATATATATATATATATATATATATATATATATATATATATGTTATATTTGATGTTTTCACGGGTGAAATATGTTATAATATTTTTATCTCGGTTTTCCCGTGTCAGTAGGTCTTGACTAAGACCATTTGTCTTCCGACGTTTCGCCTGAATATCACCAGGCATTTTCAAGGACTTAACGAAAAGCACGCGCGCGACACACGTCTACTCACACTGAAAGCTCACCGTCAAGTGACTCGTAGCGTACAAGATGGCCGCTTATGTCAAATATTGTTAGCGCGACGTGATTGGCTCCTTGTGACACGCCCACCTGCTGTCGTGTTCGTTGGTAATAATATTTTATCATTATTTTTGTGTTGTGATTTATTGTTAATTTTAGTTGTGACATTAATATTATTATTGTTGTGTTTTGGGGTTATTTTCGCTATGGTATTATTAATATTATTATTGTATTGTTTGTCATATAAAATGTTCTTCCAGGTACTAGGCAAACGAACTCCGTCGTCCCGATTGTTCATTATATCCCTTCTCTTATATATTTCTATAGCTTCCCTGTAAATTCTGAGAGGTTCACTGTTTAAACTTGCTATTATTTTTGAATGGTCAAAATCTATTGTATGTCCTTCTGTGAGCGAGTGTTGTACAAGTGAGGATGTAAGTTTTTTGTTTCTCATGTCGACTCTGTGCTCCGCTATTCGTGCTTCAACTTTTCGATTGGTTCTTCCTACATAAGTCTTATTGCACGATCCGCACGGTATTTCATATACACCATGAGCTTCAAGTGGAATGATGTCTTTCGGGTTTCTTAAAAAGGTTGATATTTTATTTGTTGTGCTGAAAACGGTACGTATGTTATTTTTGTTTAATAGACGGCTGATTTTATCGGTGACGCCTTTGATATATGGTAGTCGGGCTGTTGATAATGGTGTTTCATTGGATTTTTCTTTCACTGTTTTTGGACTCTTTAATGCTTTGTTTATTATATAGTCTGAGAAACCATTACAACGTAGAGCATTTTTCGTGTATTCTAATTCTCGTTTTTTATGCTCGTGGTGATCTTGTTATTAGTGTTTTTGCGACTGAGCATATTTGTGCGGGGTGATGATTGGTAGGTATCTATCGTGACGTTGCGTGTAGGTATCTATCGGTGTGTGTGGGCTTTCTATATACTGTGTGCCCCAGTTTACCGTTTGCTTTTTTTAGCACTAAAACGTCTAAGAAAGGTATTTGTCTGTAATTTTCCTTCTCCATTGTAAACTTTATATCTTTATGAATGCTGTTAATAGTGTTCAAAAAATTATTTAATTCTTCTTCTCCGTGAGACCATACTACGAATATGTCATCCACATATCTTAGCCATTTCTTTGGTTTGAGTATTACTTTCTTTAAGACTTCTTCTTCAAACCTCGTCATAAATAAGTTGGCGACTGCTGGTGACAATGACAAACCCATAGGTGCTCCTTTTATTTGTTTGTATGTCTTATTGTTGTAATAAAAAAATGTGTTATTTAAACAGTGATAAAATAAATTTAAAATATCGTCTGTGGTATTGAGTGTTTCTTTGATTATGTCTAGACATAATCAAAGAAACATAACATATTATAACATATATATATATATATATATATATATATATATATATATATATATATATATATATATATATATATATATATATATATATATATATATATATATATATATATATATATATATATATATATATATATATATATATATATATATATATATATATATATATATATATATATATATATATATATATATATACACCGCGTTAATTCCAACGCGGTGTCAGTCGCACCAGGCTGGTCGGCGAAATGCAACGCGGTGTCAGTCGCACCGTGTCTACGTTTGCGAACCGACCAGTCTCGATAATGACCGATGATATTCGGTTGAAACGTCGGCAAAACCGTCCTTTTCAGGACGAAAACGAGCGGATAGCCCGGAAAAGTAGCTATACATATATCTCTACAATCCGCGAAAATTTATATTTAAACATATATATATATATATATATATATATATATATATATATATATATATATATATATATATATATATATATATATATATATATATATATATATATATATATATATATATATATATATATATATATATATATATATATATATATATATATATATATATATATATATATATATATATATATATATATATATATATATATATATATATATATATATATATATATATATATATATATATATATATATATATATATATATATATATATATATATATATATATATATATATATATATATATATATATATATATATATATATATATATATATATATATATATATATATATGTTATTATTAAGTATTTTGGGGATAACCCGCGTCAAATTCTGATTCCCGAGAGAATCAGTCGTCTGCCGACGTTTCGTCTGAATCTCATCAGACATTTTCAATAGGCGCCTTGTTAATAAATTTCCGTCGCGAGGGATAGTGCGCGCACGTCCGTTCGCGTCGGAAGCTTACCACCAAGTGAAAGTTTGAAAGGAAGCCGAGTCAGGTGTTAGTGGAGGGGTGGGTTTCCCCAATGACGTCATTATTGCGTTTTGTTTGGCTTCTAGTGACTCGAGTACTTAACGGTATATTGTTTACAGGTGGATTATCAGTTTTCGGTTTACTAGGAATTTTACTAATGTTTTTAATGTGACTATTGTTTGAAATATCGGTAGTTGGGTTAATTTGATTACTATGGTTTTTCAAAATATTGTTTTCAAGTACACTTGTCCATGCGGTCGGGATTCGAATGCTGTCGTCCCTGTTATTCATTATACTGTTGCTTCTTCTATATATTTCTATTGCTTCCCTGTAAATTCTAAATGTTTCATTGTTAATATTCGCGACTACTTTTGAATTTTCAAAGTCTATGGAGTGATTTTCGGTCAATGAGTGGTTTACTAGAGATGAAGTTAATTTCCGGTTTTTAATATCTACGCGATGTTTAGAAACGCGTGCCGAGATTCTGCGATTTGTCCTGCCTATGTAAGTTTTTGTGCAATCACCGCAAGGGATTTCGTAAATACCGTGTGACTCTAATGGTATTTTATCTTTCGGACTTTTTAAAAAGGATGAAATTTTGTTGTCTGTTCTAAAAATGGTGCGAATATTATGTTTGTAAAGTAGGTGACTGATTTTGTCAGTAGTGCCTTTTATGTAAGGTAAAAATGCAATGGCGAGTGGCTTTACTTTAGTTGATGTATCTTTTTTATTAAAATTTTTATTCGTTTGATTTTTTATTGCATTATTTATTGTGAAATTTGAAAAACCGTTATTTCGTAGCGCGTTTTTAAGATACTCTAATTCATTTTGAATGTTTTCGGAGTCGGTTATCCTTAATGACCGTGTTACCAAGGTGTTTGCTACAGAGGCGATTTGTGCTGGATGATGGTTCGACGATGCGTGGAGATATCTGTTGGTATGTGTTGATTTTCTGTACACAGTGTGGCCGAGAGTGCCATCTTCTTTTTTGATGACGAGAACATCAAGAAAAGGAATTTCACCGTTGTTTTCGATCTCCATTGTGAATTTGATGTTATTGTGGAGATCGTTCAGAAAATCAAGAAATTTGTGAAGTTCCTCCAAACCGTGAGGCCATATAACGAAAGTATCGTCCACGTATCTAATCCATAGCTTTGGTTTTAAGCGCGCTCTATCTATAGCTTCTTTCTCTAACTTAGTCATGAAAATGTTAGCGACTGGCGGTGAAAGAGATAGACCCATTGGTGCTCCTTTTACTTGTTTGTACATGTCGTTATTATAAGTGAAAAATGTGTTATTGAGGCAATGTTCTATTAAAGTTATTATGTCATTCGGTGGGTCACTCATTTCTTTTATTGCTTGAAGAGCTTCGTCTGTGGGTATATTGGTAAACAGGGATACGACGTCAAAACTGACAAGGATGTCGCCCTTGTTTAATTTTTGATTTTTAATGATTTGTATAAAATGTTCCGAATTTTTGACAAAAGATTCCGCTGATTCTACATCTGGTTGTAAGTAGTTGGCAAGATACTTTGATAACATTTGAAGTGGCGAACCGACAGAACTGACTATGGGTCTAAGAGGAACATCCGTCTTGTGAATCTTTGGCAAACCGTATAATTTCGGAAAACGTGACGATTTTTCTCTAGGTATTAACGACTTTTTTAATTCTGGACTTAATTTGGATGACATAATTTTAGTTTTAGTCGTTTTTTCTAAGTATGTTATAGGATTATTAGGATGCAGTTTATAAGCCGGTTCGTTAAGCAAATTAGTAATTTTAATGTGATAATCTTCGCTTTTCATGATGACTGTTGCGTTTCCCTTATCTGCCGGAAGAATAATTATATCTTTATTTGCGCGTAATTCTTTAAGAGCTCGTATTTCATCGAGAGATATATTTCTTTTCGGCGGAAGCGATTTTCTAAGTATATGGCAAGTTTCTTGTCGTATAGTTTCGGCTATATTATTTGGTAGTTTACACACGGCTGATTCGATACCCGTAACAATGTCTTCTTTCGGAATTTTCGGAGGAACAACACCAAAATTAAAACCTTTACTTAGAACAGATATTGTATCGTTATTTAATTTTAGATTAGTGAGATTGTGAATGAATTTATCGGTATTTAACGACTGTTGGTATTCTTGTTTTTTGATATTATTTTCGATACGCATGAATTTACTTATTTGGCGGTCGGAGTTTATTTGATTATTCGTTTCAATCCTATTATGAATGAGATTATCTAATTCGGACCATATTAACGGGTGTAATATATTAGCAAGTTTTATATGAAGATTTTTAATATCAGTACCAAGTATATGTAATTGTGAATGAATGTAACCGATTTCGTCGCGTATGAGGGAAAAACTAGTATTATAAAGAATTTTTCTCACCGATTTTCTGCTACCGCGTTGTCTCAGTTGAAAACACTTTGGCACTACTTTTTTATCACGACATCGACACAAAAAGGTTAGGTCACATAGAAGCTTAGCGTGTTTTGACTTTAATTTTTCAAACTTTTTCGTTTCACTGTATATTTCCTCCCCGTAGAGGTTATTTATGTTAAATCTAAGGTTTTCGCGAGTACAAAATATGTTATTATTAAGTATTTTGGGGATAACCCGCGTCAAATTCTGATTCCCGAGAGAATCAGACGGCAGACGACTGATTCTCTCGGGAATCAGAATTTGACGCGGGTTATCCCCAAAATACTTAATAATAACATATTTTGTACTCGCGAAAACCTTAGATTTAACATATATATATATATATATATATATATATATATATATATATATATATATATATATATATATATATATATATATATATATATATATATATATATATATATATATATATATATATATATATATATATATATATATATATATATATATATATATATATATATATATATATATATATATATATATATATAAATCTGCAATAGAACGATGTATGACAGGGTAAGAAATGAGAACATAAGGAAAGAATGTAAGATGAAGAAAGATATCATTAATAGAATGAAAGTGAACACACTGAGATGGTTTGGCCACATGGGTAGAATGAATGAGGAACGCCTGACGAAGAAAATATACAATGCGGATAGGAATGGATTGAGAGGCCGGGGCCGCCCAAGAAAGGGATGGCACGACCATGTGAACGATATTCTGAAAGACGGAAATGTTAGAAGCATGTACAATAGACGAACATGTATGAGACGATGCATGAATGTTGACGAGGCGATGAATGTGTGCCAGGATAGAAAGATATGGCGTTCGGTTCTCTCTGCCTACCCCGTAAGGGACATGGCGTGATGGTATGTATGTATGTATATATATATATATATATATATATATATATATATATATATATATATATATATATATATATATATATATATATATATATATATATATATATATATATATATATATATATATATATATATATATATATATATATATATATATATATATATATATATATATATATATATATATATCTAAAATATACAAAGAAAATTAATTACATAAAAAGTGTGTAGTCTTTGAGCTACACGTACCTATATAAGGGGGTATAAAGTTATTTCATTGTAAATGCATTCTTGCACTGAAACCGCGTTTAAAGTTTACCACTTCATGAATTCTATCCACTGCCATTAAACGATTCTTCTTCTTCTTATTTTATGTAACCTTTGGGTCACTTTTGAGAGATTTTGACTCCCAGCTACATCTCCAGCACTAAGGTGGTCATAAAATCACATCATCGATAAACGATTGTTTTTACTATTTGGTATTATTTATTCATTTGTGTACACCACTAAAATTATAACTTTTATTCAATTGAATAAAAATTCCTCTATATTTTTAAATTGTGTTTTATTTAATTTAATTAATGGTCCTTAAATGATTGTTACGGCTTATTTATTATATATTACTTAATAAAGAGAACATTTAATCCGTGTTTCTCATCCCTGAACGATATTATGACATGATATTGGTTAAAAAAAATGGGCTCGATATAAACAAAGTTGACACGGAGTGTAGAGGAATATAGTGAGAGAAAGAGAGAGAGAACACAGCCTGAATCTCAAAACTTAGACCGTAATAGGAAATCCAACCCACACACTCTTTGCCATTGTCATACAACAGAAATAATATTAATATCATATTTTTACACTCTTTTTGTCATACGCGAAGGAACTTTTGCAAACATATTATTCCAAATATTAAAAACAAGCACACACTGACAAAAGAGGAAATATTAAAGTATTTACAGAAGAACTATCTTGAGTTATATATAATACACATCTGACCACTCTTTATTTATTTATTTACTTCATGTAGGTACATTATTATGTGAACAATGGCGTGTTTATTGCCATAAGGCGATTTCTTCCTACCAGCCAAAGCAACGTGAGACCATGAATAGTGTAATGGTAGGTACATTCAATTTGTAACAAAAAAAAACAAACGGAAAAATAATAAACACGTCCTATTATTAAATGCATAATAAGGAGAGAGGGAGATATCACAGCAACAGAACAAGGAGGGAGAACAAGGAGGGATAGAAGTTGTGGGATGTGAGAGAGGATAGGGGAGGAGTGTCAATTGAGAGTTATTAGACAGGTTTAACAGCTTTAGTCTTTGATATTGTCCAAACCATTTGTTTATTTTAAAGTTCCTGACATATTTGGTTTCTATAGTCAAATAATTAGGTAAATTATATTTATAATAAAACGTAAAATAAATTGAAATGAAGCGTAGGTACATCAAAAAATGGAGGGTAAATTCTATAAATTATATAATTTGTCATGGCTCCGCAATATTCGTGAGTGGATCAGCATCAGAGACGTCGCCGAATTGTTCCGTACGGCGGCGGATAGAGATGCCTTCTCAGCAGTGATAGGGGTGACCTGATATGACACGAAGAAGAAGAAGAAGATTCTAAAGAAAACGTGTTTCAAGATATGTATCCTCTTACAAATATAATATTTCTATCGGGTCCCAAACGTTGCCTCGTTTCTTCAATTTGACTAACGGCATTAACAGAAGTAAGACAAATTTGGAAAACATCGTAAAATAAATTATCATGTTCAAAATGGCCATCGCGAAGGTTCAAATGATGAGAAAATTGGGTCTGCTTAAGTCATTTGAGTTAATTTACAACTCAGAGACAAGAGATGGAAATATTCCCTTCAAATTACTATACTTAAGACGAAATACCTAATGGGATCTCTACAAAATAATTTTAACGACAAATTATAACATACGTATTCTACACTCCCAACATCGCATATTGTCGAAGGCTTCAATTTAACCTACACAAATTATGTAGAATAACGATAATTTCGAGCCACTTTAGTAATAATTATATCTGGGCAGTGTGTTTCAACAAGAACTAAGTACAATTAGTGAAATATTTTAATGAGTGCTTTCATTGTGACTCTTCAACATCTGACATCAACTTTTGCAAATACTTTTCCAATAAATTGATAAGTGTGTGAATAAAATGGCACGATTTTGCTAACGATTCTATGTTCTATAAGATAGACACGACTACATAATGTAAAAATTATTCTAAAAGATTGGCGAGACTATTCCAACGTTATTTTTATAAATCGGCAGGACTATGTGAAGGTTTTTCGAAGAAATTTACAAAACTATGTGAACTTTATTAGAAATGCTTGACATTATTTTTGCACAGCGCCAAAAAAGCTTCGGAAGGTGGTAACTGAAATTATACCGAAGAAGAAGAAACGACTATGCGAATTTCATTCTAAAAGCATAAGAACTACCAAAAAGAAAATTTCACATTGAAGAAAGAACAAAAAGCAGAAAGAACTATAGAGATGTTCCAAAAATATACCTGAGTACATACTTCTATATATTTTATTATTTCCATAATATACTTAGCATTGGTTTAATGAAAGAAAAAAAAACTCCATCACATTATAAATACGTTTGACAACGTTTAATGTAAAAAAAAACATAATAAAAACTGGTTTCCTACAATCTATATAGATTTGTAGTGTTGAAACAATAATAATTTCGGCGATAATTCAATGGATAAAGATCTTCATAATTTGTTAGATTCGCAGTGTCATCTGTGGTCCAAATACCCAAAGCTTCTGACAGGTCGCTGGGGACATGACAGATCTCTATGTTTCAATACAAAATGATAACATATGATAGTAATTTGTGCTCCGCCCGATAGATGGATGGCTTAGAACATAATAGTGGATGAATTTGCATTGATTTAATAAATATAACTTCCAAATTTACAGCTCTCACGACGAAAACTCACTGCAAAAAAGACATTCTAAATTGACGAATGTTGCAATTTAGTAAAGTGGTCACTTAAGCCAGCCGATGACAGGTCATAAGACCTGTATTGTGATTTTTCCTTGCTTTCAAAAAACAATCTCTTTCTCAATCTCTATAGAGATAATCCAAAAATATACCTAAGTACATACTTCTAGATTTCATTATATCCTAAATAAATATTTATTCAAAAACGTTTAAGAAATAAAAGTACATAGTAAGAATAAAAACGTTGGTGGTTGTTAAATGGATATTTCACAACAGAATATTTCCCCTGCCATTATAAATATTTCTTTAACCAAATAAAGGAATAATCCAAACATATCCAGAAAAGCTTTTCCCTTCTCCGGCATATTTTGCCACCTCTCTCTCTCTCGGAAAAAAAATATACGTTTGATTCATTTAAAAATTCCTCGTCTTATTACGTATATTTAAATATTACAACTCCCAAAACGCACAATATGTTGCCAGAGATGAAGAATTTGTGTGCGGACTCACCGCCTCTCCTCCACACTTCCAAAACCCTCGCAAAATTTTGGCACCTGAGGATTTTTCTTTTCTCATGGTAATATTCAAATTGAGAGACAAAAAAAAACGTATGGAAAATCGGTATCTGAGGTGGGAATGGAAATACGAGCCGTGTATTATTTTAATAAAATTGAATTTTCGAAACGATTTAACAAATCCTACATGCATATACACGCAATATAGTCGTGTCACATGGCGCGGTAGGTGAACAGAGTTGAAGGTCATATTTCCTGGCTGATATATTCCCATGTTTTTTTCTACGTTTAAGACATAAACCATCGAGCTGCGAACCTAGCTACCTAGCTTAACCCTCTAGGTACAATCTCAACATATTACTTTCATTCAGAATAGTATGAAGTTCGTTTTTTTGTTTATTCCTTTGTTAATTATGGGCCGAGATTACAGTCTCAGTTTAAGAGCTAAACTCAAGTTTTACAAAAATATAGCGTATTACAGTGTCCTATGTTGCCACATTCCAGCTCCTCTCTTAAAAAATCACTACAATAAAATTCATATTTATTGATCACAGTAATGGAAAAAGTCAACGGAAATGAAGGTACTAAGGTCAATCATTGGAAAAACCCTCCGAAATCGTGTTCGCAATGTTGAAATAAGAAAAAAATGTGTAATAGAGGACATCGTTCGATCGAGTAGATTCAGAAGAAAAAATCGTAGCCAGAATGGACAGTGATAGACTTGCGCATATATCAGCAAATGAAATCCCTTCTGGTCGCCGTCTATCCGGAAGACCGCCCAAGATATGGAAGGATAGTTGGACTTCGTCATCTCAGGAGGAATAGTTTTTAAATTACAGACCAAATGGTCTACTAAACGAAGATGAAGAAGAATGAGAAAAAGAACTATATATAGAACTTTTTCGAAACAATACTTTTTTTTATATTTCGACACTGTCGGCGTTTATGGAATTCTACTCTAAAATAAACAAAACTGTATAATTTGTTTTCAGAAATTACGATCGTTTCAACTTTTTCAAATAAAGAGTTTTTTGAAAGGATCTTCCTTTGAAACAGTAAATAACGTAAAATTAAAACAGTGATTTTTTTTAATCAATAATTATTTTATGAATTTATCAACAAATTAATATAACGAATCTTTTACTTTAATATAGCTTACACGTAATTTTTATAATTGCTAATATAAACCAGAGATGGTAACTAAAGAACAAACGGTGTTATATAATTTTGTAGTGCAAGTTATCTTCAAAAGGTGCCAACCATCTATATGTATGAATTTATTGTAAACGGTATTATTAAATGTAAATATCTGTACCATACAATGGATAATAATTATTACAAAATGCCTTCGGGTCATACATTGACGTTTATTCCTTCAAATAACACCACGAATCGACCCGTTCTTAACACGAAGCCAGAATCAAAAATAATACAATATAACAGAAACCACACAAAAAGAATTAAACTAAAAAAAATATTTGACAACTTTTAGTGATGAGTAAAAAATGCGCCAAATAAAAAAGCACTGACTCAAATCTTCCAATGTATATTATGTAATATCTTGTAAAGGATATCAAATATGCGACATAGAAGAACAATATGAAAACTTTTTAAATTATGTTCAAGACATGTTGAAATTTTTTTTATTGATAAATTAAAAAAATGGCTTTGATTTCATGTTACATGTAGGATCTCACTGCTGGTAACAAAACAATGAATTATTCCTGTCTAATGCAGAGCAGCTTCTCCAGGTGTCTAACTGGAGGACGGCAACTGATGACAGGGGACATTGGAGGCGCTTACTGAGGGAGGCTAAGGCTCGATTTGGGCTGTAGCGCCATCGAAGAAGAAGAAGAATGAAAAGGGTCCTTGTCCTTTCCAAATTTTATGTGGTAAGGCATCGGTACAATGGCGAATTCTGAGCGACGTAAGTATTTTTTTTGTCTAAAAAGAACGTTGAGGTGTGTCTGTTTGGTATTTTAAAGTGAACAATTTTCAGAAGGTCTGTATTAGTCAATATTGGTGTTTAATATGTCTTGTCTGTAATGTTAGGTCTGCAATTCATAATTGTAGCAATTGCCAAATCTGTACTTCGTATGTCTCAAAAACATTTGTTGAATTTGTTCTATACTGTGAATATAAATATTATTTTCACATTTAAATAAGTATTTATATTAAATGTTAATAAAGTGGGCAAGGTCACCAACCTTCGAAGAGGAGACGGCACGTGAAGAAGAAGGCATTTCAAAACAAAAATTAATATCGGCAAATATTTTAACAAATCACTTCGTATGCGCAACAACCAAGCAAACTGCTCTGCGCAGCTGACAAAACAGACAGACAGACCAAAGTATTTGGCGTGCTATGGTTGATAATAACAAACATTCAGACACCGCGTCTCTCAACCCAATTTCCAATCATGGATACTGTTTTGTATATTATAAGTCCGCAACCAGACCTGGATATGATGGATGGTTTTGTATGTAAGTATCTTGAGCGACAATCGAGGGCGTCTGTGATTCGTTTTAATAAATAATTGTTTTATGGAAATTTAGATCAAAGCGAATATTTACAATAAAACAACCAGATGAAATACTTTGCAAATACTATTTATATATTCACTAATACCATCACGGCATTTCCTACAATGAAGGGTAAACCAGCGACAAATGTGCGGGTGTGAATAACCAGTCGATACCTCCTACGTAAACTACCGTAAGCCACATTTTTGCGATTTTGAGTTTTTTTTTTACATATTTGGGTTCCTTTTGGATCGATGTATCAAAAACACAAACAAAAAAAATTCAAAACAAATAAATCAAAAAGTCCTAAAAATACGTTTCTTACAAACTTAAAATATCGTATCTAAAATTTAGAACGACGTGTAGTACGGTATAAACAAATACTATTGTTTACGCAGAAAAAACGCAGAGAACGCAGAGAAAGCAGAGAAAGTATTGACTTTGTTGAAATTATTTAAATCGTAAATTTTAAATAATATTAATTTATAACTCGTAATCAATATGAACGCAATATGTTAAGATTTGTGTTTCCTGTGAACATTTGAAACTTTAAACTGCTCTCCTCTAAATTTGACTTTTTGCACTTACGGTAGTTTACGTAGGAGGTATCGCAGTCTTGTCTCACATAAAAAGACACTACATTTAGAATGGGTGGTGAACCTAATTGCTGAACTAGATGTTTTTTGGCCTGTTGTATTTTCGATTACCAGGCTCTTATAGGACATACGAAAATGATAATATAAGAATCGAACTTCACAACAATTTATTTATTAATAAGTATAATTATTCATCGCTTGCTATAATGAATACAAAAAATATATAAGGAACATTCAAATTCAATTTTTTTAAATATTCTTCTACATATTTTAGGCAAAAAAAGAAGGTTGGTAGACATGGTTCCGATGGGAGGTTGATATTTCAAAGGTTGCATCCCAATTTTCGTGTCAAACTGGAGGGTCGCAGAGAATGATAGGCTATAGAGCTATAGAACCATCGCAAAAGTAGAGAGTACCTACTCCACATATAAGAATTTTGGAAAGGATTTTTGTACCGACTCACAATCTTTATCAAATCTTACCTATATACCAGGATAAAACACTAGTAAATGTGACTCCCAAGTAGTAGACCTGAAAACTTTGGTTTTATTTTACCATACCAAATTTATTTATAATTTGAAATGGAGTTCTAACAAGAATTTTTCGTAGAAAGGTTAAAGAAAAACTAGTAAATGTATCTGTCATATCTCGGTTTGATGAATCCAACAGTAGGTATATATGCTGGAATGCCCAATTGTGAGCTCGATAAAGTATATATAGTTTTCAACGTAGCGGCTAATCTTATTTTATGACATACATAATAAAGGCTCTTCTATATGAATAACACTGATTGAAGTGTACAAAGAAAGTAATCAACAATATTTTGGAATTGAAATGCTTTGATGAACTCATCACCACAAAACATTTAAGAACAGTGTCAAAATAACTCTCTGGCAGGCATATTACACTCGCGATATCTGAATCACCGAGTACTTACCAAATTATTTGAGAGGTTAGTCAACAAAAATGGCTAACTAGTATTGATGCTTTGATATAAGTAAATAGAATAGATCACTTCCATGTCTGCAGCAGTCAAAGCAAGAGTTAAAATAGTTTGTTCCGTGGAGCAACACAAAGCATGGCAGCACCCATGAAATGATGCTATATATTTCAACTGCGTAATAAAAAAGTAGGACTCAGAATTCTCCAATGGAGGCCATGGACAGATGATAAAAGGAGCGTTGGTAGACCCTTTAAAAGATAGTCTAAAGTCATAGCCCAGTTGGGTGGAAGCAATAGGATGCGGAGGGGACACAAAAAAAACGATTGGAATCAGGTGGAAGAGGACTACATCCAACAGTGGAGAGAAAAAACCATATAAATCAGACTTACTATAATTATGTAATCCGCCAACGATTATTATGCGTCTTTAGATTCACATACATGATATTATGATATACTTACCCAATCCTTAAGATATGTTCCTGGCAAAAGATATTGTCGTTCACGAACAATAAGGTTCTACTGATAACGGATCAGAATACTTTGGAAAGTCATGGTTAATATATGGTAATATGAGGTAGTGTTAGTTTAACGGGAAAGATAAAGATATCATCACACTACGCGAACATTTAAGAAATACTGAAATCACGATAACTGAACGAGTTAACCAATGCTCGTTCACAATAACCTGATTTTTTTTAACTGGAGATATAAATTTAGAAGCAACACTTAAAATTAAAAACAAATGGGTTTCAACAAGTAATTAACCATAATTTGCAACAAGATTTAATTTCGTTTTATTTTTCCGAACTTCACAAATTCTGATCAAGCCTATTTTAAAACTAAAATCTCAAAAACAATTTTTATTTCTCGAAACTGAGAACACGGAGCTGTGGAACGATCTTCCGAATTCTGTGTTTCTATCTTCCTACAACCCGGGTCGTTTTTAAATCCGAATCAATTATTTTCCGAGCAGATTGTAAATTCTCCCCAACGCTAAGTATTGCGCTTCTTCGGAAGAGTATAATGGACCCAAATTCTTCTAGCTGATGTCCTTACGTAGCCATATTAAAAAAGTAACAATATTCTATTTTTGATTAGAAAGTGGGAACATGCTTTTGATAAAAGTAACAATATTCTATTTTTGATTAGAAGGTGGGAACATGCTTTTGATAAATGTACCAAAAACGTTTCGTTATTGCAGTAATCGTCCAAGAAGAATCCAATATTTTTATTGAAGGTGAGAATGCTTCTTCGTTGATTTTAATAGGAGCAATCTCCATGTTGCATTCTTTGCACAAAGAGTTTTTACAAAATAGCACTATTGATGACAAATAACACTATGAATGTGTTCAATTTTAAAACAGACACGGGCCATAAGTTACGCTAACTGATACAGGTACTGTTCGCTTAGTCAGTGTTCATCTCAACAATGTAGATATTCCCTTAACATCATCCTGTTAATTCTATCGTGTATTCTCAACACGTACGACAAGAGCTTTTTGTAGTGTCCCTATCGGATGGTGAGGGACATATATAATTACTGGCACGCCATTATTATCTGATACTCCTTGATTGTGATTCAATCCGCGTGTTCCTGATAATTATTGAGCTTGCTCGAACCCCCAGATCATTGTTGTCGCTTTGTTAAAAGCCCTCTAGACTTTATCTGCAATTCATAAAATTCATTCCATGCGAGGATCATACAAACATACATAACTCCATACCGTACTTCGACAAATAAACAAACCTATTTTGAGCTCGACATATGTAATTGTGACTCGATATGTATAAATAAAATTATGCATGCAGATTTACTCTCACGTCAAAACGAACAAATTTATAAGAAGAATAGAAATATATTAACGTAAAAAAACTGTCCACCAGTTAAGACCGCACAGGCACTAAGTTCTAGGATTTCTTCACCACCAAGATTTATATGTGAAACTATAATTTTTAGTAAATATTATAATTTGACATCTATCAAATTAAACAGATAAAGAGGTAATCCCGAAAATTTCAGGGATACTTCGTAATTATTTTTTATCCAGAGGATTTTCAATTAGGTACTATGATTCAGGAGCTGTCAATCTACAGACAATAGGTATTATAATTTTTCCGTTTTTGGTTGAATGCGATATTGTTAGTATTGGCTGAGTAAATGAGGAACCTATTGATCATTTTATAGCTCTGTGACTTATTTTACAACAAACTTCAAAGAGCTTTACGAATTTAAATATTGTTTAACATTATTTGAAAATACCAATCACAATTGCCAATAGAACGGGAAAAAAAAAATTTGTGGAAATTTTTATTTATCTGTGATTAAATCTTCTTTTCGAATATAATCTAGTTGGAGTCTAGGTGTCACTAGCACATATCAGACTAGGCACTAGTGCTAGTCAACTGTCTGTCTTTCATTCTTTCAATATATCCATACCACCTCAAAGCATTTACTTAGAATTAATACAATGGGTGCCAACGTTTAATAACGTGACCGTCGTTGGAACTCACAAAGGTCATAATGTGTCGTAAATTAATAACCAATGAAAGGGTTATAAATCATCCGAGATACATACTAGTACATACAAAAAGCGAGCATTTTGAAACAACGGCACAACTCCTTGACCTTTAACGGCTAAACCACACAACTATTTATTTTAGATTAGCTTCCGTAAATTGCCATCAGGAATATTTCACAAATGTGCCAAGTTGTTATATCGAGTGCCACTAATTGTACACACTATTATACACTATACAAAGAGCAGAGACCAAGAAATATATAGCGTACTTAAGCTAAGCACATATCCACACAGTCATATTAAATAAGTAAAAATAATTCTACTAATGATACAGTTACTTACGAAAAGAAATATGACCAGCAGCGTTAAAAAATACTGCAAAGTATCTTCACACCCGAAGTGTAAACCGTATTTTAAAATATGTACAAATATAATATTGTTTATCGAGTACGCCCAAAAGTAGAAATTAATTACCCCTACATATTCTCGCTGCTGACCACTGTCAAGAGATGCAAAGCAGCATATTTTGACCACTTATTCCGTGGTAATAAATATGCCTCTCTACAACTTATTAGGTGGCGTAGGTGCATTGATTTCCCGGTTCTCCGTTAATGTTCCAACTTCGCCTCGATTGAGATGTTAAAAATACTGTCATAAAAAATTAACATACATACCTAATAAAAAAATACATACATTTCAGTCCCCAGAACATGCCATGGGGCTAGAGGAGTGGTAAAATCAATATATGACTAATAATAATATTTTGTATTTTGTTTTCTTTTATATTTTGTTTTTTTTTTTTATTTTTTGTTATGACATTTATTTAGTATCTCAATAGTGACGAAGTCGGAATATTAAGGGAGAACTAGGAAATCAAGGCACCTACAGGGCTTACGACCTGTCATCATTATTCCTGAATATTCCAGCTTCGCCTCTATTGAAATATTTAAAAAAAAATTCTTTATGATATTATGATATCATTGACTTTAAAAATATTCGAGTTATATTTTGTATTTTCTTATTAATGTTTTTAATGTACTGGATATTTGTAATAAACAAATAAAATAATATAAGACAGTGTATTACACGAAGTTAGAAGAGACAATAGCGATCGATTCTATCTGCCTAAATCAAAAAGAGCCTAAATAAATATTTTGTTTGAGTTGTGAAGTGTCCAGAACGCAAGATGTTTTGATTTCATGTCATATAATAAAATAAATAATAATAATACGATCACTTATACCTATTATGTTTATCCCAGCATTGGATAGGTATATGATTAATGTTTTTGTTTATCTCAGAGTGCATGCAGCAGGAGAGATAAAATTATCTCACGATGATACCGATGCCGCGAAGTAATTAAAATAAATATTAGTATAAATATATCGTGTTATATAATTATAAACGTTGAGAAATAAACAATTTAAAGTACTAGACGGCGGGAGAAGTGAAATTGCTTTTTCTTATCTTAACGAGATGGCGTTGTTAAAGGTTGTACAGAGTCTCCGTTTTATCTCCTAATTGCTGGTATGAATAAAGGAATAAGACCATTATTGTTTTTATATTTGTTTAAAAGGCATTTTAAAACAAACAATCTTTAATTATTTAATGATGATGGATTCATAAATAAGAATAAATCATATTTGAAGGGAATTCAACTGTAACAAAAAAATATCTAATGAATAAATCTCTTTCTTTCCCTTAGCGCTTTTGTCCCGTTTCTATCGGGGTACGCTTTAACCATGATCCTGGAATAATAAATAATATTTTTAAATTGATATTTAATTCGCTAAATCATTCAATTGCATAATTCGCCGTTTTCCACTGAACACTAAAATTCTTGTAAGAAATACATTTCTCACTTCATTGAAGTTTGTGAATCTCAGTCTTAAACACTTTTTAAGCAGTCTTATGCTTTCCACTTAACCATTTTTCGAGACCTCATTAATATTTTTTTTATCACATTAATTTATTAAAGAGACAAATACAGTCTTAAACAGAAAAAATACACTATGAACTGAAAAAAGAAAGACCAATTACTTTTGTCCACAATTGATGTACATTAAATTATCATAGAAGTATGCACCTACAGTACTACAAAAATTTAATTTAAATATACATAGGTACTAAAAATTATTACACATTCTTAAATTTCACAGATTTGTCCGTGACGGGAAAGGAAGGGAGAAGGACCAAATTTGTTACTGTTGTGAAAAAATAACAGAATCTGCTAGATAAAAACAAAAATCAAAATAAGTAGGTACAACGACCAACAAGTAAATTACTGCTGCCCTAGGGCTAGCAGTTTAAAATTCTTAGTGACAATAAAAACAATTATGAATCAGGTGATAATTTCCGTTCCACATTAAATAGGCAAAATCGCAGTATTCTGCACTCACAACCACCACCTCAACAAAAAACATAGGAGGTAAGTTCACACAAAATAGATCAACCAGGTCCCAATGTCCGACATAATACCTGTCATCAATCCAATCTCGCGATTTGTCATTTCCAAAACCATAGTTAATTTTACGTTGGTGTTGCTAATATAATCACATTCTAAAATCATAGTTGGTGTTGTTGATATAATCAATCATATTATGGTCTATGCATAATATATATATTGTATTATTAATTTAACTCCAAAGTTACCTTATACTAAATTATCTTGAATCAAAATAAACAACGAATTGATGATGCGATTAAAAGCGAAGAAATCAACGTCGTTAAAATAAATGAAACGATAAAATTTTAATTATTTTAATACAAAACTTTTATCGTTCAACGGTTCAATTTTATCCGATACTTTATAGTTAAGGAATTGGACGGAACAAATAATTTCCACCCCAATTCCCAAATCACACGCCGTTATACAACTAAGTATAAGTAAGTGGGAACAACTAAGTAAGTACAAGTAGGTACACCTAAGTTCGGATTTGATTATGATAAAAGCAAAGTATCGACACAGAACTTTTGCCAAAGAAAGGTATGAAATAGATCGATGAAGAAGATAAGGAAAATGAAAGAGATTTCGGCCCTATTCACCGGATATGGTATGAATAAAATAACCGAGTATTGGTTGACCTCTAAGCTTCTTGTACATTTGGACGTTTCATTATAGCTGTTAACGCGTGTATTGCGTATATGTAATATACTTCTACTAACACCAAATTATATCAAGGGGGCATATAAACCTAAACACCCCAATATCAAAATAAATTCCTCAAATATGTTAAACAGTGTGTTTCTAGAAAAAATATCATAAGTGTTTTCAACATTTCTGTAGTGAATATTCATCACAAAATTTTAAAATTCAGCCTAAATTCCCCTAAAAAAAAAGAAAAATTATCCATTTTTAAAGTATTTTTACTCCTCATTAACCCAAGGGGATAGTGGGAAGTTATGATTTCGCAATTTATAAGGAAATTCTTTTATTACAGATTATCAACTAGTATCATGCTGACATTGTATTCTGAATGTTTCATCACAATGTTTACCGTTGGCCAAAACCCACTCGTTTTTAATTTCTTCCATAACTATGTGTCGTAGAGAGATAAATATTTTATGCGCTTAAAGAGTGCTTACTATCAAAGTGAATGACCGATAAAGTTTCATCATTTCAAGTAAGGTTTGTTCTTAAAATGCAAAATATCAACAAAAGTTTGGGTTTCCGATGATTTAAATCACGTATAAACCTTTTATAACTCACTCGATAGTTACCCTTACTAACACGTAACTTCATAGTGCATTAGGCAGTTTTGTTATATCATGTTTTCAGTCACTAGATTTAGCGTTATACATATGTCCTCCTAATTAATACAATGTTGCCACCTGCCACAGATATTCATGATATCCACGCAGGCACAGAGAATTTTCAGCGAGTTGTACCCCACTTTTCATATTGAAGTATGTAGAAACGGTGGGATTCGTCCTGCCATACATTTTGTACGATTTGGCGATGATATAAATAACCTATACCTTTTTTAACAATAGTTTTTCTAAATTATAGTTATAAATCCAACAAATTCAACGGATAACGAAGGAATTTCGCACATTTTAGGGTTATCTGCTTTAGGAATTATTTTTTATCGAGAGATTATGAATGTATTGAGATAGGTACATACAATGAATTATTTACACTTTTTACAAAATACCCAAGTTAATACTCTCGCGATAGACTTAAAACTCGTGTTCGAGGGAGAAGCATCGTACTTAGGTACACATTACATATTTATATATACACACGAGAAAAATTTAACTTATAGGATCAAAAATACGAACTTCTAAAGATAGGTACTATTAATTTACTCTGGGGGGCAAGTCCCATCAAATGGTGAAATCAAAACCCTCATGATAAAGTGAATAATGGATATAATTAAAATATGTTCTATGATATCCTAAGATATTATAGAACTCCATAAGATAATTATATCCATGATATGGATTATGTCTATAATTAAAAGTAAACTACTTTTTGATTATACATGAATTTTATTATGTACGTGCGATAGGCCTATTTCGCCTTGTTAGGGCATTTACTAGCTTATGACTATTTTGACAATTTTTACTTATATTTATAGATTAATTATGTAGGAGGAGCTTACAGGTTTTTGTGATTGGTCTTTTAAAACTATTGATATTATACAATGCAAAAATTAATCAAATTTACTTTACTCTGGTTGGTTGATAATATTTATTTATTGGCCATGATATGGGTTATCGCGAGGGTTTTAACTACACCGTTTGACGGGACTCGCCTTCCAGATCGTTCAAGTGTCTAATACATTCATGGAAAGACAAAAAAGTAATAAACTACCCGGCAATAAAACATATATATTTAGGAATATATATTGTTTTAATGTCACGGCGAATCTTTTAAACTGCTTAACCCCCGGTTGGTATGAAATACTGGGAATTATGATAAGTGATGCGCTATTCTCGGTTGGTTATATGAAAATGAGAAAACTTTTACCGTACAACTATAAAGTCACGATGATTTAAAATAAAATTTAGTTTAAAACAAACTCCGCTGGTCCAGAATGGGAGAGGGGAGAAGAAGACGTACTAAAGAAAAAAAAACGGAAAAGTTAGAATCGGTTCTCATAATACCACACCACTTTTATGTATAGTTATATATTCTTTCTTTAAACTAACTTAAAAGTCAAATGAAATCTGATTATAAATCTGACTATAAAAATTATTGTATCATCTCAAACACAACTGAGAAATCGAATATTTTCCAGTCTGAGTATTATCCAGTCTGAATATTTTCCAGTCTGAATATTATCCAGTCTGAATATTATCCACTCTGAATATTATCCAGTCTGAATATTTTCCAGTCTGAAAACACAATTAAAAACTGAGTCTCCACCGAGAATCGAACTCGGGTCCTTTGAGACCTAACGAACCACGAAGGCCGACAAAATTGTATCATTCTGAAATAACTGAAAATGTTGGAAAAATCCTTTAGAGGACTGACATTTATACAGCATTTTGCAGATAACAACACATTCTAATTTTAATTATTGCGACATTCTGATGTAATATGAAAAAGCTTGTCATGAAGGGGAAGATCGAGGGTTGTACATAGATGGGTCGGAAGAAGGCAGCTTTCCTGGCTGCGAAACATCCGGGAATGGGCTGGTATGAGAACTGTGGAGGAGCTGTTACGCACTGCAGAGAACAGGGAGGCTTTCTCTATGGTGGTTGTCAATGTCGGTGAAACGTGACATAAAGAAGAAAAAAACCGGTACATAATTACTAAAACTGTATATGATTACCAAAACTAAATATGATTACTGAAACTTTAGATGATAAAAAAACTGTTAATAATTACCAAAAACCAGTCCTTGTTGCTTCATTATTGATATCCAGATAAAAAAATAGCTTACCTGAAAAAAAAGAAATAAAGAATATTAATATATGTTGAATGAATCTTGAAGTATGGAAATGTAAGATAGATTTATAGGCGAGCGTGTATGAGACGATGCGTGATCGAGAATGTAGCCAGAAATGTAGGTCAAGAGGAGTCTGGCTTTCGGTTCTCTTTGCCTACCCCCAACAAGGGAAATTTGACGGTGTGGAAATCATTTTATGTGCCGAATTAACAATCCAGTGGACCAAGTTTTGATCAATTAAATGCAACTGCTATAGCACGAACATTTGCTTTTATAACGGAATGTATGAGAATGTGCATAGAGCTTGCATAAATATACATTTTATATTTAAGATTTTTTTTGTTGATATCGTAACAGATATGTTAATACAAACAACCACGTTAATTATTATTATTATTATTAGTTAACGGGCAGGCAGCTATTGCTGATGGGCCTATATCATGTGCTATTATTTTTGTAATGTGCATCCAATCTGTTTTTAAATTGATTGAAAGTTCCAGCACTCACAACCTTATCCGGTAAACTATTCCAGGCATCCACCACCCTGTTGGTCAGGAAGTGTTTCCTTGGATTCAGGGAAAAGGATGTTTTATTCAGCTTTAAGTTAATGTTTTGATATTTTGAAAGAATATGCCTATATTCGTGATGAAAACTAAAAGTGTGCAAAGATAGTTACGTGTTGCGTTCGGATGTTTTTTTAATCTTTATTTTATTTGTTTATTTTACTTTTTGTAGATAATAATATAAACAAATAGGTATAATGCACACTGGCGGGCTTGTTAATTTCTTCCAACCAACCAGATTACAGAGTGACAGAATTATATATGAATATCAACAAAAACTGAAAGCTAAAAAGAACAAAGAAAATATACATAACACCAAGAAAAATAACAAAAGGAATACATCATAGCAAAAAAAGGATTGGGAAAGAACGAGATCAGGTGTTTAGGGATAAATATTCCTACTTTAGTAAATATTACGTAGCAAAGGGAAGGAAAGATAAGGAAAGGGATCAGGTATTTTCGGAGAAATATTCCAGCTTTAGTCTTTTCTTGAAAATGGAAAGCGAGTTTATGCATAGTATAATAGTATAGTATTGGTTTATCCTCCATAGGCTCCCAAGCAGAGCACTCGGAGTCGTCATCGATTATAAATAAACAAAGACAAAATACTCCATGCTAGTTGTATCTCTTTCATTTTCATTTTTATGTATAAAATTATTCATATATATTTTAAATTTCTATAATTGAAGAGAGCATTCATATGAAAAAAACAACATATTGTGAGCTTTTATTAAAAATATGGCTAAAATAATGCTTTTGTTAATTTACAATATTCCATACTAGTGGAGAGTGTAAATAAAATACAATTCGAATTTAATAAAAAATATTTTTATTTATAGTAACAATAGTACCAATAGTACTTATATTTATAGTAACAATAGTAGGTACTTAGTAATAACCTAAGTAATAAAAAAATGGACGAAATCGTTAAAAAAACAAATGAAGAATATAATACAATATATTTTTAAAATATTCTTAACCTGGCATTAAAAATTATCCGTGTTAAAAAAGTAAACAAGACCGTAGTGTGAAGCAATGGTGCTTAAGGTGATAAAAAAAAACAAGTTAATTGTCTTGAAACACATAAAAAAACAACAAAAATAAAGAGTCCTTTGCCTTCAAATTATAATAACATTTTTATGTAAACGTTTATGGCGAAGATACTGCGCTCCGCTCCTTGCGAGGGGTCGGGATATTATTTGTCTATTTTAATAGAATCGTAAAAATTTTAATGGCTTTATGTCAAAATTTATTTTCTTTTGTTCCATAGGCGTGAAGTAATCCCGGTGAAATAATCATATGGTTGGATGAAGAGCATAAAAATTCCTATTCCCACCTATGGAATGGAATTGCTTCAGTGAGAGCAGACGACAAAGTTATGGCTGCGCATAATTAAAAACTCGAGTGAATCGACAGAGACGAATTAGGATTATAAATACAATAATAATAATAATAATATAAATAAGAATTAGCTATTGCACACAAACTAATATATAAATAAAAATGACAAAATGCCTTATTATAAATACACACCTACACCAGTTCTTGAAAACTCCACTCACAAACTATACTTTGACAGATCCATACTAACTGATAGAACCATACATAACAATAGACCAGATATTACACTTGTAGATAAACAAAATAAACATACAATGTTAATTGACATCGCTGTACCAAATACACACAACATCGAAACAACTACAACCGAAAAAATTAGAAAATACACTGACTTGCAAGACGAAATCAAGCGAATCTGGGACATGCAATCTGTGATAATAGTACCAATAGTAATTTCCACCACAGGAATTATTCCATTAAACTTATTCAGTAGTTTAGAAACCATCAAATTACCTAAATACACATACGTCACCATTCAAAAAGCAGCCATATTAAACACATGCAGACTGGTGAGGAAATTCCTCCAAATCGACGACACTACTGACCTAACTAACACATAAATACAACACATGGCACCAACACACAAACACCACATTTTATACACTCAGTAAGGATAGCACTTGGCAGCATTGCTCGTGCTACCCCAAATCCCACCAGGTGATAAACCTGAGAAGGTGTTAAAGAGCCCGAAATAATAATAATAATATTTATTCTAGTGAGCAGGGGTCGTAGGGGGGAGGGGGGGGCATAACAAACCTGTCTTTTATATACAAAATAATAGACAAAAAGGAGTTTTAAATAATAAAGATTAATATTTTTATTGACAATAACATCTCAATAGAGAAGAAGTTGGGTTGGTTTGGTTGGTTTATAGAAGAACCAGGAACTCAGGCACCTACAGGGCTTACGACCTGTCATCGGCTGGTTTACTTGATCACTTTATGCGCTTGCGCAACGTTCATCAATAAAAATATAATTTGACTCCCGACAGGAAAAAAATCAATGCTTGCGTATATGCAATTAAAAAATATATTCAATAAAGATTTATATACAGTTAAACAAAAAAAACATTATAATAAAAAAATGATAAAAAATGGATACAAGTGTAAATAGAATATAGACGTCTTTATTCTATTTAAACTTGTATCCATTTTTGTATCACTCTCGGACATTCGTACCCCTGTAGGTAGGTACTGCCTTAAATATATTTTATTTATTTATTTCCATAATACATTAGTTCGAATCCTGCCTCGACCGATTTCGTTCACCTATAGCACAAGCATTTATTTGCTTATTTTAGGGAACGTAGGAAGATGTATATGTACTTGTTTAACAAGGACATATTCATTTTTTTCTTTTAAAAAATAAAAAAAATGAATATAACTTGACTTAAATATTACAATGGAATTTATTACCTCACAAAGCGAAGCCTGTTCTGAGGTAATACTAACAATAATTACGCAAAATATTTTTGTTATATAATGTCTCTATGAAATTTCAATACTAAACACATTCATTTTTACATTTTATATTTATTCTACATGCACCCAATAACAAGTTGCAGAATTCTAGAGATATTTGATTACTATCAGACGAAGACAGTGAATTACTTTGTCTCCACCGGGAATTGAACCCGGGATATTTAACTTAGAAGTCAGATATACAGTTAGTCTTTATAACTTTTATTATTTTTTTAATATCTAACTACTGAGTATACAAGGAGTGATTATATTAGTTGATGAAAAGGCCCTTACCCAGTTTTGAGACGAAACAATCGTCCTGTAAATACTCCTGTATCTCATACCGGTATATAATAATTCACATTGTTTAAATCATAAATTAATAATTATATAATACGAGCGGTTTCGAGGCGATCGACTCTTCCTCAGCGGGATTAAAATTATTTTAATTGTAATTAAAGTAATCCCTAAAATATTAATAAAGCAATGCAAAATAACTATCTAATTTACATTTAAGATGAGAATGTGTGACGTATAGTTTTCTCTACCTAGCCACAAAGAAGGAAACGTGATGGAATTCATACTATTTTTAATATGTAAAGATCCTGATTTATGCAACCTACGTTGATGATTTTGTGATAAAAAATTTAATTGAAAAAAAAAAAAAAAAATATTGTACCTTTAATAATGCAAGGTAAGCGAGCAACGTTTAATCGGCAAGTACCTACCCACTGAGGTATGAGGAATGACCAGAAAGCCATTATATTATATAAAGCATCGGTTCCCAACATGTGGTACGCAAGTTTATAGTTGTTACGCGAAAAAAAAATCTAATAAATTTATTCTGTAAAGACATATAGTTAAGTTACAAATAGTTTAAATACCTATACATATTTTGAAAATTGATTATGATAGTAAAAATAAGAAGATTAAATTAAAAATATTCATTAACATTCATTGTATTGTGTTGTAAACCACCTCCCTAGGGTAAGCCTGTTCCGAGGTGGCAATATATTCCCAGTAATGTTCTTTTTCTTCATAAAGTATTTTATTGTTAACTATTTATGGAAACTTTGCTGGTTTATTTGATTATTATTTTGTACCATTACAATTTATTAATGAAATTGTATGTTTCCTTGATAAATAAAAAAAATAAAAATTAAAACAGGTCCATTGCGAAAATAATATAAAGTTACATGATCATGAGAATGTTCAGAATTGACTATTGATACATATTTTATACAATTTTATTTATTACAATCAACTTGGTTCGAACCCGACGAAACATGTTGTCATCCATACCTACTGATAAAGAAAGAGTCGAATTTATAGAATATGGTCGAATAAAAACTCATTTGTGGTTTTTAACAAAGTTGACTATATAATTACACTTGCAATAGCAAATTTCATAAAACACTACATGTGGTTTTTAACAAAGTTGACTGTATAATTACACTTGCAATAGCAAATTTCATAAAACACTACATGTGGTTTTTAACAAAGTTGACTGTATAATTACACTTGCAATAGCAAATTTCATAAAACACTACATGTGGTTTTTAACAAAGTTGACTGTATAATTACACTTGCAATAGCAAATTTCATAAAACACTACATGTGGTTTTTAACAAAGTTGACTGTATAATTACACTTGCAATAGCAAATTTCATAAAACACTACATGTGGTTTTTAACAAAGTTGACTGTATAATTACACTTGCAATAGCAAATTTCATAAAACACTACATGTGGTTTTTAACAAAGTTGACTGTATAATTACACTTGCAATAGCAAATTTCATAAAACACTACATGTGGTTTTTAACAAAGTTGACTGTATAATTACACTTGCAATAGCAAATTTCATAAAACACTACATGTGGTTTTTAACAAAGTTGACTGTATAATTACACTTGCAATAGCAAATTTCATAAAACACTACATGTGGTTTTTAACAAAGTTGACTGTATAATTACACTTGCAATAGCAAATTTCATAAAACACTACATGTGGTTTTTAACAAAGTTGACTGTATAATTACACTTGCAATAGCAAATTTCATAAAACACTACATGTGGTTTTTAACAAAGTTGACTGTATAATTACACTTGCAATAGCAAATTTCATAAAACACTACATGTGGTTTTTAACAAAGTTGACTGTATAATTACACTTGCAATAGCAAATTTCATAAAACACTACATGTGGTTTTTAACAAAGTTGACTGTATAATTACACTTGCAATAGCAAATTTCATAAAACACTACATGTGGTTTTTAACAAAGTTGACTGTATAATTACACTTGCAATAGCAAATTTCATAAAACACTACATGTGGTTTTTAACAAAGTTGACTGTATAATTACACTTGCAATAGCAAATTTCATAAAACACTACATGTGGTTTTTAACAAAGTTGACTGTATAATTACACTTGCAATAGCAAATTTCATAAAACACTACATGTGGTTTTTAACAAAGTTGACTGTATAATTACACTTGCAATAGCAAATTTCATAAAACACTACATGTGGTTTTTAACAAAGTTGACTGTATAATTACACTTGCAATAGCAAATTTCATAAAACACTACATGTGGTTTTTAACAAAGTTGACTGTATAATTACACTTGCAATAGCAAATTTCATAAAACACTACATGTGGTTTTTAACAAAGTTGACTGTATAATTACACTTGCAATAGCAAATTTCATAAAACACTACATGTGGTTTTTAACAAAGTTGACTGTATAATTACACTTGCAATAGCAAATTTCATAAAACACTACATGTGGTTTTTAACAAAGTTGACTGTATAATTACACTTGCAATAGCAAATTTCATAAAACACTACATGTGGTTTTTAACAAAGTTGACTGTATAATTACACTTGCAATAGCAAATTTCATAAAACACTACATGTGGTTTTAACAAAGTTGACTGTATAATTACACTTGCAATAGCAAATTTCATAAAACACTACATGTGGTTTTTAACAAAGTTGACTGTATAATTACACTTGCAATAGCAAATTTCATAAAACACTACATGTGGTTTTTAACAAAGTTGACTGTATAATTACACTTGCAATAGCAAATTTCATAAAACACTACATGTGGTTTTTAACAAAGTTGACTGTATAATTACACTTGCAATAGCAAATTTCATAAAACACTACATGTGGTTTTTAACAAAGTTGACTGTATAATTACACTTGCAATAGCAAATTTCATAAAACACTACATTTTTTTGTTTACATTTTTGTTTTTATTCGTATCTTTACGGTTTAAGATTATGAATACATTAATCACAATTTTTCATTTTTTCGTATATCTTCATATTTTATTTGTTGATATTTTTGTATTTTTATATATTTTATGACTTTTATAATACATTAATATTATTATGATAATAAACACGCCTGGAACGCCTGACGGAATACCTGACGAAGAAAATATACATTGCGGACAGGAATGTAAATGAATGCGGTCGGGGCCGCCCAAGGAAGGGATGGCACGTCCATGTGAACGGTATTTTCAAAGACGGAAATGTTAGAAAGGTGAACAACAGACGAACATGTATAAGAAGATGTATGAATTTCGACGAGGCGATGAATGTGTGTCAAGATAGAAATAAGTGGCGTTCGGTTCTCTCTGCCTACCCCGCGATGGACATGGCGTGATGGAATGTATGTATGTAATAATAAACACTTCATTGCACCCTGCGCAAGTGGCGAGTCTATTGTTATACGGCAATTATTATGTTGAATTAAAGATTTTTTTTGAAAACATTACCTGTATATATTAATGAAACAATAATGTGTTATGTACTACCTATAAAGTGGAAAAGCGAGTCAAAAAAGGTTGAGAACCGCCGAAGATATAGAGCTTTTATGCTAATATGATGATACCAGTTGGGGCGACCGTGAAATGCGTAATTAAAAGCGCTCCCAATAACTTCAATGTACGGACAGCGCGTATATCGTGTTACATATGTGTTGCGTAAAATAATACCCTCACCTCGCGCGCATGCGCATAGCTTCATTATTATCATGCGTAGTAATAAAGCTGGAAAAAGATTGAATTACCGATTTGATCCGGTGACAAAAACATGACCCAATGGATACATGATTAAATCATGGAAATAAAATGATTCAAGTAAATGCAACATTCAACATTTTTTTACTCCTCACTTACCCAAGGGGATATAGCGGGCAGTTATGATTTCACAACTTTTAAGTCTATTTTTTTTTATTGCAGATTATCAACTAGGATCGTGCTGAGATTGTATTCTGAAAGTTTCATCACAATGTATCTGTGTGTGTGTGCTATTTACGGCGTGCTCATTTTACTTTATCGATTATAGACTAAAGTACTCGTTCGATTATATTCAAATTTTGCAAATTTGTATATCTAATACTCACTTAGACCCCTCTAGATTTTGAAGGATGTCTGAATAATGCTTCTCAGTTTTTTTAACTGTCAAATATTTCAAAGTGACCCCAAGCTCAGGAAACTTAAAATTCAAAACATTTATTTTCATATAGGTACATACATAAATACCATCACGCCATGTCCCTCACTCTATCTTGAAGTAATTGGCGTTCAAGAAATAGCAAGTTTTCATACTAAAACATTTAAATCAAAAATAATTTATAAACTCATTTCATGAAAATGCTGAATATTTTCCATACAACATTTGAATACTTTGTACAGTGACTTGCTAGTGAGGAGTTTAGCGTTGGCCAAAACCCACTCGTTTTAAGAATGAATATGTCCTTGCAACAAGTACATATTCTTATACATTCAATTAATTAAGCATAATTGCTTGTGTTTAAGGTAAATGAAATCGATCGTGGCAGGATTCGAAATCGCGACCAATGAATTAATAAACGCAGCACGCAAACCAATCTTCCACCACCCATATGAAATCTCTGTAAAAACTGTTAAGTTTTGCAATCAGATAAATATGTAGGTACTTACATACCATCACGGCATATCCCGCAATGTTGGGTGACCAGCGACAGGTGTACGGATGTTATTTTAAATGGAAGCACGGCACTTGAGTGTACATCAATCTTATAAAAACATACTTTTTTTTCGGGAGACGAGATGTTTTAGGTTCCTTTATTAAACCTGACTAATGCAGAATTGGATTATTTTTACTGCGCACGTGGCGAGTTTATTGCCGAATGGCAATTTCTTCCAACAAATCAGTGTTTCCTGCCCAGAGAAGCAATATTTGTGTGAGAAATAAATCTAAATAAATTTCTCCTCTGCTGGGAATCGAACCCAGGACGCCCGCACAGAAACCGAACGGCTTACCAACTGTGCCACGGCGGTTGGTATAAGTAATATAAGATAAATAGCAATATAATATAAATGCCAAAAATCGGGGAATGATTGTTATATTTCTACGAAAATAAATTCTTACAGAACAAAACCAAAAAGTGAAGGAATATTTTGCTACATTAATATCCAAAATACGTAAATTATTTTTTTTTAAATGATTCGATAAGTAGCAATGATAGAATATCAAATTGAAAAAAAGGTAAGCTGGCTGCAAGCGCCCTCTTAAAAACGTCAATTGAATATATAATCCAAATTCAACACCCGAGTATTTTTAAATATTTAATGACTGAACAATTTTTAAAATCATCATATTTCTTTCCATTTAAAAATAGAAAGAAAAAATATCCGTCTATGAAATATGGTTATGATTTTATGTGGCAATAAAAAAATTAAATAAATAAAATAAATCCCTTCTGGCTTGGTTAAATAAACACCAATGAAGACGTATTTATATTTAGACTCAATACATAGTTCATGTGTGCGGTCATGATTAATATTAATGTCTTTTTTTTTTCGAAGAGTATATAGTCGAGAGTTCATAGGGCGACATATTTATTTAACACCTAACAAATATTTCGTTAATGGTGGGGACCGTAAAAATGTAATAAACTCACAGATCAAAATGAATATATGATGTAAAAAGGGGCTGATTCTTTTTGACACATAAATTATATTTGAGAACGAAAATAATATTTAAACGAGTTGGTGAACAAAATTAAACTCTGTCATAAATCCACCCTGAAAACAATGAAAAGTGTGTCTTCACCGGGAATCTAACCAGGGTCTTATGGTTCAAAATTCAGATATCAAGCTTTGGGCTGCACAATGGACTTATACTACATAAGTTTATTACACTTAAATAATAATAATATAATAACAATAATAAGGACAATTTATAAAGCGCCGTTTAGTGACAACCGTGGTCACCTCGTGGGCGCTTTCAGTTTGCAAAAAAATAATTTAAAATTAGTCCTATAGCTAACACATTGAAAATGGTGAAACATAAAACTTTAAAAAATTCAATAAGTTAAAATTAAGTTAAACTTAGTCCTATAGCTAACATATTGAAAATGGTGAAATATAAAACTTAAAGATACCTAGAAATCACAAATTAATCTTGTTACATAATCCAGATTAAATTAATTATAAAAAATAGTCGATTCAAAGTAAACTGGCATAATATTTAGTATATACACATAATATTATTGAACGGATGAAGGACAATCTGGATACGACTTGCGGAAAAGATGAGTTTTTAATTTCTTCTTGAATTCATTGATATTTTCGGCACATCTTATATCCATTGGAAGATTGTTCCATGACTTTGGTCCAGAAACGCCAAAAGATCGATGTAGGTACATGCTATACATGATATTAGTTGAAGATGTCGAAAAAAAAAATAATAAAAATTGTGAATTATATTCTTTTCTTTCGTACCCTTCCGATTAAAAAAAGGAATTTTTTAAATTGGATAATAGGGTAAAGAATTACTTTCACTGATGTGCAAATGGATGAGTTTGATATTTTTCTCGTAGATTCCATCATAAAATCTTGACCGAATGGGACCAATCGGAGAAAACCCCTTTATAATTAAAAAAATAATATATTTACTGACAAACTTTTTAGGACGAAGATGGGATATTATAGAAGAACCAGGAAATCATGGCACCTACAGGGCTTAAGACCTGTCTTAAATAAACATATAAACCGTTTATTTGTTGCCATTATTGTTACATCACATAAAAACAAAAAAAAAAATACAATTTTGAACAACAATGGACAGCAAAAAGTCTATTGCTCAGCTGCGCACTACCAAATATCCCTGGAGTGCTGCTGGTTTTCAGCAAAGCCTTGGGACAACACAAAACATTGAGAACAGACCACATGTCATAACCTATAAAAAATAAAAAAATAAATTAAAAATAAAATGTATTTCTTCTTTCTCGCTTACTGCTGGCACCTTTGTTGGTTCAATAACCATATCCTTTTTTTTTATTTATTTAAATCCACATAAAAAAATACAGAAATAACAATAATACAATAAATTAAAACTATGAAAAAAAAAAATTTTATATTTAATTTTACGTTCTACTTAAATTTTTCGCAAACGCGACTCCCATTCACCGGTATCGCTCTATGATGAGCATCGTCAGAATGGTGAACAATAATGATGAAGACCATCTATATATAGATTCACAAAGAGGATAACAACAATAGATATGGAAGGGGGCAATTCTAAGAAAAATTAAATACCCGAAAGACATTAAGGTAAATATGTATGCTGGTATAATAAAAATAAAATTGAAGTGAAGGAATGAATATACAAATATTGTATTAAAAGGACAGCAATTATATTGAATAATGGGAAAAAAAAAATACAATAGTGCAACATTCGAACAATAAATTATGCAACATAAACAATTTAGAATATGTTGGCACTGACAAAATGCTCCTAGAGGACACTTAATTATATAACACGAACAGAATCAGTTCTTATAACGTGAAAACAATTTACCAACTTTCAGTGGATAAGAACAATTCCACTAAGCAGTGCTTGTGTGGGAATAGTTTTATATTCATTTTAAATTTATTCTTATTATTACTTTTTTTATTATATAAAATCAAACGGATAAAAGAACCAAAAATTGTCTCATATCTTCCCCTGACTCTGGTGACATTCCGTTTATTCGCACAATTGCCACGATCGCTTTTAAATCTTCATCATTCAGTTATGGCCAGAACCCGTGAAAACGTAACCCGATGCGGGATATAATATAAATCTTCTTTCGAAAGAGGACTAAATTCGAAAATTCCCGGGACATTCCCATTGTCTACGCAAAATTTTTCAGACCATGATCGAATATCAACAACATAATAAAGTCATAGAATCGAGCTCGGTCCCATAATTTACATACTCCGCGATATTTCAACATTTCAAGACAGCTTTTTTAGCGCGACCAGCATCGACCCGATTCGTTCGGCTCCTTAGGAAGGAGAATATTACACGGCCGAAGAGTGGGATCACTTCCCTTCCTCAGGAGAAGGGTTTAAAATGGCGTTGGATAAATAAAAGATAAATCAAGGAAAGGCGATGACAAATTGCTGGAACATTCCTCAGCACTGTCAAACAATAAATTGTAATAATATTTATACTATACTCCCTCCCGCCTATATAATATTTATATATATCACGGACGGTATCATTTTTTTAGCAGGGCACTTATTTTGTTCTAGATTTGCTTTCATTATTTTAATTTTATTTTGTAAACATACAGTCTCAATGAATAATATAATACTCCATTAGAGGATCAATTAAGCTGACAGAAATAATGAATTTTATTTTATTTTATTTAATTAAGCACAGACACAGGCATGAATGCCCAAATATTTCTGCGCATAATAGCTTATATATGGGAAGTACATATCATAATAAGAATTGTTTGTAAGTATATAAATTTCCTGTAAGTATATAAAAGTGTACGGAAGGTGCAGTGTCTATTTTACATGTATATAATTATTATGTTGCGGGTGGATGTTACATAGTAAGTTTAGAGTTGTTGATTCAAAGATTAAACAAATGAATCATGAAGATCAAACAATAATTAAACATGAGAAAATGAACAGAGAAGTTATACATAAATTTAAACGAAAGAATGAAGAGGTTAAATTGTAATAATAATAATAATAAGTCATTTTATAGCGCCGTTTAATGATTCGAGATCATACCAAGGGCGCTGATAGTTTAATGTTGTGTTGCTCTCTGAAACAAAGCTGTTTTTAATCCTTTAGTGAAAGTGCTCTTGCTTTGAGCACTGCGGACATCTAGAGGCAATGAATTCCACTTAATAGGACCACTCACACTGAAGCATCGGTCATAGTAAGCCGCTTTGTTGACTCTGTCATAACAGATTTATAAGGAAAGGAATGCGAAGGATATTAGGAATTGGTCGAAAAGAGAAATCTATTATTGTTTTCGAGTGTCCCGTAAGAGCCGGCTAATCGAAAATACAACAGGCAACAATAACATCTCACATAGTTCAGCAATGAGGTTCACCACCCATTCTGAATATAGTGCCTTTTTAGGTGAGACGAGACTGGTGTGTGGGTATACACAGATTGTTGTGCTCCCTTTTATAAGGCAATGCACACCTGCACACCTTTCGCTGGTTAACCCACATTGTCGGATATGCCGTGATGGTATGAATGAAAAAAGAGAAAGAGGAGAGCTTGCGAAAACATTAGTCACAAGAAACCATCAGTTATTCGGGGATTTAATAACTGATGATTTAAATCTAATAATAGACATATTAGAGAGGTCCTATATTCTTAAAGAACACTATTTTTTTTGACAACGTATTTTTTTGTTGCGGATGCGGATGGCTGAATGGTTAATATACCTACTCTTCCCAACTATTTTCTTTTTTATATTTTAATATACCTGTGCTAAAAAAATATTTTTGCAATTGTTAAATAATTTATGTATTTAGTTTAAACTATTTAAAAGAACTTTTAAAAGGTTTATATCCTGTTAATATAATTATACCTATTATAAATTCATATTGTAAACTGTTGGTTCTTTAAAATCAATAAAATAAAACTTATTAGCAAACGTAAATTTGAGCTTGTCAACGTTGTTGAGATACATATTATGCCAATAAAATAAACAAAATGAAAATATTAACGCATTTTTATAACCACCTTGAAAAATAACGCAAACATAAATATAATCCATTGAAATGTTTATGTTGTCAGTATGTCTGTCTGTCGTGTATACATATTTAATATGTTAAAACAACAATCAATTTTCTTATTATAAAGCAACGCCGACCATACGATTTGTGAAGGGTATAAAACGATCTTCAAAACTCACTATCTGCCGCGATTTATGGGCATATGAAATACATGAATGGGAAAATATTTACATTGTAGTAAATAATATATGGCATAGAAATAATATTATTAAAATATAATATTAAAAATGCTAATAACATTGAAAGTGTGATGGTTTATGTGTGAAGGAATCAATAAACAAGTCACTTTCCTCACACATCGCTTTCACTTTTGCCCCGAATGAAGGTGTTTTAACTCCTCACTACACCATGGGGATGGGATATAGTGGGGAGATATGAATTTTTAAAGTTATTTTTTTCATTGCAGATATATCTGTGTGTGTGCTGTTTTGTGGTGTGCTATGAACGGCATTTTTTTTAAAGAATGAATATGTCCTTCTAGTAACAAGTATATATACATCCTCATACGTTCCCTAAATTAAGCAGAAATGCTTGTACCATAGGTGAACAAAATCGGTCGCGGCAGGATTCGAACTAGCGAGCACTGGATTACAAACCCAGCGCGCTAACCACTCTGCCACCACCCATCTACTCTCTATTTCTCCTACGAATGACCAGGCATTTGCGCATGTTAAGCGTAGGTACTTATCCCCGTTTAACAACCATTTCTTTTTAACCTTCAAGCAACGGTGAAAATAAATGAGGTAAAAAACCCAAGTCAATTTTGTGAAGTGTTTTTATTTTTAAACAATAAAGACAATAACTTGATTTCATTCTAATTTATATAAATATTAAGTTTATGAAAACAAATAATGACATTAATAAGGAAAATAATTGAATTTATTTTGAATGTCATTAAATAATGACAAAAAAAAGGAAATATGATTTATTTTAAATTATTTGAAAATATTACATATCTGAGAGCAAAAAAATACAAAAAGTTGAATATTTTACCTGTCCATTTTTATTTCTCTTAACTGGTTAAAGTGACTAACCTGGGGTAATATTTTCCATGTTGCTATTACACTGTTAATAACTACACTGGGGATGACTTATACGTATGATTAGTCGATCGTTTGTTTCGGTGGGCGGTACCTGCGCAAAGGGGGTCTTAAACGGTTCTTAGTTGGTCATTCTTAGCAGGAATTCAGAATACTTTCAAAATCTAATGGCAACGCTTTACTCCTCACTATACAAAGTGGTATGAAATTTGTATGAAATATTTTCAGCATTTTCATGAAACGAGATTGATTATTTTGATTTAAATATTTTACTATGAAAACTTGAAAATTCTTCAATGCCATAACATGAAAGTGAAGTGCCTATATTCCCTTGGGTTAGTGGGGAGTAAAAAGAATCATGCATAGTATGAAAAAGAACAGAGAAGACATAAAAATAGACAGAATTTGACAGACGAAATTTGAATTCGATGTCCGAGGGAATTTCTTTGGACCCATTGGACATGCGGAGCTTGTAGCCACAAAGGGCAACTTTAGGGCTTTCAAGACTTTCTGTCTTAAATTCGGTGCACTCTTATCTTCCCAATCACTGAGCAGTGAGCCAGTTGTTTCCACATGATTAGCTCTCTTTGGCACATTAAGGGCAGTGTCTGCAAGGTTTTAGAGTTCTCCGGACTCTTCGTATGTTCTTTATGTGTTCTATCTCAGAGTTTTGCAAGGGGCCGTTATTAGTCCCCATAAGCAGAACGGGCGGTGGTGGGGGAAGAACAGACGAAGTTTGAACCCGAAAATATTTCAAATGAACAAACACAACACCATAAGTCATATTTGAATAAAATAAATAACGCACATACATCTGAGCAGGTAATACGACCCCAATCACACGGTCTCATGTCGGTTAATTAAAAATATTAATTATTTAAATTTATCGCGGTGTAGTTTATTAGTTCGCATGTTGTGTCTAATTTTAATTATATCGTCGAGGTATTCGAGCGTTATTCGTTTCAATTTGTGTGCGGCGACATTGAAAAGCGGTGCGAACGAATTATAGCGAAATGAGGCGCATACCTCAACGGACAAAAATCACTTTTGGAGTGATATATTATGGTCGTCCGTGTACGTACATACATAAATAAAACCTAGTGATTTCATTAACATTCTCTCTGGGACAGACAACACGAGTCCGACATATTCGAATTATAATAGCTATGTGAATTTTAAATTGTTGTATTAAATTTAGATTTGTCCGCTAGGTAGGTGCCCCCGACCGACGGACGCTCGTCAAACTAACGACAATTTCGCCAACGCAACACGAACTAAAGTTTCGTTTTAAATTCAAATTTTACTATAGTAGTGGTGAATTTGAAAATTGGTTTGGAATATCATCGACAGATGGCATTTACATATCCAGCGTCAAAATCTGAGTTAAACGACACAGAATAATCAAATGAAGATATTATTTTATAAAATTAATGTAGTTATCTAAATCTTATAATTGTTGTATGTATCTATTATTTACTGAACAATTAACCATGTATGATTAGGTTTTCCCCTAATTCTTAGTAATTACTTGTATTCAGCTTTCTTTTCTCTGTATGTATTAACTTTGTAATCTCCCTAATACCTCACGCATCCCCCATTGGCCATTTGCTATGTAACATTTTGTTTTAATTTTGTATTTAGTTTGAATTTTGCCTCTGATGATGCTGGCTGAGTCCAGTGAAAGCGCTAAGGCATTAAAAAAAACTCATTGTGGATTATAACTGTGTTATTGAATCATTTAAATAAATCCTTCAATTTCATAAATATACTAGTTTTAAACTGTGACAAATAATATACTAATTTTTAGTTTAACAGTAAAAACAACGGAAATTACAGATGAATATAACGGTGAACACATGTTCATAATATATTATACACCATCTTTGTCTTTCATTCTTACTATGAGTCCTGTCTATATCCACTTTTCTTTTGCTATGCTCTCATCACATTGGATAATTTCGTCTGTCTGCGAATCCTCTTCCTGTCTATAGAAGTTTATAAGCCACCAATTTTCTTTCCATTTTGTGCTATTCGCAGTACTACACAATAAAATGTTTAAAGAAGTACCTATACATGCATTTGTTGTGTCAAGGCAGGATTATTGCAATGCTATTTTTGCTGGTTTACCCAAGTATCAGCTTGATTAACTGCAAATAGTATTTAACGCAGCTGCTGCGAAGTTGATATATGAAGCTGACAAAAGATGTAGCATAACACCTCTTCTTAACGAACTAAACTGGTTGCAATGTCCCGGACGAGTAGACTAAGGTATGCCTGATAGTGTTTAAGGCCCTGAATGACTTGGCTCCACATTAGATCCAAGAACTATGTCAAAAGAATGTTCCATTAGGAAGACAGCTTACACTGAGATCACAGCGTTTTTTAAGAATTAGAATCAATAAGGCAGCTTACTATGATCGCAGTTTCAGTGTGAACGGGCCTTTAAAGTGGAATAAATTCCCCTAACAAACGTGGAGCTCAGAGCATTGACATTTTCGGTAGACTTATTAAGACTGCCTTGTTCCCAAGACCCAACAAAAGATCTATAGCGCGATTGGAGTGATCATGTGTCACTAAACGGCGCTTTATAAATTATTATTATTAAGTAAGCAATATACTGTTGTATTTTTTTTTAATTTAGTTATTTGTAATAATTAGTAGATAAGCAGGTGTTAATTTCTGTAAGGCAATTTTTTCCAACCAGCTAAAAAATATAAAGCAATGTATAAACTCACCTCGATTTTTGTGGATCGCCGAACTTGGCGCTCAAAGCATGGATGTTATATTTATATATTTTGTAAACAAAAATATGCAAAAAGTCAGGTTGAATCTCTTCTGACCAGCCAATCGTTGCACTGTTGAGTTGGGAAACCCTCGCCATGACTGACGGGCCTACTTGTTAGTGGTTGGACTCTTAGTGGAAGTGGTATGAAATATCCTTGATGGTAGTTTCTTGTTATTATGTCCGACGAGCAGCCGCTCCGGGGATGAAAAGAGCTACATGTTCTAAAACGTTCCCTATGGAGTAGGGTAGGAGACTGTGAATTATGTTAAGTGAAGTTGACCTACCAAGGTAATTCGTTTTATTTGGCTCATACATTAGCAGTCGTGATGATACCTTGAAAGAATTGATCCTTATTCCATTTCAACCCAAAAATATGTGTGATTTAGAAAATAAAAATTGCCAATTATAAAAACCAACAGATGGGCAACACCCATCATAAATCACGTTACGCGGTTGATGATATGTAGCAAATCCTGTTTAATTCTTGAAGTTCCTCCCATATTTTTTTTGCCAGTTTTACCATATTATGTAGAATTTGAAATAAAATATGTAAAATCTCCTGACGACATTTCAATTTATTTAACTGTTACTTATATAAGTAAGCCAGTTTATCATAAATATTATAATGGTGACAATTTAGGTAATCATAGTGAAAAATAAATTATTATATAATATAATCGTATTGCGTTTATTGTGGCTTCGTAAATAATATTTTTTATTACGCCATTAAATAATGTTCGTCTTGAAATAAACCACATACTTTTTTGTGAGTAGGTATTATTTCTGTAAGGTTTTATTAACGCTTCCGATCGCGCTGTAAGAATTTTATTGTACCTACAGATAGCAGCTAGATCTGGTAAAGAGACGTTTCCGTTCTTTGTACCTGAAGACCTTTTAATAGAATTAATAACTTGATTAAAAACCGGTAACAGAGATCTCAATGTATCCATCCGCTGGTTGTGTTGTGATAATCTATCTACTTGGTGTTCCACGTGGTATTACGTTTGACATAGAGAAGTAATATATTGATGTTTCAGTTTTATCGGTGACAAAATCTATGTTTAGGCAACAAAAATTCTGATACATCGATTGTAATTTTTTGGCAAATATAAAAACATTCGCTGCGTTCAATCTCTGTTTAAAACAAGTGGGTTGTGGCCAACGCTATACACCTCACTACCAAGTCATTCCACAAAGTGCCTACCTATACAAATTAGGCACTGAAAAAAATAATTGTGACCACTGAACTGGCTACCTGCGTTTTTAGCCAAACCTTTGTTATTAGTTATTTAAGTTTATATGTTTATGACTGTACTGTTTGGTTAAACACACAAAATATTTAGTAGATTTAAAAGTTATGTTAAAATTAACCGAACTATTGTGATTACAAAACGAATTGTTTTGTAATCACTATATAGTTCGTATATAGTTCATTATATTAATGTAGTTCGGTTATTTTTAACATAACTTTTTTTTTCAGTGTGTATGGAAATTTTTCAGCATTTTCATGAAATGTTTTTACAAAAAGATCAGATATCCTTAAAAATTCAATGGGGTCTAAGCGAGTATAAGATACACAAATTTGCAAAATTTGAATGATAAATTTAGTCTATAATCGATAAAGTAGAATAAACACGCCTTACATAGCACATAGTACACAGCACATACACACACAGATACATTGTGATTAAACTTTCAGAATACAATCTCAGCATGATGCAAGTTGATTATTTGCAATAAAAAATAACATTCATAACTCCCCACTATATCCCCTTGGGGTAGTGAGGAGTAAAAATATATAGATATGTTAAATTATATATTTTTCATCATTATAATAAAAAATTCCAAGAAACATGTACATGTAGGAACTTCTAGAAGGTATTTCCCTAAAATTAGCAATTGTTTTTGCTACAAGTGAACAAAATCTGTAGGATTTGAACCCAGTTCTAATGAATTACTTGTACATTTCACTTACATTTCTGCCACCAACCTATGTATAATACTTTCAACCCAAGTCATACTTTAAAGTTATATCCCTATTATTGGAGTAGACAGATAAAACCAGGCGCCATACACTTCTGTCTGAGCATACATTCATCGCCCTACAACTCGTTAGTACGTTTTCTCATAAACGATCGTCTGTTATTTTTACTTTTCACATTTCCTTCTTTCTGAATATTATACATTTGGTCGTTCAAAACAAAGCTCACCGGAGTTTAAGGTTTTTGTAAATTAAAAAAAAACACGGATGTTTCATCGTTTTTTGATTTTCTGTCAAATGAATTGCTGCTCGCATTCTGATATGTGAACTTCACGAGTCTATACTATCAATATATATCACACTGTACATTGTGTATCTATCAAATCTTTTTATTTAATTGGACAATAAAAAATGGTTGCTTTGTTGTTCAGTGCGGTTAACCTAACTGATTCAGTTCACATGCCTGTTGTATCCAGCGGTTACTATAATGTATACATCAGATTTTTTATTATAGCTTCAAATCAATTTTGGTCCATTGCACAACAGTTGGCTAATATTAAATAACAACAAAGAACATCCATTGCTTAATTTCATCTACATTATTTTGACTTAATAATTTTTCTTAGTGGTGCAGTGGTCAAAGTTGGACCACCGTTGTGTTGCGGTTAGAAAATCCTTTTTAAAATAAACATATTCATACCATCATAGCATATCCTAGCTATGATGGTATGAATATATTTATTTATCATCATAGGTATGTCTGGCACCTGGGAATGGTTGCGTTTATCTGTGCGCATTCTCTTCCTATTGGTGAAATTTCCAGATTTTAAAATAAGTCTTTTTTGTGCTCTTATATGTAGCATCCATCTGACTACAATGAAACTTGGTGATTTATTCAACGCACACCCGGAAAGATTTCTGAAAAAAATCTTTTTTTTTGTATATTTCTTTTACATATTTCAGTAAAGGTAAGTTATGTACATATGTATTTCAGAAACGGGCGGATTTCATAGGTAGGTACAAATAACATACAAGAACAAATTATATTGAAATGATGATACTATCTGCAATTTTCACCTATAAAGTGGATGCGCACTGATAAATGTAACCACTCCCAGGTGCCAGACTTACCTTTTTTATTCCAATATTCGATAGGAAAGAATATATCAAAAAACCAGCCATTTAACGAAATATAAACATATTCATGAGCTGCGCCACATATGTTGAGCTGAAGAGGGCTGCAGAAGATAGAGCGAAGTGTAAATCGAGATGTAGACTTCTTCTGCAAACCAATCCGCAGGATTCAGACTGGAGAGAGAAACACATTCATCGAAAACTAACTGGTTAAAAACCAACCAACCAAAGCAACGTGAGGCCATAGATAGTTTAGTGGTAGGTATGTACATTCAATTTAAAGCAAACGGAAAGAAACACGTAACATTATGTCAGAGTAAATTCACAGCAACAAAGAAATGAAGGAAATAGAGGTTGAGGGAGGGAACGGAGAATGGATATGGGGTGTCAGTTAAGAATTATTAGACAGGTATCAATGGTATCAATCAATGGTATCAACAGGTATCAATTTTATCATTGGTCTGTTATTTAAAAATAACCCTTGCAATAGTTATTTTAGCCCTACTGTTTCATTGCAATCAACTCCCTTTGGCACTTGTCTCTGTCAGATTTAAGAGCTATCCGGACATTTATTTTATTAACGTGCTTTTTCAGAGTTCTACAAGGGGCGGCTGTAAGTCACCATAAGCAATACGGATTTCCGAGGAGGAAGTACAGGTAAAACAGTTCCTATCGCATTCATTGCTTTTCAATTGTTATGCACATTATTGATAAATGTAATTCCTTTAAATGAAATCGAATCTTTGCGAAAGTTGAATCAGACGTTGGGGAAAATTCGCATGGGAGTTTTACAATATCAGCATTCCTTGACATTACAGCGTGCATCCAGCATTCCGTTTAAAAAAATCTTTACCTATCTTTCATGAAAACAGGATTCTTATTTTTAAATCCCTACTTTTTTCTTTGTGTGACACAATGACAATTTTACAATGATCTTGTATCATTGAACGACATTTATTAAACGAACAGCACTTATTTATTCATCTTCATGTACAACCAAATGTACAAGAGCGGGTTTGTTACCATAAGGCAATTTCTGAAGTCTCTAAAGTTTAATTGACACAATATTAGATATGTTTTTAGAAAGACAAATAAATATAAAGAAAGAAAAAAAAAACACCTCACATAGCAATGAAGAAAAGAGGGGAGGGTATGGAAGGATAAAGAATGAATTTCCAGGAACTATTTCACAAATATTTTTTTTTATGTTTACCTTTAAATATTTGTATTGTTTAAAATAACGTTACTTCATCACTTAGGCCATTCCATAGTCTAGCTGATAGTACTTGAAAAGAAGCGCTGAAAACTTCTGTATTGTGAATGCGGTACGTTCAACAGATTGAAGGGGTAGACCGTGACTTGACTGGAAAACGACGTTATTTTTTAAATATTGTGGTGAATAATCTTATGAAGTAATAACAGTAGATTATTATTATAGTTGGATAACTTTTATAGCGCCGTTTTCGTGGAAAATCACCTCAAGGGCGCTTTACATTAAATTAATTAAATTCAACATTAAACTGATACACAATTAAATTAAACAATAAGTTAAAATTAAACTAAACATTAAATTACATTAAATTAAATGTTAAATTGACAGACAATTAAATTAAACTAGACGTTTAAGGCTTAAAATCCTAAAAATCTTAACTAAAAAACTAGACGTTTAAGACTTAAAATCCTAAAAATCTTAACAAATCTTAAAATCTGTGTTTTTGGACTCAGTTCCATTCTATTTTAGGTAATTGCCATGTAACGTTTAGAAGTAAGTAATTAAAGAGTTGATGTCGACTATCTCGTATCTTTGATTAAATTAAAGATAAAATTTAAATACAAAATAAATACTATAAAGAATTGTGTTTTCTCGTTTCTTATCTTGTGTTTTTTATCAAAATATCGTATCGTTTGTGAATATACGCGTTGACACATTAAAAAAAATGCGTTTGTCAAAAAAGCGATGAGTTGATTTAATCGCTCCATCTGTTTTTGGCCAAGCATATGGTGTAGATATAATAATTTAGCACGCCAACGAAATAAATGCACGATAAATCAGAGTAAAAAATAAAATCTGGCGAATAGAGTTTGATAATATGATTAACATCCCCGCGACATGACAGGGTGAATTATGACGTAACAACAATAACAACCCCTAGTTTTCCAATTACAGACTCAAACGCTGAAAAATTATACCAAGGAAATTAGATACAGCACAGCGGAGAGGGAATTGCACGCCAACAGGTCGAGAAATAATAATGGTATAGAGACAGGAAAAAAAAAGATAATAATTAGATAGAGATACATTGAATACATTGTTCAATAAAGTACACCACAAGTATTTGTATCCTTAACTCCGATGCAATAGTAAAAAGTTATTATTCCGTATATTTTTGCATATAAAAAGAATGTTACAGCGTGATTGAAGATTGGAAAATGATATAGAAAGTAAGGTAACGGCAGCAAATCGAGAGAACGGTACATAAGAAATAATAATCTCAAGGACATCAAAGCTCGCTGTGCACAATGCAATAGTCGTTCCAACAAATAATGTATGCAAGCGAGACATGGACATGGATGAAAACGCATAAAAGTAAAATTAGCACTGTGGAAATGAGGTCCCTAAGAAGATCGTGTGACAAAACAATAATTTATGATAGGATAAGAACATTAAGATATCAGAAGAGAATTTAATATTGAAAGATGGTGTGGGTTGAATGAAGATAAATGCTTTGCTATGGTTCGGACATGTGGATAGAATGAACGCTTGACAAATAAAATATACAATGCTGAAAAGAGTGGAATGAGATGTAGGAGCCAGCCGAGGAAAAGTTGGCATGATCGTGCAAATGAGATATAAAAAGTTAAAATAATAGGAAACCATGCACTTATGTCGCAATGAATGGATGTAAATGTGTCGAAATAGAAGAGTCTGACGAAATGTTCTCTCTGGCTACAGCGTGACGTTATGTATATTTTGTATCAAAATATCAAAGCCTATGCCAGCAAGTTCTGAATTCGATTAACAGCAGAATAAAAATTTATTTTCAATTATTTTTCTCCTTCTGAGCTGAACACTAGTATGAAATTCGAAGATAGTTGGTAAAATCTCTGTGGTGGACCATCCCTACGATGTCCCCAGATCACTACTGAATTGTCATTGCTACCAACACAAGCGGATGTTATAAATAGTAATTCCCACTTTTACAATTCATTCGGAATTTCTCCAGTCGCCGTGGCCTGACGTATTGCGGACTCTCCTCTACGTTCTTATTAAGCGTGAATATAATAATTATTAAAACAAATACTATGTAAAACATTAATCGAAATAAATATATATCAGAGTGAGTACCTACTATCTTTTATTATTTGAATTATCAGTTGCACCCAAAGACCAGGTCTTTGATCTCCCTATATCTCTTCTACCACTTATTCGACACTTGCACATCTGATTTCGAACTTGTGGTATAATAATGAAATCCAATCAGCCACAAAAGGAATATGCATAAGCATCTAGCCACCTCAACCAAACTCAACAAAACACAGCATCCGTTCAAAGAAAGAAAGTCAATGTCTTGGGTAACAAAGAAACACTTAATATCACATAAGTATGTATATTCTATCATAAAACTCTCCGAAACACTTTCCACGGCCGAAGTTATATAATCGTTTAAGTACTGGGAAGTGCGGATAGTTGAACATCCGGTAGTATAAACATTAATGCCAACAGGGCAGTATTAAAACGATGAAGATATAGAATATATACTTAGCGTGTAGTGAGGATAAAAGTTTAATTAAGAGATATGGGGAATTTAATGGGTTTGAAACAGTTAAAACAAAAAAGGACATTACACGTTTGACCGCCACAATTGAATTTGAAGAGCGACTAACATGTTCAATGTACATATTTCCCTTTATTTAAAATTTAAAGTGGACTGACGATATGATAATTTTATATCACAGACATTTTAAATATTCTAGATGGTATATATTTTAGGTCAAGTTTAATTACATACACTAGAAACTCGATTATCCGTCAAACGACATCACGTGTCTCCGTCGAATAATGAACAATATTGCGTGTCACACACTCTGAAAAAAAGAAAATTTAAAAACCCATAATTCCGTATTCAATATCAAAAATAAAGATTTTCTAACTGAAATTCTGGTTTGTAAATCAATGTTTTTTTTTTAAACAAATGAATATGTCCTTGTTAAACAAGTACATATACATCTGTTCTTCCCCCACCACCACCCGTTCTGCTTATGGGGACTAATAACGGCCCCTTGCAAAACTCTGAAAGAACACATAAAGAACATACGAAGAGTCCGGAGAACTCTAAAACCTTGCAGACACTGCACTTAATGTGCCAAAGAGAGCTAATCATGTTGAAACAACTGGCTCACTGCTCAGTGATAGTGAAGATAATAGTGCACCGAATTTAAGACAGAAAGTCTTGAAAGCCCTAAAGTTGCTCTTCGTGGCTACAAGGTCCGCATGTCCAATGGGTCCAAAGAAATTCCCTCGGACATCGTCGTAGAGTTCTCGTCGGAATGTTGACACGGAGAAGTTAGTGCATTCCCATAGGATATGCTCAGAAGTCTGTTCAGGGTTATCACAAAGCTGACATGAGGACGAATCGGATAAGTGAAAACGAAAGAGATAACTTTTGAAACTGCCGTGTCCAGTAAGGAATTGCGTGGTCCAATAATCGGGAACAATCCACGAGGAAAAAATTCGAGTCCTCACATCAGGAAGAAATAAAAATGTCAGTCTGCCCACGGAAGAAGAAGACCAGCGACGTTGCCAAGCATCTAAAAGAGAACTCCGGGCCAAGTTCTCAATCTCTCCACGAACTGTGGGTAAATTTACAGGTGGGAGAGAAACACCACCCAAAATTGAGCTTCGACCTCTATACAGGTTGTGAATTGAAGCTCGTCGCTGTGTTTCCAGATCAAGGGGAGCCATACCTGTGAGAATAGAAAGTGTGTCGGTAGCGCAGGTTCTGTAAGCCTTTGCTAAAGCTATTAGAGCGAAGCGCTGTCCAGAAAGCAGCAGACGTCTAATGTATTGGGTTTCACAACGATGAGCCCAACAAGGAGCGGCATAACACATAATACTCAGAAAGGTAGCGTTGTAAAACAGTCTTGCTACTGGAAATTTAAGGCCCCAACTAGCTCGAGCAAGACGTGAAATCTTTTGGAAGGCTATTTTTGCACTATCGGATACAGCACGAACATGGTATTGGAAAGTTAGGCCTCTATCTAGTGTAACACCCAAAACTTTGACCCTATCCTTAAATATTACACGCGTATTGATAAATTTGATGGAGGGAGGACTTTTCATTATGCCTTTTAACACTAACCCATACGTCTTCTTAGGTGCGAAATTGAGTCTATGACTTATACCCCAATCTGCAACAGAAGAAAGTAACTGAGTAGCTGCGCGCTCAATAAGTGCTCGGGTGTTACCTTGAATAAGGATTGTAGCATCATCGGCATATGCCAAAATACTGCAGCCCGTAGGCGTTGAAAGTGATAGAAGTTCGTCGAACAAGATGTTCCATAACAGTGGACCCAGAACAGAACCCTGAGGGCACCCGATGCTAATTGGTCGCCAGTGCAAATCTTGTCCCCCGGGCATGGCCACATGTCTATTAGTAAAATAGCTCTTCACTAATTTATATATGTTGCTAGGAACCTTACGGTCTCGAAGTTTTTTTAAAATTAGAGGCCACCAGGCATTGTCGAATGCTCCCGCAATATCAAGAGATATAGAGATAACATATTTACTATCAGAGCTTCTAACAATATCAGATATAGCCAAGATAGCATCAACCGTTGATTTCCCAGCGCGAAAACCGAACTGACGATCGGACAGTGGGTGGGTACTGGAAAGATGATCTTCTAAGCGTCGACATATAAGCTTTTCTAAGACCTTACCCAAAATAGGTAGTAAAGTAATCGGTCTATATGATTTTGGGTCAGAAGGATCCAGGTCACTACGCTTGGGAATAACAGTCATTAAACCTGTTTTCCAACAATCCGGAAAGTAGCCTTCTCGCAAGCAATTGTTGTACAATAAGATAATCTCGTGGCGAGCTATGTGCCAGCACCTTTGTACGAGAGCTGCGTCAATGCGGTCAATGCCAGGAGATTTGTTTTGGTGAAGATTCTTGATTATAAAATCGAGCTCATCGAAATTGGCGAAGGTCGATATGGGAGTTTGCGGGATATCGGATTGGTTATTGCGTATTTGTGAATGAAGAGGAGTATCAGATGAAATGTCATCAGAAGAAATAAGTATGTCAAGTAGCGTGCTTGTCGTCGAGTCAGAGTCTATTGTGATAATTCCAGTTCGTGGATCACGGATACACGAGACTGACGCATTTGGATATTTTTTCATTGATGCATATCTAAACACAGCACCCCAAGGATCTGTGGTTGAAACCTCAGATACCAAACGGCGCCATGCATCAGACTTGGCACGAGAAATCTCGCGTTTGTAGATATTATTTGAGCGTCTATACTCACATTGAAGTACAGTTACAAAGTCATTTGAACTTCCTCGACGACGGGCCGCTCTCAATGCGCGGTGAGCTCGAGTCGAAGTTCGTTTAAGGATGTCTAAGCCAGGATGCCACCATTCATTAGGAGACATATGACTAGAAGAAGATCTGCCGATCGCCTTCTCGGCACAATAAATTATACTCTGCGTAAAAGATGAGGCCATTTCCGCAGTAGTACAAGATCTACAAGATAAACGATCCAGCGAGCATTCAAAGTAGCGGTCAAAGTCTAACCAACGCCATCTGTCACACCTTGTCCGGAATCTTCTAAGCAAAGGTTTCGCTAAAGGAATTGGGGGTACATTGGAAATAATCTGAAACGTGATAAGGTTATGGTCACTACACGAGGCATCCTCGTCAACAGACCAATTCCATATTCTGTGGTTAATCTGAGGTGTAGCTAAAGTGACATCTATATGACTTGTACCCATGTGGTTGGAGAAGGTAGGTGGACTGAAAGGATTGTTCAACACACTCAAATTATGGCGAGAGATAAAATCTTCGCAGCTTACACCTCTGGTGAATTTCCTGGACCCGAAAGTGGTAGTGTTACACCATAGAATAGATTCGGCATTAAAATCACCTCCAATAATTAATGATGCGTTGCCGAGTTGACCCAATATAATATCCAGTTGATCCAGAAAACGAAATTCAGATTCACTAAACTGAAAATATATCGAAATAATATAAAACGAATCACTTGGAGAAGAAATCTGGACTACAACCAAGTGACTAGAAGATAAGTGATCCAGGCATATGAAGTTAATGTTGGGATTGTAAATAGCTATACAGCTCATCGGAGGGTTCGTTGAGGTACAGCTCGAAGCCATAGCAACTCGAACACCCGGACCAAATGATGGCACAATTCCATCTCGAGAGTACGGCTCTTGGATAAGACAAACATCAATGTTCATGCGATGAGCAGACTGACTGAGTTCGGCTGAAGCCGATTGTCCACGGCCAAGATTAAGCTGACCAAATTTAACAGAAGCATTACACGCCATAGTCAATATTGAGTAAAGCTCTGCTGACTGTTGCTTGATAAGCTGGATAGTCATTAGTGCCTGATCGGTGTACTGCTGGTTTGTTAAACAACTTACAAACAGCGCATGTGGGTTGATTGGCTCTATTCGGACATGACACGTAAACGTGTTCCGTTGAAGCACAATGTGAGCATCTGACGGGTTCTTTGCAAGTTTTTGAACCATGGCCGTACATTCGACAACGGCCACAAATACTGACTGGAAGAAAATCTGTAACACGACAGACATTCCAGTCCACATACACCTTTCCTAAATTGATGAGGCTATGGCGAACGGCAGCAGGTACTGAAAAAACTCTATCGCAAGTCGGGCCAACTGTAGGTCCTGTTAGATGACTGAATACTGCAGTTTTAATGGCATGCTCTTTTGTATTCTCTGCAACTATCTCTAAAAATTCGTCATTAGACAGGTCCCGTGGCACATGACTAAACCTCACACGAGGTTGTCTCTTGGTAGCGAGTCGCGCGGTCAAGGTCGTTGATGCTTTTATTGCCGGGGCATTCAGCAACTTGATGGAGTCTTCCGTGGTGGCCGTGTTAACAACAACGCCGTGACCTCTTATGGTACGTACACTTGTGACGCGAGCACCTACGTCGGAAGGCTTAATGGCTGCATTCAGGATTTTCCTGGTTTCCATCGATGACTTGACTTCATCGTTTGTGGGAAAAATGCAGACGGCAGGTTTTGCAGGGAGTGCAGGAAATCCTCCCTTGGATAAGGGTGGTGGACCTGTCACTTGCGTGGCATACAGGGAGGTCGGGCGGTCGTTGAGTTTATCGGCAATTTTATTCATTACCGGTGCAATCTGTGTCTCAGTGGTATCAATCTTTTCACACAGATGCAAGATTTTTTCATCTCGGCTGGAAATTGTTGTTTTCAGGCAAGATATGACGCCCCTTGCTTCCGCCAACTCAGTCGACAGATCACCAATAAATGATAATAGGCGCTGAGCTTCACGACCAACACGAATGAGATGCGACTTCGATATTTTTGAGTGTTTTTCCACAATGTCTTGAATATTACTCAGGCATACGTAGGCTGCTTCTATTTTAGAAGATGGCAAATAATCATTTTCTCGCTCATCTTCTGTATCAGAGTCTGAACTCATATTCTCGGATTCAGTGGTCGGGGCAGGGACTGCAGATGACAAGGGCAGGGGAGGAGGTTTTATGGAGGCAAGGGAGGAAGGGACGACAGAAGGACTAAAAGTTCTGGTTCTTGAACTGGGAGGAGAGTCATTGGCGATTGCCGGCAGACTCAAGAGTTCTTTCTGCCTCTTCCGCTTTCGTTCCCTTTTTGTCATCCTATAATCAGATTCCTCCATCGATGTGAAGGGTCATGGATTGGACAGCAGGAAAGGTAAGCCACTGGAAGATAAGCAACAGAGCTGCCCTAACAGAATAACAAAGGACTGTACGACCAAACCTAGCCCACGAAAATTGCAGATATTGCAGTCTTACAAGTGACTGGGACAGGTAGGAGTATAATAAATTAATAAATAAATAAACGACGGTTAGATGCTAGGAGACAAGGGAACGATATGAAGAGAAAATAAAAAAAATAATTTTTATAAAGGATGGAGTAAAATACTATGTAAGAGAAAAAAGAATAGATAATAACACAAATAATTAAAAAAATAATAATAATCGGCAAGCGCCGTAAAGTATAATGTACAAAGGTTTATACCAAAACAAATATATAGATAGGTACAGAATAGGTACCAGAAAGCAGTACTTGCTATAAATTACTAGAACAAATAAAAGGAGTGAAAGAAAACAATTAGGTACATATAAATATATCAAAATATCTCTCAAGTCTTAATATTAGTAGAGAGTAAAAACTATGAATATAATAATATTATAATATAAAAATACAAATGATTTAATGCGGTGCGGGAACGGGATAAGTCAAGGGGGTGAGGGGCGTCTCTTTGACGGGCGGCCTGTATCTATGAATTTATGCTTTTCAACGCCGAAAGGGCGTAAGCGCCAGTATGGGGAGCGCAGAAAGACGTTAATATCTGATCAACGGCAGTTGGCAGACACTATCTTCCGCGAACTTTTCTGTGCACAATTTAATTCTACATTCAATGACACTAGAGTCAGTGACGTAAAATAAAACACACGAGCAACGCACACCAAAATGTCAAAAAAATAAATTGAAATCACGATAAAATAGTAAAAAATAGTAATAAAGTACATAAGTTATATATTATTGAAATCACGGGAAAATTCCCTGCACAATGATATATATAAAGTACACAAAAGAAAACAAAAAAAAAATAAAATGTTATTTTTCAGGCACGAGAAAAAACATTCAAAACACTTTAAAACCTAAAAATAACACCCGAAATACACAAAAAATACATCACCACAAACAGGATACGGCAACAAATCACTTAAAGCAAAAAATAAAAGATTTCATACGATAAAAGACACAAAATAAGCAAAATAAACTCAGAAGTAAACAAACACAACTTGACAGCGATGAAGGTAGTCTGTAATCAGACTACCTTCATCGCTGACTACATATACATCTTCATACGTTCCCTAAAATAAGCATAAATCAGTTTCGGAACTAACTGTTCCTTCATCCGACTACCTTGCAACTAAAACATAAAATGTCGGTGTGCAGGGGCGGTTCTAGTTTGGGGTGGCTTTTATTGGAAGAAGGATTATGTTGATAAATCGAAGAGAATGGAAAAATATTAAATACTGGACTGAAAGATAAATTTAATTGATTATTATGATGTAGGTATGCGACCATACATAAAATTAAATAAAATTGATTATTCAATATAATTTGATTGATTTTTTTAATTTTTTTTTCGTGACTCAAGAATAATAGGTACAGAAATAAACAATAAAAAAAAGTAATCCCTTTAATTAAGATACTTTTGACCCGATTCACCATCATTCATGTACATGTTATAGTTGTCACCAAATATTTTTAGCCATTTCGCTGAGAAGGAGGACGATTTGCACATATACCAATGAAGCAAAAATAGACACCTGGAAGCATAGATATTTGGCAATATTTATAATTAATTTAGTAAAATTTGTGTAATGGATTTTCTAGTCTTATTGTGGGTAGATAATTGTCTTATTTAATGTATTTTATAATGGTGATTGTTTATTACCGTAAATAAATACGTATGTAAATTGTGATATTTGAAAAAAAGCAACGTTCAATTATCCGTACTCGCAGATAATCCGAACAACGAATAACCCTCGCTTTACGGTGTAATCACTCTCTGCTAGTTGAAGAATTAAATTCTTCAGTAAGAGCCTGTAAAGTAGAGTTAGAGGTATTCAACAAAAACTTAGTTATGACTAAATCTCTTTTTATTTCTGTTTCTCTCGTCTCTCTGTCTGGACCGTAGTTATATTACATTTAACGATGCTACAAAGATGACGTTAATTCTCAACTTGCTACTTAAAATTATACAGTTCGTTAAATTAAAGGCAGAATATTCAAGCGGAAAAGTGAAATAACAAACACCAAAATACACATATTTTTATATATTGTTTAACAAATAAAGCATGATATTTTATAATTCAATTATATTTTTTATACTGAAGTGCCGAGATTGGCAATCTAGAGGACTTCATGAGCACTTCGTGCTATGCTTTTTTTGTCGCTCATTTTTCATTTAGAGTTCCATGAAGGGGCCGTTTACAGTCCCCATATGCAGAGCGGGTGGTGGTGGTTGAAGTAAACAAAAAAATATATACATTGTACTCACCTTAACAATCAAATATTGATTTAATTTCAATTAACACAATAATTCAATTAATTTTTTTACGTAGAACACGGGAATGTCCTTAACATATTGGAGAGTTATTTAACCTACTGAAAATGTGAGGTAAATACTACTCGGCCGCTGCTTTCTGGTATGTTCTCCGCCTTTTTATTGGCTCAGCCGATGCATACGGAAAAAAGACGCTTCTCATTGGTCGCATAGGCGTCGTGTCGCCACGAACTCATTAATTTGATACTATGTTATCTTAATTATTGTAATTATAATTTGAATCCGCTGTTCATACGAACGTTTTCAAAATTATTTTAGCGCATGTTTTCATAGTATCGTCAACCAATTATTTTATGTTACAATATTGCCAAGTAATTTGTTAAAATTATATTATTTGACGTCATAAATTACTGTTGTCGTTTGCATGATAAAGTGCAATAGTTAATCATTTTAACCTGCATGTATAATTATTCTGTTGGAAACATAATATTTTTCTTACATTTTATGTAGCTTAACTGGAAAAATGTTTGATATGAAAAGTATACCATTTTTTTGGATTGATTTATAAGATATGTTTTTCTTACTAAGAATTTAAAAATTCTTTGACACAGTCCATTTATTATATGCTTTTGATTGACAATAGTTTCGGGAGAATACTCATTCCATTGACTGATGAATACCATTGAAATGGTATTGTATTGTAAACGTAGTAAGAAAAATATAGTGTTGTTAAACTTTGTATCTTTCATTTTCTTATATTCTGAAATTTGAACCTGGTACATTCGTTTTAAATCAAGCTTTAACTATCATTTGATTGATTTAATATTTGAATGAATCAAATAAAATATCTTTGATATTAGTTAACATAGTGAATCAGTAAATGTAAGTGCGAACTGCATACTGGAGAATCGAACCCGAGTACAGATCATTTGAACTGATTCACTTAGAATAAACCTTCACGAAAACGTTGGTTATATTTTTTTTTAATATCCATTTGCTGATCAATGAAGGAAATAAATAAGAAAATGACTTTATTTAAATATCTGATTACTGAAATAGTATCGTGTGATGATTAAACATAACCACACATTAAACATATGCTTACTAATGTTAATCCTGATAGTGATAACAGGATTAACTTAAAAAAATTAAAGTAAATAAATTATATTTGTAAAAGCGATATCATATGACGTGAAATTATACAAAAAATATATTCAATAGGTACTGCACCTTTGCAATAAAGTGATTACGAATTTGTTTAAACTATACAAAATATACTTATACATATAAGTAATAAATAATATTTGATTCATATTTAAAAATATATGAAATTTTTAGACAGATTTTGAAGCTTCATAAAGATTAAATTTGTGGTTCTAAAAACTTGATTGAAAGTGTGAATCAAATATCAAAAGAATGGATTGAAACACGACTCTCTCACTTAACTTCAAAATTGATAATTCTTTAACGATAACAATAGATATATTTATTAATAATAATAATAATATAAACACTTCCTTGCACCCTGCGCAAGTGGCGAGTTTATTAAAATATGGCAATTACTCTCAGCTAACCAGTGTTTCTTCAATTTACTATTTTTTCTTCAAATTTGACGATCCCTGGATGCATCTCAATGAAGCTTATTTTTTTTTATATATTGCTTCTCGTGATACTAACTGGTACTATGTCGAATATTAATTTAACAAGCACCCCAAAAAAAGGCGCCACATTCAGGGGACTTTTATCATCTCACAGATCCAGAATGAAAACAATAAAAAACTTTGTAAAACAATACATAACTGTAAAACAAAGGCACATACTTATTTTCATTCTATTTATTTATATGTCCACTCAAAATAATCGTAACAATAATATTTTCTCGTAAAAAATAAAATGTACACTACGAAAGACATGACATTTAAAGATAATGCTTGAACGTCAGATCCACAAACGCTGATAAAACTAAAAAAAATATATAAATGTTTTACTGTCGTGAGATTCTATGTATGTACATTGAAATTTCCGTAAGAATGCGCGGAAATATTGAATTCAACTATAAAGAAGAAGAAAAACACGATTTTTTTACGTCTATAAATATTCGTCTGAAGGTTTATAGCAGGAGAACATGTACCGTAAGTAGGTACACCCTATTAGTAAAATAACTTTCAAACGTACGGGGGGAGAAATTTGATACTGGCAATAAAGGTAAACTGACACGAGTCGTGAATCACGAAATCATAATAGTGAACGAATCACGCTAATGATTATTAAAAAATAATCTGTGAATCGCTAATGATTTGATGTGCAATTGAATATATTAAAAAATATATATAAATTTTAGCTGTGAGGCACCGGCTTATAATAGTGCTTCCACTCTTTTCTATTATTGTTTTCGAGTGTCCCGTAAGAGCCGGGTAATCGAAAATACAACAGGCAACAATAACATCTCACATAGTTCAGCAATGAGGTTCACTACCCATTCTGAATATAGTGCCTTTTTAGGTGAGACGAGACTGGTGTGTGGGTATACCTACACAGATATTTTGTGCTCCATTTTAGAAAGCAATGCACACCCGCACACCTTTCGCTGGTTACCCCACATTGTGGGATATGCCGTGATGGCATGAATGAATGAATGAATGAAAATATATAGCAAACTTTGTGATACTTTGTAATACTACTATACAACTTACGAATAAGTTATAGCGCTTTCGAGCTTGCGCTCATCATCAGTAACATTTTATTACTAACTTAAAAACTAAAGACAAACTACTACAAATATCCAGATTACATGAAAATTCTTCGAAACACAATTGTTCGAATGCGCAATTGTACGAATAACAATTTTTCGAAAATCAGTTATCAGAATGACAATTATCCGAAAGCAAATTATTCGAACTAACATTTGTTGGAAAACCAATTGACCGAATTTAATATATTTTTGTGTCATTATGTTGTCTCCTTTGACATATTTGTTGCCAGTAAAATATATTCGATGAAGACTATTATTACTTGTATTATTGTGGGTACCTACGTATGTTTGCACATTTTTAATAACTGATGTTTGACAGCGCGGTGCATCGCCATGTTGTTTATTCCATAGATTTTTATAATACATTATACTATGTAGATGTAGTAAAAGTGAGTCATGGAATATCGCGCGTTTGACGTTTTGGTTATTAACATATTTCAGTTTTCCTTACATTTCAACACATCTTAAATAACTTTTTTATAAATCTAAATTAACAAAGTGTTTTTTACGACAAATAAATCCGAAAACAATTACGTTAAAACTACAACGTCAAAAATCCCCCGGAAAAATGTCTCACTTCGATTCATACAAAATTTGCTAACTACGACATCTAGTATATTATAATAAAAATCTATGGTTTATTCCTTTCACAATACTACCAACATGACGTCATAAAAATTCGAACAATTGTAAATTCTGATAATTGTGTGTTCGGAAAATTGTTTTTCGAAAAAATGTGATTCGAATAATTGCCATTCGTAAAATTGATTTTCGTACAATTGAGCATTCGAATAATTGTTTTTCGAATAATTTTCCTGTCACCAAATATTCACAGTATTCGTTAAATAATAATATAATTACATCATATGTACATAATACAAGTTACGTACCTACAACAACAAAATAATTTCAAGATTAAAGTGAAAATATATCCTAAATTTAATGCTAGGTTACTATTAAAGGTTTAAAATAAGCTGGTACTAGCAAAAATGCTCCAGGAGGATACATAAATAAAACAAGAACATAAAATTCTGCATTATTTTTATATTGTCTCATTGGACGTCCAACTAGGTGAACCTGTTTTAGGACTAATTTAAAATTTAAATGGAAATTAAGTGCCTTAAAATAAAAAAATTCAGTGCCGTTAATTCTTCATAATTTTAGGCGTAACGAATTAATAATTCGCTACTCACGATTCGGTCCTAGTGATTCACGAACGAGCATGTCGGTCGACTAAGATGAACGTGGCCTTACACTCACATGGATGGTATCAGCACACATTACAAAAAGATGGAATTCTTATTTCAATTCAGTAAAAAAGACATAAAAATATACTGCCGCAATAAAATATCTGCGCACAGAGGCCCGCGAAGCGTGCCTTCATTACATCATGTTCAGTACGATTTGAGAGAACAGTTCGCAAATAGACGAGACAATTCGCAAGCGTCGATGTTCTTCTACAAGACAACTAACCGGATCTCATTTAAGACTCATTCTAATTAGAATAATAAAAGAACGATTCATAACCATGTTCAGTACGATTTGAGAGAACACTTCGAGACGAAACAATTCGCTCGAATCATTTGCAAAACGATTAACTGAATCTCATTTAAGACTCATTTTTAATCAGAATCATTAATGAACGATTGAGCATCATGTGCTGTACGATTTGAGAGAACAGTTCCCACAAAGACGAGACAATTCGCTTTTATCATTTACAAAACGATTAACCGAATCTCACTTAAGACTCGTTTTTTATCAGAATCATTATAAGAATCATGTTCCGTACGATTTGAGAGAAAAGATCTCATGATAACTCATTTTCAATCCGAGTTATAAAAGAACGAATTATATAATGAAAATACGATTATAATTATAATATTTATATAGGCCGATACAGATCAGTGCCATTTATAATAAACAATATTTTTTGTTGTTAAAATCTGTGCTATCTGACAACGTAAGCTTGAAAAATAAACTAAATTAGCCATTGCAATATTTTAAGCTCAACGTATGTATTATATGAATAAAGGGGTGATTTGCTTCACTCAAATAAAGTGGCGTACTAAACGCTTTAATGGCTGACTACTTTGAAAATTTTTGTTTGACTAGGGGATATTTTGGTCCCGGGTTCCATTCCCGGCGGAAATAGATAAGTTTTTTCACAATTTTCAGTATGAATAGCGAGTTGCTAGTGAAATGTAATTTGTGATTGAGTTCATGTTGACTTCATACAACAGCCTGGCTGCTACAGCTCTTTTAATATATTAAATATATTAATGATTGAAAGAAAAAAGTAGTTACGGTTTAAATTGATAATTTAAAAACCAAAAGATATTTAAAATTAAATTTCAAAAATAAGAGTGTAAGATTACTGACAGTTAAAATAATGATGATAACAGACAATGTTTATTTATTTCTTTATGTTAAATTATTCATAAAATCACGACAAAATGAGCGGTGAAGAAACGGTAGGCAGACAAAATTCCGTTTTCTATTTGGTCGCACGTCGCTTCCAGCCACACACATACATAATAATATGTTGGTAGCCATGATACTTGGCTGTACGAGAACCCTTGCCATGAAAGAAAGCCATTTTGTTAATTTGAACATCTGCCTTTCCATGACCAGCAACCAGAAGATACGACCGCAGAAATGTAACATTTACCATATTGGCCTAAATGTAAAATAATACGAGGGTCATATCAAATTTCTGTTTCGTTTAACTTTAAGATGATCAATTTCCTAACGCATCAAATCTGGTGTAATTCCAAGAAGTATCACAGATAAATATTTTCTATTTTTTTTAAACAGATGAAAGAAATGAGAAGCAAAAATCTATTAATTTAATAAGAGCTAAAATAAGATTACTGAAGAAAATGTGTAAAATGAAGATGAGATCAATCATTTTTAAAGTTAAAGGAACTAAAATATAAAACAATTTCTCAATAAGTTTTTTCTTTACTTCATAGATGGTGATGGTGTTTTTAAATTCTTCGTTATTAAAATATATAGAACATTCAAAAGATGCATTGATAAGGGAACTAAACAGGAAGGCATAATTGGTGAACGTTATGAAAGCCCATAAAGTGATCACGTAAACCAGCCGATGACAGGTCGTAAGCCCTGTAGATGTAGGTCTCTATTGAGATGATAAAGAATTGTCATCAAATGAAGTATAGATGTACAGGAACAAAGAAATAATAAAAAAAAAAACACTTGAATTGGAGTACCTACGTACCAATGATGAAAAAAAGTATTTCGAATGTTATGATAGATGAAATCATAGATAAATACTATGAACTGTTGAACACTTAATAATATCAATATTACAATATTATGAAGTGGATCAATATGAAGTTTCAGCTGTAAAAAGAAAAAAAATAATAAAACTAGGATGACGATTTCATTGTACGCCACAAAGTAGTCACGGTGAAACTGAAATAATGTACCTAATATCTGCGTGATACCCATTAAGAAAATGATGCTCACAAAAATTGCAAAATAGTAACTCTGTGCAATTACGCAGTAAAAATATCTTTCCTATATAGTATTCTTAGCTCTTTTTTTCAATAATTTAAATATACAAAGACTTTAGAATTACATACAATATTACATGTTATCAAGATAATTCATGTGTCCTTTCCTAATTTAGGCTGAAGCTTGTAAGAAAGCAGCACACAGTACAAATATTAACTGCACTGAAAAAAATATTACGAGAACCAAACTGGCTACCTGCGCTTTAGCCAAACATTTATTATTAGTAATAAAGGTTTATCTATTTACGACTGTAATGTTTGGCTGTGTGCACAAAACCAAACGTTTTGTAGTCACTATAGTTCGGTTAATTTGAAATTCTTATACTAATAATAAGCTATTGTTTTTGGTGCAACTACAAAAAATATATAAAACAAAACACACAATTTAAAAAACAAATAAATAAACAATTATAAATAAAACTCAGAGTTACGAAACTAAAAGTAACACAAAAATAATAAAAAACCACCATCAAAATTATAATTAAAAAAATATATATAAAATAAATAGCACATCATATAAAAATGAACAACAAACACACCTTTAAATCGAATTGTTTAATCGGTGTGCTTTTCTTCAATAGACACAGCATCTATGGTTTGAAAATTATACCAAGGATAGTTTTGTATATCCTGTACTCCTAATATCGGGAATACCTTGGTAGACCGAACACTCGTGTACCTTTATGGTTCATTTAGCCTGATTGATCCTGTGGCCAGAGATATCTTCCCTCATTTGGTTTATATGCAGTACGTAACAATATTATCTTCCTACCTTACCTACTAACTAACTTGCTTTCATTTATCGAAATGAAGCTTTATTGACCATCAAATATGATTAAGGCAGACCTAAATATTGAAGGTATAACATACTTATTAACAAATCATAATAAAACAATGCTGAATAAGGTTTATTGACAATCCTTGACTAATTGTCATTCTGATCAAGATTTTTTGTCACCACATCTCGAATAATTGAGGAAAGATGACAGAGGGGCTAGCACGCTCGATACTGAAGTCGCGATTTCGTATAATAATAATAGTAAAATATTTATTGAGACGCAAAAAAAATAAGTTTAAACAAAAATACAAAGAACTATATCAACAAATGAAAAGAAAAACAACTTTTTTGACTCAAAATCACCATGCTCTGATATGTTGCAGGAAGACAAGCCCCCAGCAGCTGATTTTCAGCATGATCCTGATTGCTTATTTTATTTATTTATTTATTATTAAAAATAACAAAGAAAAATACACAATACAACAATATATACAATTTTTAAAAAGATACATTATAATTTTGTTTTTTTTTATGACTCAACTTCAAAAAGAGTTTTCTCGTGCTTTGAAGTGAGTCACATTTCACAAATCTACAAACTATCTAATCTATTTATATACATACATCTTAATCTAGGCACTAATCTATTTACAATAACATACATATTTAGATACAAACATACATAATATTATATATAAAGAGAGAAAAAAAATACAAAATTGGTCTGTAGAATAAATAAAAATACACAAATTGAAAATAAACAACACACAATGAATACACAAGAAAAATGTTACTTCAAAAAGTCTTTCAGCAATACCAAGAAACCACCAAAATTATTTTGCGCCACTATTCTCATATCCACTGGTAAATCATTAAACCACTTCACCCCATAATATGAATAATGATTTTGGCCAAAAGATGTATTTTTCTTTGGGATCTTTATCATTCCACTTGTGCGAGGACCAATTCTTAGATTGTCTATAGGGTGAATTTGGTTAGTGAAATATTCTTTACATATTTGTTTAATTGCATTTATTTTATATTACACATTTAATTTTTTAACTTTAAATTGAGAAAATAACTCTTCAGTGGGAAAATCGCTTGGCTTTACTAAAATAATTTTAATAATCTTTCTTTCTTTTTTTTTATGTATTATAAAGTTAATACAAAAAATGATTCAAAACATACACATATATAGGTTTTTAAATATCGTGTTTTCATTCACTAGGTATATGCCCTCTTATGTATATAAATCGCATTTGAGGTGAAGTTTCACTTAAACGGCGCTTAATAAATTGTCCTATAATAATAAAATGATACTCTTACTGTATTTAAATACACTGGTCTACGGAGAAAATGTTATATTTATCCACATACCTATTATTCGGACGATAAAATTCACTTATACCTATGTACCCATTATTAGAGGTACCTACATAAGAATATAAATACTTTTTTCAAGGGTAAGTTTGCGAGGGTTTTCTGACAATACAATAATATACACATTTAGATTCAGTAGGTACGCGAAGAAAATATAAGTATTGGAATAGTAGATACATACAAGATCAAACACTGTCCCATATAAACCACAGTAAAAAAGTCCATAGAAAAAAAGATCCATAGTGTAGCGGAAGTAGCTTATTCCTATGAGGATTATAATATAACGCACAGGTATGCAGAATAAAATAAATACCAATAACCAAGCAAAAGATGGAAAGATCGATATTACAGGATTACACAAACAAAAAAACTGAGATCTGTCATTATGATAAATGCCCAAAAGAGACGTTTACGGTGGTTTGATCCCGAACCCAGATTTTTAAACACTATTAAAGAACTTATATATTATTCAGTATAATAGAAGGACGTACTATAGAATGAAAAATGAAAATAGCGTAAAATACAAAAGTAGAATACACGAATACAATTTTTTTTAATTACATCGGTAAAAAAAATATTCATAAATATAAATATCCGAATGAATGACGAAAATATATATAAATTGATATTGAGATTATATAATTATACTAATGGGCCCAGGTAGACGTTGTTCTGCCACATATTGAGTTTTATATATTTAGACCTCATTTTATGTATTACAACTTGTTTTCGTTCTCTAGATGTTTATTATATTACACAACTTTTAAATCAATTACGACTCTGCTTTCCTACTATTTGTAGTTATTTTATTATTTATTTTATTTGATCTGATCTCATATATTATATTATTTTTATAAAATATATAATTTCAAAGCATGTAAAATATGATAAATAATACCTACCTAAACCAGAGCATAAAAACCATCTATAGGATGTCGCCTATTACACTGTCTTGCGACCCGAGGATTGAATCTAAGTGGTTGAAAATAAATAAAAAAAAACTTTGTCCTAAGACTAGTCATATTAGACTATTAGTGAAGGTAACTTCAAGAGTTTAAGACTGCTTCATAATCTTTAAACCAAGGTACAATTTGAATAAACGCTGTGTTATTATGTTGGGTCATCGGTCCACAAAAACGAAATTACACCTTTGTTTGAGGAAGCAAAAAATGGTGGATAGGAAAAAATGATAGGTACCTAATACACTTCCATTATAGAAATATTTTACCTCATCTCTGGTATGCTAAAATAGACATGATTTCGCAATACCTACCTTCTAATTAAAAATACTTAATTACTAAAAATATTATAATTACTGTTTATAGATCTATATATTATACAAGGTCATTATGTCGGCTTTCATGAATCAGTAGTTTATGTAGATATTTGACTCCCGAGCGAAAGGTCCCGGAGTCATTTTTTGTCAAGATACGCTTTTTTATTGAGTTTTCAGTATGGATCTGCGGGACGATAATTATCTCCGAAATTTGACAACTTGTTATAAGTAAAGTGTACCTTATATTAATATTTGACATAGTTATATTAATATCATTGTGTTAGTTGCCTGGAAAGCTTTACATAATGAAATGAAACGAAACGAAAGAAAATTAAAAAAAAATTAAATAACATAAAAAAAAATTACTGAATGAAATGAAATTAAATAAAAAGTTGTGAAAAAAATAACAGAGTGAAAATAGATAAAGTTATGTTAAACTTAATTTGAAAGAATTAAGTATACATTAATGAAGTCGATCAATCTAATTTTGTGTTCAATATATTAGAATATTTCGATATTAGAATATTAGAATATTTTAGTTTTATTTTTCGTTATACATTTTAATACCTACTTCACCTATTATGTTTATTTGTTCTTTTATACTTTCATTTGTTATTCTGTTTATTATTTTGGGTAATATATTTTATTTTCATTGTTTATAGATTGGATATGTTTTTTTTGTATTTTCACACATTATGTACTATATTTTGTATATTTTTAATACTTCATGTAAATGGCATACGTCCTTAATAAAATAAATATGTATATACTAGGCTTTCGCAGCTCAGTCAATTTAATTATCTGACTGCCGAGTCAAAAGTCTCGAGTTCAATTGTATTTTGTGTCTAGTTCGGAGATACGATCAATTTCATAAATCTACAATTTGTGGCTATTTGTTATTGGATGCGTGTTGATAAAATATTTAACATACTGCATGTGTGAATGAGAAGAAAGAAAAATTAAAAACACAAAATGAAGTTATTGTTGGCAGCAACTTTTTTGAGCACGTCACGTGGGATGCACAGATTGCAAATTTGTGTTTTTTTGCTTGGTTGGTATATGCGCAAATCGCCCCACTCCACGACGAAAATGCTCAAGTTATTTACCTGAAACTATACACTGTAGGTTGTTTGTCACCACCTATAAATAATATATCAACTATTGGTATTGTATATCCGTGTGATCTTGTAGTAATGTGCCTAGGTATGTACATATGTATACCACATAAATTGTGATGGTTACCAATGTTGCCAACATTCTCACATATGTATATACCAAATACAAGCCAAAATAAGATAGGTACGTGGAATGTAAGTGAACGCAAAAAGTTTCCACATCACTTTTATGGACAATAAAACAGGGGTATTTACCGAAATGGTCCAATCCATCAGCTACCCGTGGATGGTCCTATCTTAGATCGAGATGTACCCTTTGGCTAATGCCACAGTTAAACACGAGATACCATTTAAACGTGGCAGTGTGTGTTTATACAGAGGGTTGCCAAATTATTAGACTCACAAACAAGAAAATAACTCTGAAAAACATTCGTGGAAGTACCAAATGCAGCAAAATAAGTACTATTTTTAAGCAATTACAAGTGAAAAAATATTAATTAGTATATTTTCTTTAGTAATGTTGACTAACATCAGCCCTGATTTTCCCTATTTTTATACAGAGGGTTGCCAAATTATTAGACTCACAAATAAGTAGATAACTTTGAAAAACATTCGTGGAAATACCAAATACAGCAAAATAAGTACTATTTTTAATCAATTACAAGTGAAAATATATTAATTAGTATATTTTCTTTAGTATTGTATTTGTTGACTAATATCAGCCCTGATTTTCCCTAATTGTATCGCAATTTTGAATTTTGTGGCGTACACCACCCATTCTGAATGTAGCCATTTTAGGTTAGACGAGACTAGTGTGTGGGCATACACGAATATGTTGTACTTACTTCTTTTTATAAGGTAGTGCACATCCGCACACCAGCCGCTGGTTACCCCACACTGTCGGATATGCCGTGATGGTATGAATGAATGAATTAATAGAAACAATTTTAATTTGAACAATTTTCAATAAGTTAAAATTAGATGATTAGTCAAACAATTAAATCAGAATACACTCGCAAAACTGTCTTCAAAATAAAATATATCTATGTCTATAGTTCCTAAATACACGCTGAAAGTGTCTAATTGCTTCCAAATGGAGAAATAAATCAAAAATAATATAACATGAAGATCAGTACTGATATTATTACGATGAAAAAAAAGTTATGTTAAAATTAACCGAACTATAGTGCTACAAAATATGTTGTGTGTTTAACCAAACAGGACAGTCATAAACAGATAAACTTTCATTACTAATAACAAGGGTTTGGCTTTGCGCACCGAACTGGCTTCGCAAACGTAGCGAGTTCGGTGGTCACAATTATTTTTTTCAGTGTAAATAATCCGATCATAAGATCAAATAATCCGATAAAAACTAAAAATGTACTAATTTACTGTACTACGAATATGTTTGCAAAGATTTATTATCAGCGAGTATAATAATGTGACGAGCCTCTGTACCTATGTGCTAGTAGGTATATATTATATCATACCATGGCTGACCTCTTTGGCAAATGTGTTTCTTTTTATGTAATGTAAGGTAACGACATTGGATATAAAATGTATCTATCCAACTTTAACTAAAAGCGAACATCTCATGAATGAAATTTCGCCTTACAAAGTGTTGATTTGAATCTTAATTCAACGCAAACTTTATTTTTTTTACTCAAACATTGCACATTCATTTTGAGGCATACAGCTTACAAAATAAACAATTTCACACGTGTGAAAGACATTAAAAATATTGTTAAAGTGTGGAAAATCATATGCCAAAAATAAAAGTGACAGATATTCCATTTTCGTAGCCTATTTCTGAAATGAAATCGGGCTTGGTTATTGAAGCAAGTTTTGTCTACGAGCAATAGGTTGAATAAATATGATTATACCCACTAAATAAGTGTTACTTCTCAAGAAGATCAAGTTATCTCTTGGACAGATTTCCACAGAATCTGACCAATATGTGCACGACAATGAGGAGATGGGCGGAGTCAACAAGTGGCACATCATTCAAAGAGCAATACAGAAAAAACCCTTCAGCACAAGCATTTACACTTAATATTAAGATAATGTATATTTATGTATTTATTTATTTAAAGCTTCTTGAGCACATGTGCACAATCTTCCAACCAACTTTATTCATTTGGAGAAAAATATTGTATTTATGACACGTACCAACACTTTTTGAATACAACATAAAATAAAAATATCATTAGGTACATATAAAACAAAACAATAAAGAAACGGTAGGGAAGAGAGGAGGAGACAAGGATATAATAAGGAGACAAATTTAAGAGTTATGTGTAAGGAAATGATTCCTGAGATTTCTTTTGAAAGCGGGAAGTGTTAATGAAACTCGAAGTTGCGATGGGATGTGGTAAAAAAGGAAGCATTGTGTACTGGGATACTGAGCGTTCTTTCAGTATTTGAAGAGTTCTTGATATACCTACGAACTTTTGACAAGAACGTATACATTCTAAAATAATAGGACAAACACTAGCGCAAAGAAAAAGAAATGTAATTATCCTATTTTCCAAATGCACATTACAATACTATATTTTTAAATTTCTAACTATATGAAACTCTATAGTGAAGACCACGGCTAAAAAATACATTTTTTTATAAATAGTACAATAACCTGATATACATTCGTTTTGAAAGAGGATAACAAATCTGATATAAAAGTCAAAAATAACCTCTTATGACACACGGAGGGAGTCCTTCTTAGTGAAATTTCGTATCAAAAAACCCTCGGACTTTTCATCGACAAACCACAACCCAGTCTATTGCCGCCTGGTCTATTATAGTATACTCCACTCCTCGTACTATCATGAAACTGAACAATACGACCGACTAAGAAAATGGATACTTACTAAGAGAGAACATTATATATATTCTCAAAGGAGAGAACATATTTTGATAGTATACAAAAGTGACTATAAAAAATATCTAGGTACGTATTCATATAGGTATAGCTACATATTTATTTTAACTCAACGCACGCACATGTATGCTGGTTTTTATTTTGCACTATCACGAACAAAAGAAAAGACAGTTTTGATTTGAAATTTTAAAGCTGATTTTATGTTTTTGCTTCCAATACTCGAGTGAATAATTTATCGAAGAAGTACCAATATGAGCGATTTATTATTGTTGTGGTTTACTCGGGTTATGATCCCATATATCGCCACTCACAGATGTTAAACTCAATAGAGACGAAGTTGGAATATGAAACTTAAGGCACCTACAGGGCTTACGACCTGTCATCGGCAGGTTTACGTGATCACAACTCGGGACCTTTGGATTAGCAGTCAGATACCTAACCAACTGAGCCACGAAGGCCGACAAAACCTATATTATCAATGCTGTTCATCAAATCTATATTATCAATGCTGTTCATCAAATCAATATTGTCAATGCTGTTCATCAAATCTATATTATCAATGCTGTTCATCAAATCTATATTATCAATGTTGTTCATCAAATCTATGTTATCAATGCTGTTCATCACATCTATATTATCAATGCTGTTCATCAAATCAATATTGTCAATGCTGTTTTCAATTATTTATTCGAATGTGTGATGAATAATTACTATGTGTATATACCTAATTTAAAAAAAATCCTAATGAAGGAATTTTAAAAACAAAAATCATTTGGTGGAAGCTTCGTATTTTGACACGATATTCCCATCCCTTCGCAATATTCCAATCATGATAATAATTACACGGAACGGTGGACAAACAAAGGAGATTTTGCGAATCGTTAAGCCCGGAAAAAAATAAATAAAATAAAAAACAAATAAAATACAGACGAAATGTAAAATAAACAGATTATTTACGACTGATGCCGCAACGTGGCGCTGTTGTAGCGAAACAACGATTCAACAAAACAGAAAACCATCTTCCGTTTCCTTTAAGATGCAAAGTTCGTTATTTAAAAACACGGCGTTATCTGACTCTACGTTTTTTTTTCTCCTCTTCTTCTGTTTCTTTCTTGCTCACTTTTCCCTAGAATTAAAGGGGAGACCGCACCGACCGACGCCACCAACCAAATCTCATTAAAAAGAGTAATTTCATTAAGTAATGTTAAGAAATCTGAAAATCTTATCGCCGAGGCATAGGGAAGATTTCCATTTTTTTTTCTTAACATTAAAAAAATGAACCAACAAAAGAGAAGGTGAGCTTAATGTAAACAAATGAAAATTGCTTAATTAAAAAATACGAAATTTCTTCATTTCCGTTCTTTTCATTATTTTACGCCGAAGGAAGAAAATTATTTAACGTTTATATTGGGGGCACAGAAATTGAGGGGTTGGTGTTTGTAAACATTTACACAGAAAATAACAATATCGATAAATTTAATTTTAGATCCACTTCATCGTTGGAAGTGCGTCACACCAATATCAAATTGATAATTATTTATAATGCAGCGGCATGGCAAGGAATTGGGATTATAATACAGCAATATCTACTGTCCAATCATTAAAAAGGTAGAACTCACTTAATTTTTTTAAAGATTTATTGCTAATTTTAGGAGTAACTGAACCCCATGGCAATAAACTCTGTCTCTATGTGCATTGTTGTACATTAATTGAATAAATATACTGAAAAGGTCACAGTATAGTAAATATGGAAGTCAATCCGAAGCTTGTACAAGTGGTTTTGGAAACAATAACATTCTAACCTTTTTACACAAATAACCACTACACAGTTGAAAGTTTTGCATGCAGTCCGTAGGAATGTTGGTACTCACTCTCAACAGAAACTGTGTGTATTATTCTGGGCTTCACTAAATATCGAAAACTTGGCGGAATAACATTATCCATGTAGTATAATTTAGTATATAATATTTGCATGTAATACATGATATCCAATTTTCGATGGCGATAGTATGCATAATTGAAGAATACGTACCAAACTATAAACAAATTAATGAATGTTTTAAGGTATTTTGTTTTCTATATAAAACCTGTAGGTATATATGTCAGGATAGGTTAGTATGGAGGTCAGTCTGTTACACTGTACTCCTCACTACCCCAAAGGGATATAGTAGGTTTATGAATTCGCTATTTTTAAGGTTATTTTTTTATTGCAGATTATCAACTAGTATAATGTTGAGATTGCATTCTGAAAGTTTAATCACAACGTATCTGTGTGCTGTGTACTATGTGATATGTACGGCGCAATTACTCTACTTTATAGAGTATCTATGTATATTGAAATACTGATTCGATTATTTTAAAATTTTGCGAAGTTGTATATGTATTACTCGCTTAGACCCTATTAGATTTTGAAGGACATCTGAACAGTGCTTCTCAACTTTTTAACTGTCAAATGAATCAAAGTGAAAATTAAAATTTGTATTTTTCGTCGTGTTTGTAGTATTCTTTCATGTAGTTTTTGAATTTAATGGTGCAATTATTATTTTTCTTACGATGTGTATTTGATGATGCATACATTAGTTGTATTTTTTAATGCAATTGTTATTTTTATTCAGTAGTAACTTGGTAGTGACGAGTGTAGCGTTGGCCACAACCGACTGGTTTTAGAAGAGTAACCATGTGTTGCATACAAAGAACTTAAATTTCTACGAATAAATAAAATTGTCACTATAAAAAAATATGTTTGCGGAGTATGTTGATAGGAAATTAAGTATTTTCTTATGGCAATAAATCCACTTTCGTTCACTTACCTAATAATATAAAAACTAAAAAAAATAAGCATACATAAAGGATTAACTTGTGGGATATTCCTGTCTTGAAAAAAAATGTTTAAATAATGTTCCTGTTTCTTCCAGCGCAAGTCAGATGAAATAATTTCAGATAGATACATATACACGGAATGACCTTGAATACGTATATAGGTACATAAGTATACAAATTAAATTATGCAAAATAGGTAGCCACCATACGAATTAATATATTTTTATCGTTATCAAATTTCGCCTTTATTAAATCAATAATATTATGCAATTTTGCCACTGATAAAATTCTGACACATGTCACAGATAAAGAATTTAAATAAACATTTTTACTCATACAAATACTTTAAATTGATACGTACTTTGTTATTTTAGATTAATAAAATCATACATTAACTCTAAAACTTCATTATTATTTGTTTAATTTTCAAATTACAGTGGTTTCGCCCAACTGATAAAATAAAAAAGAGACAAAATAAAATTTGGAAAAAAAATGTTTCAATGAATCATTGAAATATTCAAGAAATACCCCAAAGAATGTATATTAAAACTCAACGACAATTTGTTTTAAAAATTGAATATGTCCTTCTAATAAGTAGGTACATATACATCTTCATACATTCCCTCAACTAAGCATAAATGCTTGTGCTGCTATAGGTGAACGAAATCGGTCTTGGCAGGATTCGAACTCGGAACCACTGAATTACTAACCAAGTGCGCTAACCGCTCTGCCACCACCCATCTAATTATATTTACAGGTTACACACTACAATATTCCTCTCTACTCACGCTTATAAGCTTTCAGAGAGTAGTGGCATTGTAATTATATTATTTGTAAATGAATTCTTGCTTATTTATTATGAACATACATGTTATATAAATAAAGAAATAAATAAAATAAGTTTCAAGGTTAAAAAAAAGAAAAAAAGTCGACTTTTACATAGGCTAACCTATATTAGCATTAATAGTAATATTTAGTATTCCTTCAATTTTTTTTCATCATTAATGGAATCTGTTGAGGAAAATACTTTTACAAGGACAAATGTTTTAAAGTACTTGAAGAGCTAATTATGTAGTTTGGAAAAGATTTCGATTAAACAATTATATTTATTATATGTATAGAGTAAGGATTATGCAGATCTGACAAAAGCTACCCTTTATTATCGACGAAGTTTTTATTTGGTAGAATTCCATTATATAATTATATAATTATATAATTATATAATTATATAATTATATAATTATATAATTATATAATTATATAATTATATAATTATATAATTATATAATTATATAATTATATAATTATATAATTATATAATTATATAATTATATAATTATATAATTATATAATTATATAATTATATAATTATATAATTATATAATTATATAATTATATAATTATATAATCATATAATCATATAATTATATAATTATATAATTATATAATTATATAATTATATAATTATATAATTATATAATTATATAATTATATAATTATATAATTATATAATTATATAATTATATAATTATATAATTATATAATTATATAATTATAGATATAACTTAAATCCCTTTGTAAACGATATGTACTTTTTGATATTAATGTTAAGTACTCTTTTAATTTTCATTCGGCACCATTCCGAAAATATTCAGAAAAAATTGCTCATAGATCCGTGCAACTAGATATTTTCATTTTTTTCCGATATGAATTAAAAAATAATCCGCACCGCGAGAAAATAACAGTTTTCTTGTATTTATTTCGATTAATCAAAGTAAACAAAGTCAGTATTAAATGATAAAGATAATTGACATGAAAAAGCGAATGAAAATATAGAAAATACTAACTTCTCAATGTACAGATATGAATAACTATCAAAAATTACTTTAGGTAGTATGCACACAATTCCAACTGATATCCAATATATTATATATTTTTATTCGTCAAAAAAAAAACCACTTTGAAAGCATCGGGATAGTTCCAGAGCAGAGAATTGGATTCAACAATTTTCTACAGACGGGGACGATTCTCTTGCAAAAATCTGACGTGACAATCGCCAGATAATTGGATTTTCAAAGAACAAAAGTACCCACCTACCATCCAACCGCTATTGCTACTGTTACCTACTGAGAAATTTAACTTAATCAGGAACCAGCACATGGACCTACTTTATGAACCTTTCTTCTTTCTCCTTGGTCGGTCAGTTGATACCCTTTCAAAGGAGGGCTACCGTAAACCCTTTTAAGACAAGCAATACAAGTACGATACATCACAGGTGTACGCAACTGGAGGCATGCGAAAAAATCAACAATATATTTTTTTTTCAATATTTTGTGCTGATTATGTATTTTATAACAGAAGATCAACACTAAACGTTACTACATAAGTAAATTTATTTTTATGTATGGAAATCATTTATGTTTATTCAAAAATATATTAAAAATATTCCAGAACCTTGTAGATTTTTTTGAAAGTATTGAGTGATGCAATCATTCATATTGTAGTACAAATTAACAGCTGCCAAATTAGATCGTCAGAGATTGAGACGATACAACGTGACATCACGCTATGGACATTTTGTTGGTAGAAGAACTTGGAAACATATGAAACATAATGTATGTAGAGGGAATGGGAGTAGCAAGTGTAGTACGTTCGGCAATTCGAAAAGACGGGCCGTGGTTTGATAGAAAACAACGGAAGTTTTAGTCTACACGGGTTCATGTCATATAATATTACATATACCTACAAAAATATCACACTTTTCGATATATTTAAAGTTCCTAAAGTAGAGATATATTTATAAAAAAACGGAAAATTTACAGTTCCTAAAGATAATATTTTACGCTACTGTTTGTACACTGTTTTTTCTACAGTTATTTTATTCTTATCCAGCCTTTTCAACTGGTGAAGTACAACATGGTGTGGTTATTTCTCGTATACTATTTACATTGAATACAAATTTGACAAAGTAAAAGGGATGGGTAGTAGGCACTTTTTAATTAAAAAAATAAAATTACAGACTATTCCATGTATGTGGTATCGACGGATAAAATTGAAGTACGGAAACACTATTGAAGAAATACATTTTGTTAAAATAAGTGCCTCCATACCACCCATACCTTTTTACTTTGTCAAAGTTGTATTCAATGTGATAGTTTAAAGGAAAAAAACAAACCATGCACTTCACCAGGCGAAATGTTCATCCTAAATAGGAATTAAAAAAACAGTGTTTAATTTGTATAATGAAATTCTATGTAATCAAAGGTATCAATGTGAAAAAAATATAAAGCGTAGATAAAAGATTCTAAAATTAGTTATTATACATCGCTAGGATAATAACTAACATCGCTAGAACTAAAAGTATCAGTCAGGTAAGCATAATTAGGTATCAATTTCCCAGTCTATGGAATCTTCTCAATGGAGAATTATAGAAGGAATTTATACAGGAGAATGAAATGCTGAAATAAAGCAGCTATTATATATCTTTGAATGTGAAGACGATTTTTATTCAGATATTACATTTTGTAATAAAAATACCGCTCCGGTACTAATGGTTAAGAAGCCATGTAATGTAATGGAGTAGTAGTAGGAGAGGGTTGGTACACGGAAGGCGCAGTTGGTACGTTATGAAATTTTTCTCCTAACATTCCCACTAACGACAATACCCGTTTTACTAGATAATAAATGAGACTTTATTATTCTTCTACCCATCTTCCTCGCCCGGAATCATCTCCGTACTACCAACCTCTGATAGAGAGACAAGGAAAGAACCGAAAAAGGAAAAACACGAGATTTAGAACGGTAGTGTTTCATATTGAATGACATAACGCAGTAATGTGAAATAAAAAAAAACAGCTATCAAGACTTAAATATATGTAGTCAAAAATTTTTATCAAATGTATTCTCCCCTTCATGTTTGAAAATATCTTGGGGAAATGCCTCTCTATTTCAGGCAGTATGGAGATGCTCTCCAAAGGTCCAGGCTCGAACGCAGACACACCACACTTTCCGTCGAACTTTCCCTCGATGATGAGTCGTGTATGGGAGCGAATACTTGTCTCCTCTGTGTATATGGCCAAGATATGAAATTTTCTATATTTTTGTTTGAAATAACGACTTAAAGTTTACTTTATTCATCTTCGCGAGTGATGAAACTCCATACTACATTTTTCAATGCAAGTGAAACTTATAACTGATCTGTTTTATTTCAGGCAATATTGTATCTACATTTTTAATTAGACAAACAATTCGCGAAAATTTGAATACTGAAAATATTTTGCAACCAATTTTACTCTATGTTTACAACTCATTCAGGTAACTTTCACTTAAGATATAAATCTTTGTAGAGAAATGATTTAATCACAAGACAAATCCAAGGTATTTTTTAACAGATTTTTAATTATCTCAATAGAGACGAAGTTGGAATATTTACTGTAGGAGAACCGGGAAATCAATGACTCCCGAACGGGAAAAAAAATCCAATGTTTGCGCATATGCAATAATAAAAAAAAATATTCGATTACAAATCCTAGGATTAATCGAAATATTCTTTTCTTAGAGACACTTCCTAATTCCTTTCCAGCTATCTTTATTCGTTTGATCTCTTTCGATATATTTTTATAACAACATTGTAATAGAAATAACATGTTGTTAGGGACCGGCTCCCACTCATTTATATAACAATTATTTTCGGGTGAAAATACAATAGGCAACATAATATCTCACATAGTTCAGCAATGAGGTTCAGCGTCCATTCTGAATGTTGTATATTTAGGACGATACTGGTTGGTGGGTGTACACGCAAGTGCTTCCTTTTATAAGGTCATGCCCACCCACACACCTTTCGCTGGTTACCCCACATTGTGGATATGCCGTGATAATGAAAAAAATGAAACCAACTCAGTCTTAAATGTTTTATCATACATTCGTATTAGAGACCTCATATCTAAATGCAATGATCAAAAAAGATTTAACCATTTCTAAGACATTTGAAATGAAAAAAATGACCGTTTTGGCATGTGAATTTTGCCCTAAACCACTATATTTTGAGTCACTATGCGACATGTTTCGGCAGTGCTCCAACCCCCTCTACTCACCTCCCCACACATCTGACACATCCAAAAACTAAACATCAACACTCAGTCTCAACTAGCCGGTCGATGGCAGGACAGCACAGCCGAAACATGTCGCATAGTGACTCAAAATATAGTGGTTTAGGGCAAAATTCACATGCCAAAACGGTTAATATGAACAACCACAAAATATTCGCCGAGTATTTAAACTATATGAAAAAAATGAAATTAAATGATTTATTTCCATTATTTTCAAAATTAAATAACTATATAAAAAAACTTATAATGAACATACTGATAGGGATATCCATTTGAATCCTCTCCTTATCCCTATTCTTATCATAGATAATTTATGCCTACCGCCTAGCCGAGATATAATTAATGTCGTAAAAGAAAACTACCTATGTACAAGCAGTATAGACCTTCAGTACAGAGATGACTTCATGAGATGACACAGTTCACTTCACCTACATATGTTTTAAGTTTATCTTCGTTTTAGTATTTTCTTCATAGTATCAATTGCGTCAAGTTCATAGTTCTTCGTGTGGTGTATTGTGTCATGTGCTTCAAATTAAGCTTCATATATCGGTTCGTCGCGGCTGGCGTTAAGTGTAATATTTACCTACATTGTTCTATGATTCTCTTCAAAATATTGCCTAAATTCAATTCACGATTTTAAAGCATTCCATACAGTCCTTTTGCTCCAACACATACCTACTATGTAAAATTGTCATCCTATTTGGAAATTCACGAACTCACTAGACGAAACTGAGGCAGTACGTTATTTTTAATTTGGTTTTCATTTACAGTAAATAAATGTAAAAGCATTCATATACCTAAATAACTGGAAAATAAGCAGTGATAACATCGCAGTTATTTTGTGATATATTTATCAATGAACAAACCAATGCATATTAACACTGTTTCTTCTTCTTCTTCTTCTTCTTATTTTAGGTTGACACCTGTTTTTTTCAGGAACTGTTTATTTTACATTAATCAGTATATTTACAATAAATTAAAATATATTTGTATATATTTATATCAAGTACATGTACCAATAACAGAAAGTAAATTATTAATTAAGGAGATATTTTTGCATTCAGATTTATCGCCTGACTTAAAGAGTGATTTAGAACGTTTATTCAATTTATGTCTAGATCAAAATTATTTTCAATACAACAATATTCTATACAAGCAGAAAGAGGGTCTCCCAATGGGAGGACCCGCAAGCCCTTTAATCGCTAATATCTTTGTCGACCATTTAATTTATTAGTTAAAATGTGCCACAAAAGTATAGCTACAACGTATAAAGATATTTACAATAATTATAACAAATTATTTTACTTAAATTTCGCACGCGTATTATATACAGGTAATACCTAGTTTGACATAGTGTGAACGCTTTCAAGATTGAACGAAGAATAACCGAAGATTTACGACAACTAACGACATGACCCGATATTCACTGTCGTTGGGCAAGTACATAGTACATACCTATGTTCTCAAGGATAGCCTAGTTTGTACACCGATTTTGACACATCATGTACAGACAGTTTATCTAGTATTCACACCAATTATTTAGTTATTTTATTTTAATATTTTAGTTGCTTTTTTAATATATAATGCAACTGGCTCACGCCAGTCGCAATTACCAACCTATTTTTACCAAACTTTTGTAGGTTAGGTTATAAAAATCGGTGTACATCCTAGGATATCCTGTTCTCAGTGGTAGGAAATACCACATATTTGAACCCACTAAAGTGTAATGGAAATGAAGAATGGCATCAAGCTATGGTATAGATTCTCCAGTAGTCTCTCGCACTATCTGGAGTTGAAAAACGCACATATGAAGATAAAATAAAATGAATTACCAGGGTTTCTCTATTATTACTTGTAAAGGTGATTAAATATCCAAGTCGAGGTATGTGCACTGTGTACATTCGTAGCTGAATTTCGTTACAAAACACAGAAATGCACTCGGCCCGAATGGCTAGCTACGGCCTCCACCGTTAACCGTGCTTAAATTTTCATGGAATTAAATTTATGGGTTTTTCTTGGGGCGGCCGCTCACCAACTGGAGCCAGCGGCGGGCTGCGAGGTAATTTATGTCCGGAGTATAAAATAGGAAGGTGGTGGTGGCAACGGCGACTTTATGAAATAGATCGTATCCGAAACAAAACGATTATTACGACGGTGCGGTGTTTGCTTTCTCGACGTTTCGGCTCTCGTTTTATTTTTCGCACCCACTCCTGCCCACCCCACAGTGAGTACGAAGCCGAATCTTGAAATTGAATCTACGTAGGTACCTAAGTACAAGCATTCATCATCGTTTGCATGTTCACTGCCTGACTATGGAATAGTTATAATGTTATGTAGTCTCAATCTACACAAATATCAGATGAGAAACTAAAGAAATACATATATGAAGCCTTAAGGCTCTTGTGTACCACCTTGGGCTGACGTATGTACACAAATATGTACACTAAATTATCTTCTAATGTATGAAACACAAACAATTATTGCGTATCCCCAAATCCGTGATAACGTAAAATTTAAGAGTTTTTTTTAATAGCAAGAATAGAAATTATAGTTTTTAAATGGTAAACAACTCTGCCGGTAGATTTTCATATTGATTCTCTTTCAAAAAAAGTAAAATTCTACTTCATAGGCCTTGTAGTTTTTTAGTTACTTACAATAAAAAAAAGGTTTTACTGAAACTAATTTTACAAAAAAAGTATTAATTCAAATCTCATAAATCTCACACAATAGAATATAGATGTAATAATAAACTGTTATTTATTTCAAATACGTATTTTTTGAGGGAACTGGGAAAAAATATTCTTAAATTTACTATTTAGCTTTCTATAGCCACTAAAATGATATCGTTTTTCAATAAAAATGATAATAATAATTTGTATAGCGCCGTTTAATGATTCAAGATCATTCCAAGGGCGCTGTTATTTAGATAGATATTATATTGCTCTACGAAACAAAGCTGTTTTCAGTCCTTTAGAGAAAGTGCTCTTACTATTTGCACTGCGGACATCTAGAGGCAATTTATTCCACTATATAGGACCACTCACACAAAAGCATCGATCATAGTAAGCCGCTTTATTGGCTCTGTGATCCTGAAGACCTATGTGTGAGAGAGCTTTTCTCTGACACAGCTCTTGTATGTATTGTGGCGCTAGGTTATTTAAAGCATTAAACACAGTTAAGCAGATTTTGTAGTCAACTCGCTCTGGACACCTCAACCAGTGCAATTCGTTAAGTAGTGGGGATATGTGACATCGTTTTTCCGCTCCATAAATGAGCCTTGCCGCTGCATTAAATACCATCTGTAATCTATCGAGCTGATACTTTGGCAATCCATCATAGATGCCATTACAGTAATCTAGCCGAGACACAACGAATGCATTTATAAGTGTTTTTATCTCATTTTTGGGCAAGCTTCGACGGATGTTTTTCAGTTGTCTTAGTTGGAAAAAGCATGAACTGACTGTTTTAGAGATTTGCAGGTCAAGAGATAACTTATTGTCTAAGTGTACACCCAAAAACTTGACACTTGCAGACGGCAAGAGTTTTTCTCCATTAATGTTAATAGGAGTACTTTCAATGATGTGCTGTCGCCGTGGTGAAGCTACCCACATAAACTCTGTTTTTGTTGGGTTTAATTCAATGTGTCTTAAGTTCGCTTAAACAAACTAAAATAATGTTCCAATCTTTACTCAATTAAATTGAAAGGCGATTAAAGCGATCTAGTATATTTTATTAAAAAATATAGTCATCTGTATAAATAGATATGATTAAATAATTAACATTTGTTTTTCACAAATGTGCGATTCGCGAGAGTCTTCCAACCAAGATATGTATGCTTCAATTCACCTATCAACTTTTATCGTTCTTTTTTAACCAAGGTGCCAAGATTGTAAATGTCGAAAGCTTCGTGCGCTAAGCATTCTTTTGTCGCTAACTCTTAAGTAAATGTTCTGGTCCCCACATGTCGAGCAAGTCATGGCGGAGGTGACAAATAAATTTCAGCTAGGAATCGAACTTGGGGCTGGGATCAAACGACTTACCATTACACGAAAACAGTCGACTAGCTTTACAATATGATTTGGTCGAGTTTCGCCACCGTCTGATTTTGTGACAATACATTTTTAAGATGAAAAATTTATCTTCGCCATAAAACCGAATGATATGTATACTAGAGTACCTATATAGATATTTAATACGTCGAGCAACTTCGTATAATTTGGTCATAAATTGTTCAAATTATGGTGCACCGTAACACAGTGTTATTAAACTTGGATCATCTCATCAAAGTAATGGTCATCGAGCGAGCAAATAAAACAGAAGTGATGTACATACCAACATACATATTGGTACCAACACTGACATTTGATTGCTCAATCCAAGACGGCAACATCTCACAGAAAAAATGTTATTGTTATTAGTTATTATGTTCTTCTGAGCTAGTTTTGGTTACACGTGTGGATATGAGGTATGATGAACTCAACAACGGTATGCTCAATGTGTCCATATTGAATTAATAACAAATTACGGATCCGACTGTGGCCAATCTGCTTCCAATATTTTAGACATACATAATTGCCAGAGGGACTCATAGAAGCGTGGAGGACAGGAGATCCAGAGTCGCTCGCTGACACGATAGTGTGACAATGTTAAGTCCGCTATAGGATCTTCAAAAACCGGAGCTGTTGGACTGGCCTAAACGGATACAGACCATTTGATAGGTGACTGAGTATAACCGCCATCCTCAGTCGATGTTAGGAAGAAAGAAGAGTTTGATATTCGGTATGATTTCTGCATAAGAGCCCTTAAGTATGAAAGTAAGGTTCTGAAACTGAGTACTGTAACAGTACGTGATCTGATGTATGCAGACGACAAAGTACTGTTAGCAGAAAGTATGGAAGAGTTACAGTATCTTGTAAGTATGGTATATGAAGGATGCATAGAAAACGGACATAGAATGAATGCCAGCAAATCAAAGGTAATGGTCTTTGAAAAGAGTGAAAGCAGAACAGTGTGTCAAATAAAAGTAGAGAATGAATGGATTGAACAAGTCGACGAGTATGTCTATCTGGGTAATATGTTCCAACGGAATGGACGGCCTGATAAGGATATTGAAAGAAGAGTTATGGCAGGAAACAGAGTGAATGGAGCGCTTAGACCAGTTATGAATGATCGCAACATATCAAGAGACGCTAAAGTTGCCATTCATAACGCAATCGTAGTGCCAACCCTGACGAATGCAAGTGATACCTGGACATGGCAGAAGTCGCACGAAAGCAGAATAAATTCAGTTGAAATGAGATCGCTTAGAAGAATTTGTAACAGAACGCTGTATGACAGAGTTTGGAATGAAGATACAAGGAAAGAATGTAAGATGAAGAAAGATGTAATTAACAGAATGAAAGTTAACACATTGAGATGGTTTGGCCACTTGGAGAATGAACGAAGAACGCCTGACGAAGAAAATATACAAAGCTGACAGAAACGGAATAAGAGGTCGGGGGTGCCCAAGAAAAGGATGGCACGACCATGTAAACGATATTTTGAAAGATGGAAATGTAAGAAGCGTGAACAACAGACGAACATGTATAAGACGATGTATGAATGTTGATGAGGCGATGAATGTGTGTCAAGATAGAAAAATGTGGCGTTCGGTTCTCTCTGCCTACCCCGTGAGGGACATGGCGTGATGGTATGTATGTATGTATGTATGAACTCGATTGCTACGAATTAATTAAATAATTTAGTATACAGAAGATTATTTTATTTGGAATTGAAATATTACATTTTCTTAGAAAGATTCTAGCCCAGTTTTCAAAACCAAGGGATAGACAGCTATTAATAATATTTGTTAACGTCTGGATTAAATTTGCCTTGAAGTTTATGAATCTTGGGCAGAGAACCTGTCTGTCCTTTAATTCACCTTCTAAATTTAAGCTTTGATTTTAGATAAGAGGCGTCCGATTTCAGATTTCATAGCTAAGCCGTCATCTATGCAAGATTGTTTAAGTTTACGTTAGCTTCGAGCTCCATGTTTGTGCTTTCAATATAGTTAAAAGCTACGTTTCAACCTTTAAAATCACGTAATACGACACGAACACACTAGCTATTACACAGAAATTATGTACATTGATGAATTAAATATTTGTGTTCATACAATGCACATGGAAAATATATTATAGCAAAGTCTGGGCATAGTGAAGAACAAATGTTAAATCAAGACTGCTCTTAATCTTTGTGCATAAATATTTATTTATTTATTTACGGCATATTGCCTTTTACACACATAAACAACAATTACACACCACATTGAAATACAAAAAGAAAACTTAAAACAATCATAAACATAATTAAAAATAAACGAGTGGTTTGTGGCCAACGCTATACTCTTCACTAACAAGTTACTGCGCAAAGTATTCAAATTTTGTATGGAAAATTTTCAACATTTTTATGAAACGAGTTTGTTCAATATTTTTTTATTTAAATATTTTATCATGAAATCTTGATATTTAATCAATGCCATTTTATGAAATAGACGTGCCTTTTAACCAATTTTAAAATAAAAATTTCAAATTTTAAGTTTCCTGAGTTTGGGATCACTTTAAAATATTTGACGTTAAAAAAAATTGAGAAGCACTATTCAGATATCCTAATGGGGTCAAAACGAGTATCAGATATACATGTTTGCAAAATTTGAAAATAATCGAATGAGTACTTTAGTCTATAAAGTAAAATAAACACGCCATACATAGCACACATCACATAGCACACATACACAAATACAGCTACATTGTGATGAAACTTTCAGAATACAATGTCAGCATGGTACTTGTTGATAATCTGCAATAAAAAAATATAAAACATTACTCTCTGTTATATCCACTTGGATTGGAGAGGAGTAAAAATCATACCCTATCCATAGAAATATTTATATAATATGTAATTAATGTCCGTAAAAATACATTCATTCAGAAGTTATTGATGTAGCAACTTCGCCACAAGCTACTGTAATATATTACTCCGGAGATCCTTGAAAGAAAAAAAATATTTTTTAACATACATACATATTAAGACGAGTAAGATAAACCAGCAATAATATACATCACATTTGTAAAATTTATTTGACATATTATGAATTCTTAAAAAAACAAGACCAATCAAGACTTAAGACCGAAAACAGTATATCATCACATCGCTAGATACAGAGAATACACTTTACCAAGTCAATATAATCCACTGGTGAACTGGATACGTCTGTACATATAAATAGTAATAATGTGTATTATGTTTCATATATTATTAGTATCTACGGACGAAGTTTGATTAGTGGAACATTCCAAATATTATATTTAAACATGATTAAACAATGTCTACGTCTAGACATAATATCAGATATTTTAGACTCATTAATAAATTCAGTGTTATTTTCACGGAAGTAACTTTGTGACGTCATTATAATTTTTATTTTATAATATAAATAATAACTAAGTATACACCACTTATGAGCACAAATAACTGTCGACCGGTTTCGAGAACAATGTTCTCATCTTCAGGATGACTTACGTACTAAATGAAAAATGAAAATATAGACTTAACCTAAACTACAGATGTGGGAGGAGTCAGTTTGAAAGTAGTGGGGGAAACAATAAACAAAAGCGACAACCCGGTGTTTAGGAAACGCTATATATAAATAATTTAAATTAAAAAAAAAATTAATAGTAAATGATTTATATCTTGCGTTTCCTATACACCGGGTTGTCACTTTTGTTTATTGTTCGCTCCACTACTTTCAAATTGAGTCCTCCCACATCTTTAGTTTAGGTTCAGTCCATATTTTCATTGTTAATTTAGTAGGTACGTAAGTCAACCCGAAGATGAGAATACATTGTCCTCGAAACCGGTCGACAGTTATTTGTGCTCATAAGTGGTGTATACTAAGTTATTATTTATATTATAAAATAAAAATTTCATTAATACTCAGGTTTTATTTTTTGATACGTTTGTCTTTAATCAATAGAGGTTTGTGACAATTATGAAGCTAACTAGATCACGATTCATAATTATAGATCGGATTTTTGGATGCTTGTGTAGGTATTTTAAAATCTTGACCATTGGCGTCGGGTGAAACAAAAATATTATACTTACGTTTTATTTTCTTTGCAGTTAATAAAATAAATTTTGTTTGTACCTACATGCATAATGCACACTGATACAAGTTACAAAGAATTTGTCTTTTGTACACAAACGATTTATTGCTAGATATTATGAAGGGTTGTTGAATTCAGATAATAAAATGGAAATCCCCGCAATTTAAAATTTAAAGTTGTTAATATTATATCGGTATGAACATAAAATAATAACAATAATTTAAATAACATACATACTATGAAATCTAAATATTTCTGAGAAAATTATAATTTATATAAATTATTGTGACCGAAATATTGCTTTGTATTATGAATATTATGATAACAAAGTAACCAACTTCTATTGTTTTACTTTTCTTAATATATTTTAAAAATGTGTATTGACATAATACAAAGTATATTGTGTAGCCAGGGTGGCTACTTCTTGTCCTCCCCTCTTATAATATGTAAACAATGTAGATAATTTAGTATAATATTTAGTAGCCCGTAAACGCTTGGCCTTAGCAGATGTATTGTGACGCACATTATAACGCATATCGAAACCGCATTTTAATTGTTGATACTATTAACGATCGCGAACTGTGTAAAAATCCTAAGCTACTACTAAGCATTTCGAGCTGCTTTAGCCTAAGTATTTTATTTGTATAGAGTCACTAGTGGTAGAATAGTAATTAAGTTAGTTAAGTCGAGATCATATTATATACCTAAGTTTTAAAAGACGTTAAGTGTAATTAAGTTCTAATGTTAAGTGATATCTTAGAGACGAACCCGGAACGTGAGCAGATATTGGTGAGATCTTTTCTATTTGTCGCATGTTTTAAATTTCTGTTATACATTTTTCGATTGTATATTAGTATATCAAAGAACCATGTCTAATATAGTTCAAGATCGTGAAGTAATCTTAGTTATAGAGGAGATAAATTGTACTGTAATATTCGTAATGTGTACCTACATGATTTTTAAAAATCTATCCGCGATAAACATCTGGCATCTAAAATGCACATGGAAAAGACGTGTGATAAAAAATCACAAGCACAATTTAATATAGATTTAACAAACGTAATGATTCACTGCAATATTCCATGGTTTCAACTAGAAAATAATATATTTCAGACATTTATTCAAGAATGTCTCGATGGGAAGTATAACAAAAAAGTCAAGGTGCCATGTGAATCAACACTCAGGAAAAAATATTTTTCAAAGTTATATGAATCAAAAATGCATATGATTCGAGACGAAATAGATAAATTTATTGGCATTCAGACTGATGAAACTACCGATGCGTGTGGTAGAAGTATTGCTAACGTTCTCGTGGGTGTATAAGATAAAGATCGGCCTTCAAAATCACATTTAGTAGCTAGTAAAGTAATTACAAAATGTAATGCCGACAAAATTCATGAAATAATAATTTTGACATTAGAGAATTTATGGGGGGAAATCTCACAGTAAAATGGGGAAAAGGTGCTACTGCTAGTAACAGACGGCGCCGCTTATATGAAAATTATGAAAAAGGCTGCAAAAATCATGAAATCGACTTTTCCCAACATGTGTAACATTACTTGCTTTCCATGTAATGTTTCCCTTGTAATGCGTAAAAGATATTTCGTTTGTAAATAAAATATGAAAAAAATGAATATTTTTGTTCACGAACCGTCTATGGATTTAAGGGATTAACTCCCGTCACCCAGGTAAAAGGCATCCAAAAATCCTATCTATATTCATAATATACAAAAGTAGGTATGTAGGTACATCATATTTCTAACAAATAATTCTTCATCTTGTGCCGCTCCTAACGGAGGTTGGCGACCCGAACGTCTTACCAAACTCATAATGATCTTGTGCCAATTAGTGACGCCGCATCCGGAATCCCGAACTACTACCTGAGATTTTTAAGGCAAGATATTATTCAAAGCCCCATACTCCACAATCAAATATTTATTATTTTTTACGTTTCATACATTTCAAACTAACGGTCTTACTTGTTATAATAGCTTACTAAACGCGCAACTAGATAAGTAAGAATATAAAAACAGTTAAGATCGGTAATTTAAAATCTTACTTATAAACGTATAATGTGACTAACTAGTTCACCGTATTGTTTACGAACACCCTCATTTATTTTTTTCACAGATGTCAAAAAAATAGATAAATGCATGTAATTTTTGAATGATAATGATATCGAAATATGAATACAAACACAACGTTGTGCCGTTTTGAGTAAATTTAAACACGATTATGATGAAGGATAACAAGGAAAACCGTTATTGAGGATTAAACTTTTCTGTCAATCTCAAATATGCGTCGGATCATATATGTGAAAGATCCGTTATTTTGAAATATTTGGTATGACGAGTTAGTCAAGCGTAAAATAACCTCTCGACCTGTCCTAACTTGACGTTTATGAAATTAAGGTGTAATAAAGATAGTCACGGATTATAAGGCAACTTTTTCGTTAATCACGCTCTATTACCAGGTACCTACTATAGATAGTTAACGTTTATAAGTAAGACGGTATAAGTTTAATAATAATAATAATAATGACAATTTATAAAGCGCCGTTTAGTGACACCCGTGGTCACCTCAAGGGCGCTTTCAGTTTGCAAAAAAATAAGTTAAAATTAAGTTAAAATAAGTCCTTTTAGTTTAATTAACAAAAAACAAATAGCAGTAGGTAATTATATATTGGTACCTTATAATGAGAAGATGTTCTTGGTTTTCGATACGTAGCAAAGGATAAAGTCATTAAAAAAAGTTCTTCACGGAATTGCTACTGTTTTGATACACTCTTTTTACATAGCTACTTCACTTCTACCATAGTAGTTTCTACTTCCATGTACCTTCTACACAATCTACACCAAGAAAACAAATGATCTTAAAACTAGAATTTCGTTTATAACCCTTAAATCTTTATTTTTTGTACGGAAGTCTGGGTTCTATATCAGCATTTCTTTATTTTTCTCTCGCTGTACCATGTTCTAACATGTCTCACTAAAATACATTACGGATGCGACTACTTTTGCATTGTACAGATTTTTTATCAGGAAAAAATATATAATATAGACCTGAGATAAAACGAGACACAAAGGTGATCCTTTTGTATGACCAACGTCTGTCTGTGAACTCAACTTTTTCACCATACCGAAATCATTGTACCTACGGAATTAGTTATCGCTACAATAAAACGCATTAAGGATACGACAATCTAATCATCCTAAGGTCGGTCTTTCCTAAAGGCCCAAGAACCGCCTGCATATTATCTTCCCATACCTTAACATTCAGAATGCATCACACCTGTTGATTCCGTAACGACTTGAAACATTAAAAAGCAATACTTTAACGTTTTTTGTACGGGACAAAATGTGCTCCCCAAATATTGGAAGGTAACTAACTACATAGACACATCATTTTTAACGATTAAGTCACCGGCTATTTGGTTTGACAAGTTGACGGTTTAACTCGATTTAGTTTGGGAAACGAAAAGACCGGAATGTAAGAATCTAGGTCAAGAATGCGCAGTCTACCTTCACGTGGGTTGCACAGAACACAAATTTTGTTATTTTTTTGTTTAGTTGCTAGATGCGCAAACACACCTCGACTTCGTCGTAAATTTTCAAGATTTTTGTCGATACCTACACCAGTAGTAAGTAGCCTTACTCTTGAAACTCGAATCCGATCCCGATTTCAAATTTTCATTTAGAACTTACCTATATGACGCCTGCGTACATTCAAATAAACGACTATTACTATTAAAACATACCTACCTACCGCATTCATTCTCCGTTACAAAGGTAGGTTCTTAGCAAGTCGGATCTTATTGGGATCGGATTTGCAGCGGAGAGTAAGGCCGCTGTAGAGGCTTTATCTAAAAAAATGTGTGTACGAAACATCATGGTTCGACAAGTGAAGTGTTTGAAATATAAAAAACGCAGAATGTAGGTTCCTGTGTGCGCAGTCTCTCTAAAAAATGACAAGATTTAGGCTCTACAAAACGATAAGTTAATTAAGTTCTTTCGGAGCGAAATAATTACCCTGTAAAAAGGGAAATTATAATATTCGACTTTTATACCGCAATAACTATTGATTTTAAAATCTAGGCATCGTCTCAATTTCTGAAATAATAGATATGAAATGTATATAAGTCATCCATGTTTGGAAAATGCTTTAATTGATTTCATTAAAATATTGTGATTTTTTGACAAATAAATAAAAATAATTGAGTATTGTTAACAATTTCGACTAATACCTTTTTATTACAATGTATATTAATACCAATGCAATGAGACCAAGATCAAGGCTGACCGCAATGTCTCATCCTCGCACACCCCTAGTGATAATACTTTGATCATTACAAATGACAGAATGGGACGACAATATGGAAGTCATTGCTACTGCAGTAGTGAAATTAAGTTATCGTAACAAAAAACAATAGTTGTTCGTTAATGTCACGTAACAAAGATGCCGACCAAAGTTAGTTCCATTAGACAAGGTGACAAAGTCATCAACATTACATCATGTCCGGTGATAGATGGTTATAGAAAAATATTTTATGCGTACAAAATGTATAATCAGACAGGGATTGGAAAATAACCCATGTTGACCAAGTTATATATTTTATTATTTATTCAAAAAGCTCTCGACATAATATGAGTTTGACTGTAGTATCTGCCCCCCTGGACAACGTGTCATTAAGCTCAAGAAAAGAAATAAGAAAACAGACAACAAAGAAATAAGAAGAAGTTATTCTGTCACTTCCATAAATTGAGTTATCTTTTCATGTTTCTTTTCTTGAGCTAAATGACACGTTGTCTAGGGGGGCTGAAGAAGATTACTGAAGGCATTTGAAAGTTAAGCAATTTCTTTTAAGCTGCCTACAGTTTGTGGCAATGATTTATCACGACGTGTCATAGATGTAAGCCATTCTGTGTCAGTGTCCTGAGTTCGAATCTCAGCAAGGAAGAAATCTATTATAAATTAATTTTAAAGCAATCCTTGCTTGGGCTGAAAACGCTATTCTTCTTCTTAGTCTAATCCCATCCACTCCTGGACGAAGGCCTCCTTCATCTCCTTCCAAGCCACTCTATTTTGTGTTCTCAGCATCCAATTGACACCAGACTGATTGACACCAGAAAGACTGTCAACCCTCGGCGGTCTCCCATCACTTCTGATTGTCATTTACGGTCTCCAAGCTAACATTATTCTTGGCCATCTGTCTTCGGTGTACCTAGCAAAGTGGTCTGCTAATCTCCATTTCAGAGTAAGAATGCAGTGAATGACATCAACCCTTTTTGTTCTTTGCCGGATGACGTCATTTCGCACCTGTCTCTCAGACAATCCCAGTATGGCCCTTTCCTGGCTATTTAGGTGACGCTTAGTTTTTCGACACTTTTTTGGGTTATTGTCAGTCTGCAAGCCATAAGTCGCTACTGGCAGTACACATGTCTCATCTATCTTTCCTTTCAGGTTGATTGGAATTGGGCGAATTTTGAGAATGTGGGTTGATTTCCCAATTCGTGTTTTCATCTCAGCCGTTTGGTTTTCTCGGCCTATTTTCATTGTGCGTCCCAAGTATACAAACTCTTGAACATTCTCAATCAAAACGCTATTAATTGTAAAAAAAATCATCTGCCAACAAACTCACCGAGAAGTGTGTTGTTATAATAATTTTAAAAAGTTTTAGGAAACTTAAAAAAAAACCAAACCAGTTTCATTGTGTAAATATTAAAAAAAGAGTGAATTCATGAAAGACATAACAATGCTAAGAGTTGTTGTTGATGTTTGGTGCCATCCAAGAAATGTAGCTATCAGTGAATTTCTCGGAATGGACTCGGAGACAAAGATAATAAGATATATTTATAATGGGGATATTAAGAAATAAAAGACATTTTGCACCATTGTTTGCGCAAGGAGATCTTATCATACTAATATTATAATCCTCTCTCCGAGTCACGGTAATCTTCACCAAATTCCCACACCTCAAAAGAAGTATTTGGCTACGACAATAAACAAGGTACAATGCTTTATTTCATAAATGAAAAGACACGGTACATTTATTGTTAAAATGGATCGTCATTTTATCGGGGATCACGTTTCGACTAAATTTTTTAAACAATTTAAATGAATAAATTTCTTCCAACCAACATCAAAATAAAGCTCGCACAAACTCTCCTTCTCCCCATTCTCGATTATGCAGATATTTGCTATTTGGATCTTACTCAGGAACTTCTAAACAAATTAGATCGATTACAAAACGTCTGCATACGTTTCATATATAATCTTTGCAAATACGATCACATATCATTTTTTCGCAAGGAACTCAAATGGCTTCCTATCCGTCTGCGCCGTGATCAACACACTCTTTGTCTTCTGTTTAACATTTTGAACAACCCTAATGCTCCATCATATCTGACCGAAAGATTTCAACCTCTGGCCTCTCATGGACTCCCGCTTCGATCTAGAGAAGAGAGAACCCTCGCCATCCCATCTCATGCCACGGCTTTCTATTCATCATCATTTACTGTCCATGCTGCCCGGTTATGGAACAACTTGGCCCTTGACATTAGAACTGCACCAACGTTAGGAACCTTCAAAACTAGATTAAAATGCGCGCTCATACTTTCCATTTCTTGACCTACATACTTCCCATTTATTTCCCTATTCTTGTAGTTAGTCATATCTCCTCTCCTTTTTTTCCCTTCCCTCCCATAGTGTTGTAACAGGTCTTATCTATGATTTGTTTAATTTTCATTGATGTACATATTTATATTCTTCTTACTTTATTGTGTTTAAATGTAATATGTTTATGGTTTTATATATATTTTCTTTTTTGTACATGTACCATTTTGTCTCATAACTGTCACAGATGGTTGTCTGGAAGAAATTGCCATTAGGCAATAAGTCCGCCATTTGTACTAGCTATTAAGTAATGTACAATAAAGTGTTTAAATAAATAAATAAATAAATAATTTATCTAAACCTCAACGAAGTTAAAAAAAAATAAAGTTATTATAACACTTGTCAAATAACTCTTAATTGACACTGCTTCCTTATCCTCTCTCACATCCCACAACCTCTATTTCCCTCCTTTCATTGTTGCTGTGATTTCACATTCAATGATATTGCGTGTTTATCTTTGTGTTTGTTTTATTTGTGCTGGTTGGAAGAAATTACCTTATGCCAACAAACCCGCCACTGTATGCAGTATTGTAAAATGAAGTAAAATAAAAAAAAATTATTTAATAACGAGTATCCAATCGAAGACTTTCGTCAGCACAACGAAAATTCTCTCGCATTATTTTCCTTCGAGAGGGATGGTTGAATAAACTTTTTCTTGGCTGAACTCTACTTCTCTCCCCTCTAAAATAAGCTTTGCAAATTTCTTTGTCAGACAATCATTCACTCATTCAGTCACCCATTCTCGTAAGATAGTCAAAACTTACCTCATTTCAAAGTCAAACATAGATCGTTTTATCAAAAATTAAACCTCAATCTTATTGTATAATGTAAACCTCAATCATAGTATATCACGAGTCTTCGGGATCCACCGCAGAATGCTGCGAATACCATGGACTGACATGGTCAGTAACACTAAAATACTACGTAGAGCCAACACCAACAGAGAATTATTCACCAATGTTAAGCTCCGTAAAGTGATCTACTTCGGCCATATACTGAGAGGTGAAAAATATACCATGCTTGAGCTTGTCATGAAGGGGAAGATCGAGGGTCGTAGAGGGGTCGTAAGAAGGCAGCTTTCCTGGCTTTGAAACATCTGAGAATGGACCAGTGAGATAACTGTGGAGGAGCTGTTCCACACTGCCAAGGACAGGGGGGGCTTTCTCTAGGTGGCCGTCAACGTCAAGGAGATCTGACATGACACAAAGAAGTAGAAGAGGTCTACAGCACATGTCCATTGTCTATGTCACACTAGCATCGGTACCTACCGTAAAAAAGATGGTTAACAAAATTGAAAATATATATCATCACGGCAGATCGCACAATTTGGGGTAACCAACGACAGGTATGATGGTGTACATTATCTTAAAAAGGACGCAAGACAAATGCGTGTATCCACACACATCTGTCTCTTTCACCTAAAAAGACACTACATTCAGAATGGGTGAACCTCATTGCTGAAGTATGATGTTTTAAATATTGTATTTTCGATTACTCGGCTCTTACCGGATACCTAAAAACTATGATAACGGAAGAGAGGAAACACTATTCTAAGCCGGTGTTTTACACGAATTTGAAAATCAATACTTTCATATAATCCAAAGGTCGTACTGTAAGAGACTGGGGTATCCAAAAATGGATAACTTCAAATATTTTATTTAAGTAAAACATAAAATGAGGACCGATACAAAAAAAAGGGAGAATATGTCACGTGATTTCTTAATATCGCTGCAAAAAATTGTGCGGGTTTGCTTCTTTCGATAAACCTTATCAAAAATTCAGATCAATCCACAGCATCAGATATTCTGAAAATAGTGTAAAAAAAACTACCCGGTTCGATTCTATCTTTCATAGTATGTGGTGGCATGTTCCCAGATGGACCCAAACACGTGGAGAACAACCTTCGGAAGGGAAGCCATGAGAACAGCTAGACATATACAGGTCTTCCAGGAATTACACAAGATATCCATCCAGCCAGCCACATTGAACAGAAGCAGGTACTTTAATAACAAACAAATAAATGTTACCGAAGATGAACTTGATGGCCCAATCCAGAAGTGTAAAACTTTAACAAGATAAAGCCCCTTTAATTACATACATACATACATACCATCACGCCATGTCCCTTACGGGGTAGGCAGAGAGAACCGAACGCCACTTACTTCTATCTTGACATACATTCATCGCCTCGACAACATTCATACATCGTCTTATACATGTTCGTCTGTTGTTCACGCTTCTAACATTTCCGTCATTCAAAATACCGTTTACATGGACGTGCCATCCCTTCCTTGGGCGGCCCCGACCTCTCATTCCATTCCTGTCCGCAATGTATATTTTCTTCGTCAGGCGTTCCTCATTCATTCTCCCCATGTGGCCAAACTATCTCAATGTGTTCACTTACATTCTATTTATAACATCTTTCTTTATCCTACATTCTTTGCTTATGTCCTCATTTCATTACCAAATTTACCAAATTTAATTACCAAAAACACTTAATTGCTTTTGAAAGAATTTAATAGCAGTTAGTTAAAAATAATTAAAAAAAATCATAATAGAAAAAAATATATATCTACCTACTTATTGCAGAATATGTACCTACCTACCTCTAAAATATTTTTTTTCTTGATTTTTAGATGGAGTTCTGTTTTTAAACCATTTTTTTTTCGAAAAAATATTTAATATGCAAAAAAATATATTATACATTCTCGCCTAATATCCTCATTTCTTATTCTATCATATATTGTTTCGAGATCGGCCAAGGAAAAATTAGCACGATCACATAAATGGTATTTTGAAAGATGGAGACGTTAGAAGTAAGAATAACAGAAGAAGGTGTATGAGACTATGCATGGACGTGAATGAAGCGAGATATGTATGTCAAGAGAGAGGAGCCTGACGTTCGGTTCTATCTGCCTACCCCAAATATGGTAATGGCATGTTGGTATGGTATTGTTAAATATATTCGCAAACATTGGATTTTTTCCCTTCCGGGATTTAATGTTTTTTGACAAGTTGCCGAAGAAGAAATAAAAACGAAGTGTTCACACTAAATTAAACAATAAAGCCAATTAATTATCAGCAAAACAATAAAAAACAAAATAAAAAAGTGACTAAAACCAAGTTATTTTGTAGTATTAAAATTAGAGTGACGTAACAAAAAATATTTCTCAAAAATAATCAAGCAAATACATTCAAGTGTAATATTCGGATTTATGTAATACAAAAATTAAAAAAAACACGACACGATTTGTAAGTTGACTTTGTTATGAAAATAAGTCACAGTTTTAAATCTTTAAATAAAATTGAAAGGACCTCGGTCCTCTAATAGGACACCACTGACTTAACTGTATTTAGAAACATTTGCTGATCCTTGCAAAAAATAACAATCTTTGGGTCTGTTTGTAAACGATCGTTGGTACCTTTCATGTGCCTCTATAATCCCCTTTCATTAATACCATTCACGACACAAAAATAACATCCACATTTAATTTTATTATTCACAAATATGTTTACAAAACCGCATAAAAAAAAACAAATATTAGAAGGAGGATGTTAAAACGTTATGCTGTAAAAGATACAAATTGTAATTTAACATAATAATTTGTAATTTAGCATTCAATTATATTTTTTTTTTTACGGCGCTGGCCGATTTACTAATGATATTAATAACAATTAAGCACTACAAATAATAACACTCAATTATTATTATTACCATTATACACTTCCTCAAAAGAATTAGCAGATCAATGCGTAAATTGTAAATTATTTAAAAGAGCAAAATAAAATGCAACAAACGCATCATCAAGCTTTCAATTGGGAATGGTTCACCCATCCAGATACTTAACATATCAAAGGATTAGGCTCTGAGGAGGTCTCTATACTACCTAACAACCCTACTGATTCCCGAATATTAACGTTTAAAAAATCTTTAACGATTCTACATGTAGGTATTCATAATTACCGTTTTTTGCATTTTTATTATTAAATTTTTCGATAAATCTATAATTTCTAAATTACGGATTAACGATTTTGGAATAATGCCAGTGGCTGAAATAATGAACGGTAATATTATTATTTTACGAGAATGCCAAAGTCTTTTAATCTCGTTACCTAAAGCGGTGTATTTTACAAAATAATATTTTAATTATACTCATATTTTCAATTCTTGAAAAATTTATAACCAATTTTTATAATTAATTCAACTCGCTCACGCGAGCCGCAAGATAACTACATACAATCCTAACCAACCTATTTTTACCAAAAGTTCGATTTGAATGTTGGTTGGTTAGGTTAGAAAGTATGTAGTTATTATTGCGACTCGCGTGAGAGAGTTGCATCATATACTGTATTAAAAAATTCAAATGTCAGAAAACTAACAATTGTAATGGATTCCTCCATACATTTTTCGTAAGTTAATTTATATTTTTTTAAAGCCCTGCCGCCAAAAGTTTGACGATGTTACTTGTCATCATCTCAATCTCTATATATTTAAGAAATGATAATAGTTATTTAGATATTTCTAGACGTCATCGAATTCTCTTACTATCTTTATTGCAATAATCAGTTTATGTTAAAAAATGTGAATTATTTAAATTATTTAGATATCGTGTAGTTTACAAACAACGATGATAGCTGCTATTCGAAATAGACTCCTTACATGACGCACAAATTGGATAATAAAGCTAGCCTGACACGAAGATATTACTCCATGTCGTATTTTAAGTCATTTGAGTGTGAGCTACGAAAGCTTAGAAATATAATTGCAACACAAGACTACGGTAGGAGCGTACTTGAAACGATCCTGCAGGCTAAGTCTGTAAGTAGATCTCGACCGATAAATGTCGAGATTAACTGCCAAAATATCGACTAGTCGATATTTTGAAAGTTTTGGTAGTCACTAAGCAGATAACGCGTCGAATCGTTCTCGCCCAGTTATTTGACGGCGAGATTGGGTCGACATCGAGGCGAGAGACAAGATCTAACGCCGCCATGTTGAATTAAATGTCATTTTTACGCGAACAATGCCGAATTTCATATTTATTTTGAGAATAATTGGGTTAAACGACGCCGTTTAAGAGATTCTTCAAACCCTATAAATATTCCGCGTAATTCATTTTTTTTTTTTTTTTTTTAAATAAAATGAATATGTCCTTGTTAAACAATTACATATACATCTTCCTACGTTCCCTAAAATAAGCATAAATGCTTGTGCTATAGGTGAACGAAATCGGTCGAGGCAGGATTCGAACTCGCGACCACTGGATTACTAACCCAATGCGCTAACCGCTCTGCCATCGACCCATCTTCTAATTATTGCTAATTACCGCCTAACAAAAGTTTTATAAGGTTATATATTTATTGGAAATATGCGTCCGTACTTAGATTCTAACATTATAATTCTATGCGTCCGTAAATGTTTTCCGTAAGTATAGATTTGAAATAAATTTTCATTTTAAGAAAAGATTCTTGTAAGCTATTTTATCACATATGTATTTTAACACTCAACAAAAGAAAATTCGGCGTAGTTTTTAGTAAAAAAAATAACACGCTGCTGTCATCACACTTAATAAATTGATCGAAATATAATTAAAAATATTTTTTTTAATTACTCTCAAAACATTCAATAAACACAAAAGAAGTTAATTTAATCGTATTATAACTTGCTTTCGTGCTTTAAAATATGACCATATTATATTTATTTAACAAATTTATGTAAACAAATTTGACATTTATTCAAATCATGGGGAAAATATTATGTATTGCCATAAATGATAATTCAAAAATGTACCGCAAGCCAGCCTAACGGCGACAAATACTAATAAGTGCATTTACGAACTCGATAGCGCTTAGTGACTACGAATTGTCGTCACGGGCGTAAACATGGCGAGAAGAGCGGCGATACGTTGTCGGATCTCGACTTTTTTACTGACATGGCCTGCAGAATCACCAAATTTGTATAATTATAACGATTATGCGTTCAGTTTTTAATAATAAAATTTAACGTGAAAATGATTAATATGAACAAATATAATTCTACAATCGATTTATTTCACTCTCGACGACCGTTTCGGCTTACAGGGCCATAATCAACTGGTAATCAAAATAATCAACCAGTTGATTATGGCCTTGTAATCCGAAACGGTCGTCGAGAGTGAAATAAATCGATTGTAGAATTATATGTATTCATATTTTTCATTTTCATGATGGAGATCTACAAATTAGAAGCCGTCGCAATTAAAGAATTGAAAAGTGCGCAAAATTTTACGTTAAAACTAATATGATAACTGAAATAATTTTGTTTTCAATGCAAATTTTACCATAACGATAATGCTTTTGGCCACGTGACAAGGCTTTAGATCGGCTTGGGAGTCAACATATTGGAATTGAGTTATAGGGTTCATGTCAGATTCCTCGAAAAATTTTTTGCTTGATCTTTTTTCTGGTCATATTCCACGTGAGTTGTAATATTACCTCGTGTCAGGTCAGCTTTAGAGATACAAGATTATGACTATTATGAGATTGCCGCTTATTATATCAATGGTACCTTGCATTATTTGCGCTTCTAGATAGATCTTTGCTTCTGGCCCTACACATTGTAAGAAGGAATAACGATATTTTTTTTCAATAGATGGCGTGCAACACGCACAATTTTTATAAACATTCTTAGACACGCAATCAAATTAAAGATACAATCATTCCATGAAATTACTTCATATAGAATTATTATTATTCTTCGGGTACTTATTGCCAAAAAACGAGGTTCGTGAGATATATCTTTATGTAATATTTGAATAGATACTTCTCAGTTTCTCAATTAGCAACATTAACCAAGATAATTTTGTCATTGTATATGACACAGAAAAAAGTCATATATAGGATTTTTTAAAATAAATTGTCAAAAAAAGGTTTTTATTGTTATTTGAGAAGGTGATTTGAATGTTCAAGAACAAATGGGATTTGATTATTGCGTCAATGGCAGTTTGCTCTCTTGAAAAAAACAAATGCCTTTAAACTAATCAGTAAAGATTTCTTAGTGTACTATTTTGTTCTGCACACTATACATGGTCTTCTCTTACTTGATACATCAATAGAAGAAAAACATGGTTAGTGAAATCTAAATGAATAATATGTTTTTTAACATGGCTACGTATGGAATACCAGCTATTAGGATTTGGCTACAGTATAGGTACTCTTCCGAAGAAGCGCACTACGTAGGGTTGTATGGCCACATGAAAATAACGAACAATAATAAGGAATCCATACAATATGTTTAATAAATACAGACAATATTTTTTTATAAAACCTGGCAATATGTTTCGTGGGAAATTACCGACAATATTATAATAATAATAATTATAAAACAAGAAAAAGTAACAATAGTTCCAAAACAAGAAAAAGTAACAATAGACCCAATAATATAATCGTCTACAGGCAGAATACCAAAAACACTCAAAAATATAGGCATACTAAAGTTACCCCCCATACGTCATCAGCAACAAACAAAAATACTACAATTATTAACACATTTACAATAGTCAGAAAAATTCTACAGGTACCACTTTAAACAACTACACAAATACATAGGTAGCCTCACAACTTGAGTACACTTCGTTGTGAAGGAAATTACCGGATCATAACCGAGATCAACATTTTTGCAATAATAATAATACATTTAAAAGAAAACTAACAAAACAATACACCACGGAGACCACTCAGTAACAAACAAAAATTATAATAAAACAAAAAATATGGGGGCTCCCTGGTTGGCATCATTCCATCACTTTACCTGTGTGTATTTAACTAGGAATTATTCCTGTTTTAAGACAGACAACCTATATGCTCGATAAATGCTGACGTTGTGTTTATTTAATGTACTCTTCTGATGCAAGATACAAGCAGGTACCCTTCTGTTTCATCATAACAAGAATTTAACGTACAAGTACAGTCAAATGGTTGTTATTAAAAACTGGCCTGCAAGTATCGCTCAATTGTACAGTTTTGAAATAATAAATCACAAAGTATCCAGTAAGAGAAAGAGCGAGTAAAGTAGGTACATAAAACACAAAGGAATTCACAAGCTCCGTTTTGCACTCTTTACACAAAAAAGAAAAGCACAGTGTTTACCGCATTAGGCATTAATTAATCATACTCCAGATGGAAGCACAAAAATCCACTGAGCAGTAGTTAGTACACTACACCAAATGAACTACAAAGCGAGGAAAAATAACTCGCAGCTGGAAAAGAAAAGAATAAATTTCAAAGAAAAGACGAAGCCGCCACTGAGATGATGCATTATACTTTTAATTATACAATTTTATGTAAATTCTCCCGTTGCGTTGGTTTAAAATTATCAACAGTTCATTTAGAAAATTTTCAGTTGGAAACAAAGTCTTCACAAAATACTATAGATATTTTAATGAAAAATTTTTAACGTCTCAATAGAAACAAGTTTGGAGATATTATACCAGGAACTCAAGGAACCTACAGGGCATACGACCTGTTACGTGATCACATAATGTGCTTGCGCAACGTTCACCAATGATGTCTCCTTATGGAGTTCCTTATCAATCCAATTTTTGAAAGTTCTACTTTTATTTTTAATCCGGAACCTCCCCCACTCTATAATCGAAACAACATTGTTTTTTTTCATAAATAACTATGTGAGGTGCTATTTATTGATTCTGTTCTTCCAGCCGTTCTGCTTAAGGAGACTAATAACGGCCCCTTGCAAAACTCTGATAGGACACATAAAGAATATACGAAGAGTCCGGAGAACTCTAAAACCTTGCAGACACTACACTTCCAAGTGTCAAAAAGAGTTAATTATGTGGGATCAACTGGCTCACCGTTAAATTTCCAGATACCATTAGTCAATACAACCCTATCACAGCATCAATTTGGTTTCCTTGCACCACTAATGTTTAACAGATTACCTTTAGATATTAAGAACATCAATACATATAAATTATTAAAAAAAAAAAATAACAATGTGGATGCTCAATAACAAAATTGATATCGACAGCTCTCTATCTCACATCATTATATAATGTTTTCATGTACATAAGCTGTATAGGTACTGTGGACCATGGTTGTTGTTTGGGTTTGTTTGAACTTATCTCTTTTATTGTTGTTATTGCTGTGATTTTTATAGTAAGTGTATTGTTCTTATATTATTGTTGTATAATGCAGTCAGTGATGAATAAGTTAAATTGCATTATTATTTGTGTATTATCTTTTTATTATTGTTTATTATTAGGTTATTTTTTGTTTATATATTTTTATATTTTTTAATTATTATAATTTTTTTTTCTTATAAAGTTTTACTATTATTTTTTTTGTAAAGTGCCCTCTTCATCACGGGATGGAATCCTAGTGAGGCAGGCGCTGGTAAAAAAATGTACTTTTTTATATGCATTATTAATAAAATAAAAAAAAAAAAATAAATAAATTGATTATATTAAAAGACTTTTTTTATATAGTAAAAATATAATTCTATACCTCACAAGGATTGTGACAGTTCCATGATTCACATGATATATTAAAAAATGAAGGTATTGATTATATTCAGTTTACGTTAATATCTTCAAATTATCTCAAAGATAAAAAAATATAAAGTTGAATTGTTGATTTTAAAATAAAACATGACGGGGAAAAACATTTAGAATACATGACTAAATAATACCTATGACTTCATAGATCGGCATTTAGAGGTCTTCGTCATTCCTCGATCATTTCAAATAAAACGAATGCTTACCTGAAAAGAAAGAAAAATCTATTTTAATATACAATAAAAAAATTCACATGACATTAATGGCTATCAAATTTGAAAATTACACCACAACGCGTTTGGCTCCTCGAGTTATCGACAATGCAATAAAGTCGAGTTGTATTGTATTATTCAACGGATGGACGGCATTATAAGGATATCGAAGGAAGAGTTATAGCAGGAAACAGAATGAATGGAGCACTTGGACCAGTTATGAATGATAGCAAAATATCAAAGGATGCCAAAGTTGCCATTCATAACGCTATCATAGTGCCAACCTTAAAGTATGCAAGTGAAACTTGTACATATGGCATAAATTGAGATCGCTAAGAAAAATTTCTATAAGATCGATGTATGACATTGCACGAAATGAGGACATAAGGAAAGAATGTAAGATGTCATTAATAAAATAAGAATTAGCACATTGAGATGGTTTAGCCTAGGGAAGAATGAACTAAATACGCCTGACGAAGAAAATATACAAAGCTGACAAGAACGGAAAAAGAGGCCGGGAGTGCCCGAGAAAAGGATGGCATGACAATCTGAACGATATTTTGAAAGACGGAAATGTAAATGTAAATGAAATGACGGAAGCGTGAAAGAGACGATGCATGAATGTTGAGGAGGCGATGAATGTGTGTCAAGATAGAAAAATGTAGCGTTCGATTCTCTCTGCCTACCCCGTGAGAGACATGGCATGATGGTATGTATGTACGTTTATTTATAATAAAGGGTTAGGATGATAAAATATTTACAGGGTTCAATTTATAAAGTTCAAAAATGTAAGCAAAATGTTATCTTAAATATTACAGTTCCTAGAACGATTTTTTTCTAGTATACAATAGTTCCTTCGTTAATCCTCGTTTAACAAGACGAACATTTTTCATACATACATACATACACATACATACCATCACGCCATATCCCTTACGGGGTAAGCAGAAAGAACCGAGCGCCATTTTTCAATGCCTCAATTTTAGATAAAGTTGTTTAAATAAGTCAATTTTATTATAATGCACATTGCTAAAAAACGTTTTTTTTTTGTTCACAAAATAAATATTAAAAATAAATTAGCATAATATTAAGGAAGAATTATTTTTAAAAATAGTATTATGATGCGATGCTCTTTGAGTCATCTGCAAAATATTTTATGTTTTGATTTGATCTGGGACGCATGCGAGACATATCAAATACATCAACACACCTGACGACATACCATTCATTTTCTATGGTTTTTAAATGTCAAATCGCATCGGCAATTGATTTGTTGACAGGTATTATGACAGGCATGTTGGCCGGATTGCTCGTTTTTTTTTACGTGAGCTATGTGTCTTGTTTTAATGTCTATTGAAATAGTAGTTTATTAGTTATTAGTACTATTTTAATTGTGTGTGATTATTGTCAATGTAAAATTGTAAACTGCTAACCCTAGAAAAAGGTTTCCTAGTTGGGCAGCAGTAATCTAGTTGTTTATATCATTGTTAAATATGGTGTGATAAAAAAAATGAAATATTGCATTGGTAAGATCGTCAACATATTCTAAAATAAATTGATTCTCTCATTCGCTCGAGATTCTGGCCCCTAAAATATTATAAATATCCATGAGATCTTTTATATTGATAACATGTTAGATACATTTGAATCAATCAATCAAAGTACAAATGTAAACATGAACGTATGTATACATATCTTTAATGTATATCGCGTAACATATGGATAGGTTGATGTATAATATATCTATGTTGAACTTAACAATCTCAATCCTTCTTCAATGATGTATCGACTCGTTGTGGCTTCTCGGATGGGTAAACGTCTCTTAAACAAATGAGATTGATATGTGTTTCCTGGAAGACCACTCGTTTGATAAACCAATGGTTAAAAGGATTCCAATAGCAACGTACGCATAAATATTTATAACTATTACATTACGAGCGTTGGGCACTTATCCAGTAATGTCTGATCCCAGACTGTAAAGGGAAGCCAATACAGCCATTTCAATGCAACTACGGTGCAGACATTGACGTTAAGATAGGAAACTTGAACCTGGAAGAAAAAGTATGTAAATGAAAAATAAACACGTACAAAAAGATGTCTTAAGAGACGATGGAACATTCAGATGGGTCACTGAACCAAAATTTCCAAAGAAAGAAATTTTTGAGAAAGTAGTAAAACATAATATTTTGATAATAATATCTCTGACAAAGAAGCAAAGGCTTCTGATCCTATATAAAATATTATATTGAAGTGCAAAATAAAATTTAAAGTTACATACATACATACCATCACGCCATGTCCCTTGCGGGGTAGGCAGAGAGAACCGTTCGCCACCTTTTTCTATCCTGGCACGCATCCCTCGCCTCGTCCACATTCATGCATCTTCCCATACATGTTCGTCTATTGCTCATACTTCTAATATTTCCGTCTTTCAGAATATCGTTCACATGGTCGTGCCATCCCTTTCTTGGGCGTCCCCGACCTCTCAATCCATTCCTTTCTGCTCTGTATATTTTCTTCGTCAGGCGCTCCTCATTCATTCTCCCCGTGCGACCAAACCATCACAATGTGTTCACTTTCATTCTAGTAATGACATCTTTCTTCATCTTACATTCTTTCCTTATGTCCTCATATCTCACCTGGTCATACATCGTTCTATCACAAATTCTTCTTAACGATCACATTTCAACTGCATTTATTCTGCTTTCATGCTACTTCTGCCATATTCAGGATTCACTTGCATACGTCAAGGATGGCACTAGGATGGCGTTAAAATTAATTATAATTTACCAAAGTATGTTTTCGTTAAGGTCAGACTTTGAAGGAATTTATGAAGTAATAACATTTTTCTTTATGAAAAACCAACAGCACAATATTTTATGACAAAAACTGTTATGAAGACATAACACCCCCAATCTGATCTGTACACATACATGTAGTATAGGAACCCATCTACAAAGTGATAGATACTAAGTATGTATAAAACACAGGCTGGGAACAAAATGGGACATTAGAAAAAAAAGGTCAATTTTACGGATAAATCAAGCGACACCATGTGGTAGCGTGGATATCAATACTTTAGTAGCAAAAAAGGTTAAATCCATTTATTTATTTTGTTATAAATAAACTATTAGAAGAACTTGAGCGCTTTCAATTATCGAACAAATGACAATTTAATTAAATATGCTATATGTTATATCTATAATTAAAAGTAAATCACTTTTTGATTCTACATGTAATAAAAACTTCGTCGATCATTCGTTTGTTTTTATTACATTTCTAAATAATATTGTAAAAAACATTTTCTTGTTTGCCGATAAGTACATGGACACAGAAGTGTTAAAGATTGTTGCAAATGACACGGTGATTGCAATAAATTTTAATTTAAACAAATATATCAATTAATTTGAATAATTATTTTTCGTTGTAGAGTTACAAATTGAAAAACTACAGCGCAATATTATTTCATTATAGGCAATACGATCATTCGAGGACAATTTGAATAGTTTGACGATATGGAGAATGCTAACATTTAAAAAATACAATTAAAGAAAGGCAAACAACGCCTAATCGGCGCGAAATGTGTTTTCTTTTTCATATACATTTTCCTACATAGATTAAATGAATAAACTAACATTCCAACAATAATAAAACTTCGGAGTCATAATATTTGACATTTAGTACCTATTGCACACAAAGGTTTTCGAATTAATAATAATGATTTTTCAGAATGTTTACTGGAAGTGTCTAGTCTTGGGGGTTTTCGTTGCCTAAATGTTGAATACATAAAGGGAAAGTTTTTGCAATACATATAATATTGTGTTTCTTTGGTTTATAATGATCTTTGGTGGATATTTTTCTTGTCTTTTGTTTACATAATGTATAAAGTCATACGATGTAAATTTATTTATTACAATTTGTTTATTTTCTTGTTTATAGGAACTACATTAAAGAAATTTGACATTTTGTGTATCTATATTAAATAAGTATAGGTACATACATAGTACCTGTTAGTTGGACGTAAAGCTATATTAGAATAAGAATTTTACTGTTTTCTGTCTACAATAAAGGAATATCATAACAAAATAAACTTTATTCTAGAAACTTAGTTAATTTAATGAATGGAGTTGTTCATATTTGATTCCACGGAACGTACTTACATACCTACCCACACTTTTATATTATTGAGGGGTAACTCCAAATTGTAACCACTGGATTTATCCCGTAGGTATTCCATTCACGTATGGAAAAAACTGTCCACTCTCCCGTTTTACAGATTGGCTGGCGGTGTTTGGGAATTCATAGTTTGGGAATATTAATAGCCGACTTCTTCATACAAAATTTGATGGCATGTTGAACACAATCGCGTGATCCTTCACAGTTCCGGCGGTGATACGCGACCAAGCTTTTTATTATTTCTTTCTACCGTGTCTTCGAGAGTTATAGGAAATGATTTAGTGCTTGATAAATATAAACAAACAATGGGAAAATAACATTCATTGACTTGAGGTTTCGCTATGACGACGGGGAAAATTATATCATATTATACTTCCAAAAAAAACAAAATAAGTAGCACAAAAAAGTGAAATTGGAGATAGACATGAGCTTTTTAAAATGAAAACGGTATATTGCATGAAAAAGTAGATTTTATAAATCGTGATATTAAAAAAACGTCTGCCTGTAAGACCACCAAAAAGATGGAAGGATAGTTGATCATCTACATTCCAGGAGTGAGATGATTAAATAGATCCTAGATCTTCTAAAAGTGGAAGAAGATACTAAAAAAACATTTCAATACCTACATCTACATATTTTGAATTCTCGTTTTGAATCGCATCCATCAATCGATCGTCGTAGCTTGCACAATTATGTAATTGTAAAGGATTGCTTCCAGATGTCCACAGTGCTAAAAAGCAATAGTTCTTTCTCTAAATAAAGAAAGAGATTTGCTACGTAGAGTAGTACAAGAGTGAACTATCATCCACCTTTGAATGCTTCTGAATCATTCAAGGACGCTATAATGATTCTAATTATAATTTTCATCCATTCAATTCAACCTAAAACAATATTTGATTGAATATAAGGACATCTTTGCGCCTCATGATTTGCAGAAATGAAAAATACACCAACATTCATTATTTGTCCTAGCATTATCAACACGTGGCACAGGATCATTTTTGATTTAATTTCTGCCATTTGCTCCTGTCTCATATAGATAGGTAGTTTTATAACAGGCTACTCGGGTCCCCTATTTACTTCTTATAATCCCAATCTCTCCCTTTATATGTGCACACACTATTCGAGTCCCTCCCTTTCCTTTCCTTTTGATCCTGACAACATTTAGGTAAGTAGGTATACAAAATACTACGAATCTTATACTGAGGGATATACGTTGAGGATTTATTTAAGTATTTATATAACATGACATCATACAGTTTATCTGGGTGGGGAATGACAGAACAAACATTAGCCTGACTGCTCGTAATATTTATTAATACTAAGCTATTTGCTATGTTTTATTGGAAATTTTGACGCATTCAGAGCCACCGAGGAAATAACGTATCTGACACTAGATTGTACATGATGGGGACTTTTTATCACACAATTTTCCATAAGTCTTATGAAATTACAATCTTTGAATGAATTGACCTAATAAAATTGGTGGTTAGTTATCTTGTACGTTTATTTAAAAGAAAGCAATGAATATGTCGCCTTCATAAGACGGATGGCTGGAGGCGGTTGGATGCGATCTGCACAAGATAGAGAGCTGTGGAGGTTGCAGGGGGAGGCATATGTCCATTACTGGACTAAGGAGAGCTGACGAAAAAGAAGAAGAATAAATATGTACTTGAAATTACACAATCGATTTCATCCTTCTTTCTTTAATACATTTGTCTTGTATTCATCCAATATATATTTCATTTTTATCAATTTTCTATGGAATTCGATCAACACTAGTTAGATAAATATGTTCTCATTTATATGCTTCGATTTTTTCTTAAAACACACAACATTATCAACATAACCATCACGCCATTTCTCTATTTGGGGTCGGCAGAGAGTACCGAACGCCAGACTCCTCTTTCTAGACATACATTTCTCGCTTCGTTCACGTCCATGTATCTTCTCATACACGCTCTTCTGTTATTCTTACTTCTAATGTCTCCATCTTTCAAAATTCCGTTTATGTGAACGTGCCAAATATTCCTTGGCTGACCTCTACTTTTCGTTCCTCTTTTATCACCCTTATATACTTTTTTTGTCAGTCATCACTCATTCTTTCTATGTGGCCAAACTACCTTAGATCATTTATATTCATCTTAGTTACGATATCTTTTTCATCATACATTCTCATCTAATATCCTCATTTCTTATCTATCATACATCATTCCAATCGCGTTAATTCTACTTTCATGCGTCTTCTGCCATGTCCATGTCTCACTAGCATACATTAGAGTCGGTGCGACGATACCATTGTGTACCGCGAGCTTTGCTTGCCTCGAAATAATTGGTTCAACCATTACAGATCTTAATGAACTTAATTTTGAACTTATTAATATTCTCCTAAAACTACTCCTAACATAATTTTTTAATTTATATTTTAATTCAAAGCATAAAGCACCCTAAATGGAGTGAATTGGCATTTAAACATAATACAAAATATGCGGAATTACTATTCATACCCATAATATAACTTTGACGTCTGATTATTATGTACCTATCCATAAGTAATTTCGAGAACTACTACGCTCTAAAATATGCAATACACTTTTTAGTGAATAAAATAGACCGAGGTTGGATTCAAACCCGAATCAATAATATATTTAATGCAACACACTACATGTATTTCGCTGTTTTTCTATTTACAACACTTGAAAACATTTCATATCATTTCAACCAAAAAAATTGACTTTCTTTCAGCATCAACAGTCAGTTCTTTCATCAATCATTTTCAAAATTCCCGTTTCCTGTCCACAAAGAGACGCAGTTCCTGTTCTGTTATGTTGTAAAGCAAAATGGACCCGGCTATTTACCATAAATTTAACCATTATAATGGGGTGTGAGCGAGCCTTTGAACTTGTGTTGTCGTGTTTAATGTCTTCTCGCTTGGTTCTATTATATAATAGCACACTGGACTAGTGTGTCTTTTACGGAACAACTTCCACCTTCGTATAAAGAATCACCCACCTATGTACTACGCCTATTGTGAAGCTTATCGACTACCTGGGTTTAGATCCTTAAATGTCCTACCTGCATTGGAGACCATTAGTTTGGAAACAGTCGAGCGGAACCGAAAAAGACATAATATATTAATTAATGAAGATATTTAAAACGGACGAATTGATAACAAAACAAAATGAGCTCATAAAAGAGAAACAAAAAAGTTTAAATATATCTTAACTGAATACACCCAACTAAATCATATTCCATGATGAAATTAAAGAAAATTGTTTAAGCTAAATTTACCTAAATAATTAGTTTTAAGTAAATTGGAAGCTGGTCTACGGACGCAAATTTATATGTTTGAATATTTTTATATCATATTTTTGTTTTAATACCTTTAGAATGCCATGTATATAACTATTTTCGTCACGGGTCATTATTTTTTTTTTCAATTTGGACCAAATTTGCGAGACAGGTCCAGCATTCCTTGTCGTTACTCATTTCAAGACAGGTGGCTATATAATACGATTGTATTTGTATACCTACCTTTGGTTGTTAAAATTTTGACACCAATAACGAGATAATCTTGTAGATGTAACCTTTTAGGGGTTAAGGGTTGATACCTGCCGCTTGCTTTGTTTACAAACTCTGTACCACAACAAACTGCTCAAAACAAGAGCCTACCGAAATTCTCCGAATATTATGTAAATACACTTACTTTAAATTATAAAAAGGATTAAATAAGAAAATTTAAGCAAGAAAATAATAAATGCATGCCGATGAGATGAAATTTTTACTATATTTAGTTTAGATAAATATATATAAGTAATGAAAGAATACCAAAAAGTTATTTTTATTGACAAACTTATGCAATACCTACTGCAATTAAAAAAACATATTCGATTGCTACAAGTAGGTAAACAAGCCAAAAATGAAACAATATTTCTGGCGCAGTTCAGAGATGACATCTGTGCGAGAACACCGTCGCCTCATTTATAAGGACTGTTGCTTTCACTGTTTACAAATAAACAAACAAACCAATGTCTCAATAGATGGCGTTACAAAAAGGTTTCGTCGTTACTTCAGAGATATCAATAGTAGGTAGATAATAATGTCTTATTTTCAGGTGAATTGTTACACATGTCTTTTTTTTATTTTTTTTTTTATTTTTTACTTCTCGGGCAACTAACGGGCAACAACTAAAATAATATTTGACATAGAAGTTTATAAAATATAAAAGCACTTATACAAACAAAACTGCATTTTACAATAAAAAAACAACAATAAGAAATGGAAACGGAGAGGATGAGGAGCTTTCAAAAAGGATGGTGTGTGGGATGGGAATTGTGTTGGTTAGGAAACAGAGAGGAGTGAGCGTATAAGGCGCGATTTGAAGGTTGAAGAAAGTGATTGGGCAGTTCCATCAGAGGCCAACGGTTGTAATCTTTTTCTCAGATATGACAGATGTATCTTATCTTTTATTCTCGCCTAGTATTCTCATTTCTTACATGAAATTGCATAAATTGTTTAATCAAAAATTTGTCTCATAGACCTTCATATTCACAGCGTTAATTCTATTTCATTTACATAAACACATTTCTTCCATAGTCAGACAAAGTTGTTACTTTCTCAGACAACTTAGACCTATTCGAAGGTGTCTCTCGACAAATGCTGCTAAGGTCCTTATAAATTCTTTAATAGTTTCCCGTGTAGATTATTGTAACGCCATATTAGCACACCTACCGCAATACCAAATCCATAGAATACAACTCATCCTCAATGCAGCAGCCCGTTATATTTACCAGATTGATCGTTTCTCGCATATCTCACCAACACTTCACAAACTTCATTGGCTGAAGAGCCCAGAACGTATAGAATTTAAAACATGTCTCCTTGTCTTTAAAGCACTCAATAGCATGGCCCCGGAATATATATCGGAACTTTGTGTTCCATTTTCACCTAACAATAAACAAACAAAGTACGCTAAGATCAATGACCCAATCCAATAAAAAACTAGTAGAAACCAATCTCACAAATAAGCCAAAATACCTATATCGATCTTTTGGCGTTTCTGGACCAAAGTCATGGAACAATATTCCAATGGATATAAGATGTGCCGAAAATATCAATGAATTCAAGAAGAAATTAAAAACTCATCTTTTCCGCAAGTCGTATCCAGATTGTCCTTCATCCGTTCAATAATATTATGTGTACTAAATATTATGCCAGTTTACTTTGAATCGACTATTTTTTATAATTAATTTCATCTGGATTATGTAACAAGATTAATTTGTGATTTCTAGGTATTTTTTTAAGTTTTATATTTCACCATTTTCAATGTGTTAGCTATAGGACTAATTTCAACTTAATTTTAACTAATTGTATTTTTTTAAGTTTTATGTTTCACCATTTTCAATGTGTTAGCTATAGGACTAATTTTAAATTATTTTTTGCAAACTGAAAGCGCCCTTGAGGTGACCACGGTTGTCACTAAACGGCGCTTTATAAATTGTCCTTATTATTATTATTATTATTATTTATGCGTCTTCATTGTTTATGTCAGTTCATATCTCACAGGCATAACGTAATAAAGCTAATTACTTATCTACTTGTATCTCAGTCATACGTTCTCGTCTAATATCTTTATTTAAATATGCAAAAATACAATTCTCCTCTGCAATACAGTAAAGGGGAGATAATATAAACAGTCTTAATGACTGCAGGTAATATAAATCAAATTATCCTTTACACACCGTGGTCGTAAATTACCTCCCCGACGCATTCCTTAATAAACACGGTGCATACGGTATGTATGTGTGTTCAGGGTTACCTACCCTTGAACCATTTGATAATTATGATCCCCGAACAAGTGAGAAGGGGACTAACCATCCCTCCCCTCACCACGCCTCCACCGTCCCCTCCATTCCTTCCGAGTACCCCTCACAGCCCAAGGTCCGGGTCCGAGTTAGATCTGATACGGGAATACCCCCAGGATAGTTTGTTCTGTCTTACACAAAGAGCCTTCTTTACCTTTCCCAGGAATATATGGATCTGACGTGGCATGTGGATCATTTTTTTGGACGTTGGTATATAAAAATACGGTTCAAAATAGTTTTATGAATGACCTTCAAACGAGAGCTATCAATTATATCTCAACAAATATTTCCATCTCGTCGTTGTCCGAATTGCCTCTTTCACATTCTTCTTCTTCTGTAGAACTATTTGAATACCTAATTCACTGTTTTTCGTTGTTCAAATATCCACATCCAAGCATCAAAAGATACCTACTATAAAATCAATAAAATATCTTTTAAATTAAGATTTCACAAAAAGTAAATAATGAAAAGGAGTACCTACCCACATTTAGATGTACAGACGTGGACAATTTATTAGACTCAAACAATTTTTGCTACAAATTAAGAGTTTATTTATGAAGAAATGTTATTTTTATACATTAGAACATGAAATTAATATTTTGTGTGCATGCCTTTTACACTTCTAAGTCCATCCAATCTTATGGGCATTGATTCCACTCTATTCCACTAGACTTCTACACACTCTTCGTAGATCTTCATCATGGTGCCAGATTTTTATTAAGTTCTCTATTAGAGACACTTTTGTGGTTATTGCATTTTTTTGTAATTTCTTCTTGACTATGGCCCACAGATTCTCTATTGGGTTCATGTCAGGGCTATTTCCTGGCCAAGACAAAACATTTACATGGCTCTCCTCCAGAAACCTTGTCACACTTTTTGCTTTATGGCAAGGGGCACCGTCATGCATAAAAATGCCGTCATTATTTGGAAACCACTCCTGCATTTTGGGAAATAACCTGGTTTCCAGGACTTGTTTGTACTGCTCCTGACGCATTGTGCCCTGAACAATGTACAATCTACCTGGCCCTTTCACTGACATCACACTCCAAACCATTACGGAGGTTGGATGCTTGTCAACTTGCTGGATACAATCCGTCTTGTATGTCTCATTTCGTCTTCTTCGGACATATTGACTGGTCTCTTCCGATATTTGGAATATTAATTCGTCGCTGAAACATACCTGGAAGTAATACAGAAGACTTAAAAATATAATAAAGATATAAAGTAGAGAATATTTGTTTGTAACACGGTTGTCTATGGAAGATGTCCAAAGAAAATTATTTAAATTTTTTAAAGAAACTCGGGTAAGGGTAGTTTTTTGCATAAAAACAACAAAATGATTATGAAATACCTTCTCCCAGTCCTCAATTGTTTGATCCTTATGTTCCTCTGCCCACGCAAGTCGTTTCTTTGCCATTGCTGGAGTGATCTTGGCCTTTTTTCGTGGCCTTCGAGCTGATAGACCTGCTTTGAATAATGTTCTGCGTACAGTTCTAGCAGAGACGTCCACTCCTAAGGAGTGGAGTTGGGACTTAAGGACAGTGGATGTACATTTTCGATTTCGTAATGAGAGATTGACCAGTTTCCTCTCTGTTCGTGGAGTTATTGTTAATTTTCTGCCACATTTTCCTACCCTAGCCTGAACATAGTCCTCATTTCGGTTCAAGGCCTTATTAATGCGGCTCACCGATTTTTGGGAAACACTTGATTTTTCAGCTATTTTTCGTTGAGAATATATTTTTTCCTTTAAAAGAGTCTGTACTACAGCAACTTTACATGGCGATAAGTCCTTAACTCTACACATTTTATACTAATTTTGAAGAGATATAAAAAAAACACAAAATTTCGCAACTGATTTATATAAGCACAAATTGAACACAGAAACTCAAAAATGTAAGTCAAAATGAAATCAAACACAGAAATAACAATAGCAGAACACTAATTAAATAAAAAAAATGTATAATTGAACAACAAAACACACGTGTTACCCCGAACAAAGTATCACACGAAATGGACGACTAACTGCAGAAACTTCAAAATTGTCGGGATGCCAACATTAAAATGAAATATTTTACAAGACTCAGGGTTACAATCGTTAAAAATAAAAAAAAACATGTAGTTAAATGTTTAATTAATGAAAAAATATCAAAAATCTATTATTACAAGATGTTACATGAATGCACAAGCTACTTTAAACATAAAAGAGTAACATAAATCATTTGAGTCTAATAAATTGTCCACGTCTGTACATATAATAATAAATTTGGATTATTTTTATAGCGCTGTTTTTGTGATAACCTCACCTCAAGGGCGCTTTGAAACATATGTATATTACTTTTAAAGGCCGCTGATACGATAGTAATTAGATTTGCATAAATTAATTAATTTATTTATTTATATAAACGCTCTAAATGGGCTTTTACGTACACAATTACAAATTATTAAAACATATGTTCACGAACCACGAAGCAAAATATAGGTACACATACATAATTATAAATAGGTACTTGTATATAACAACAAAAAAATATTAAGAAAAAAATATATATATAAATTTACAAAATATAGTTAATAAATTATATTAATAAATTAAACTAGCTAAAATGTATTATTAATATTGTGGAAATTTTTGATTGGCTTTAGTATTTTTTACACATTACACCTGTACAATAAATGTTATCATACCTACTGTAAATTTCCCAAAAACAAATAAAATAAAAATACAATACTAAATATACGAAATCAGAATGTAGAGTTATCGGAAAACTACTTGAGATAGTCGCGTGGGTGCGCAGAACGCAAATTTGTGTCTTTTTGCTTGGTTATATGTGTAAAAAAAAACCTCCACGGCGAATAGGCTCAAGAAGTTTGACAGAAACTATACAAGGATCACAATATGTATGTATGTGATTCACAGTGTAGGTGAAATACGCCATATGTCGTATACATCACGACGAAACTCTGATATACACTCTCTACAACATGATACCCGTTGAAAATTTGTTGAAAAACCCGTTGAAATAAAATCAAAATTCTTCATAACACAGTAGTGAAGAGATTAAAAGTTTCATACACCTGCGATGTCGTTCGCTGGATTGAAAAAGAGAGCCGGACGCCACATTATTCTATATTGACACACTTCCCTTGCTTAATCAAGATTCACGCATCGTCTCATACATGATCGTTAGTTATTCATGTTTCTTGCGTTTCCTTCTTTCAGGATATCGTTTACAGGTCTTCCCGTCCTTCCCTCGGATTAAAAAGTTTCAATATATCCAAAAATCATCCTTTAACTTTTAATTAAGTTTAGTATTTGCTTGTTTGAAAAGATCATAGTGAAAATAAAAAAAAATAAAAATTATTCTAGAATACCAATTAATATTTTTTTTTCCAAAAACTCTACAGAGGATAATGTGCAAAAAAGGTTTATCAATACAATGAAAGCAATACGATTTTCTAAATTAATAAAATTCATTAAAACTTTCGTCAAATAATTTTTATCTCGACTGACTGAGAGTGCTTTGCAACAACCACCCGTTCCGTGGTATGGTGTAGGTAGAAATATTTTCACAACCCGTCAATTACTTCAATATAGATCAAAACAGTGACGTAACTACTGACTGATAAAGTGTACGAGGAGATCAGAATTAAAAAATATATATATTATTCATTCATACCATCACGTAAACAACATCCCACAATATTTATAACCAGCGACAGGTGTGTGGGTGTGTATTACGTTATTAAAAAAAAGCACGACATATGCGTGTTTTCCCACACACCTAAAAAAGGCAGCATTCAGAATGGATGCGAACCTCATTGCTGAACTACGTGAGACGACAAAAAAAATATAATTATTTTTTTTCAAATCATAGCACAGTGTATACAGAGCCGAATTAACAAGGGTTTCAAAGGTGCAAATGTGCCAGACACAATTAAATTGAAACGCCAAAAACAATGAAAAAAAACGCGACACTAAAATAAAACCTATATTACTTATATCGTACGTCATATTATGTCTTTAAAAATCCTGTGCTATAAACGAGTTTATTGTCAAACTGCAATTTCTTCTATCGAACCATAATTTTACTGCAAAAGTTATATGTAAGATTAGGTTACGTGAATATATATGTTGAAATAGTAAAATCGTATCGTTAATTAATCATATATATTTTAAATAAACATGTCAGCTATCATATATTAATATAGATATCCTTCATTAAAAAATCCAGATACCTGTGTCTAATACATGTATGTTAATATTTTGATGTTTCTCATTATTTGTTCACACTTATTTAATTCCTATATTGTTTGAATTAGACTTTTAGTTAGTAATGAAAGAGTACAATAATTTATATCTATATAATTTATACTATATAATTTATATACCTACTTTAATTATTTAAATTCGTGTTATTAGCGAAACGAGACGAAACTCTAAAATAATGAAATTCACCTTAACGTTATTAGAGGAAGACATTTTAAACTAAAACTATTTAATATGCTTCAGATTAATTTCATTTCTGATGAAAATGGAAGACATAAGTGGTTTGACTAATTAAGGGTCACATTTTGTAGGCAAGTAGGCTTAATGGCGTTCACTAGACACGAAAATAAGGGAAAATTAGTGTCAACGATCAGCCATCACGACTTAAGTATAATGTTCAACATTGAATAATCAAAATGATTATGTGAAACTGGGTGTAATAATGATAAGTCAAAAACGAATGAATGAAGATAGCTAATAAATAATCAAGTCAATAATGAAAACTTTCAAATGCAAACGAAATTCAAAACCTTGAAACAAATTTGACAAATTTGAAACAAAAACCTTAATTCATAATATATGAATTACATAGGTATATCCTCATATCCTCATTCCCTAAAATGATCAATGTCTATATTTTGTTTTCATCATCTAACATTCATCATTTTCATCTAACTTACGATATTTCTTTCAATCATACATTCTCGTCTAATATCCTCATTTCTTATTCTATTATACATCGTTTTACCACACATTCGTCTTAGTGACCTCATTTCAACCGCGTTAATTCTACTTTCATGCGTCTTCTGCCATGTCCATGTCTCACTAGCATACATTAGAGTCGGTGCGACGATACCATTGTGTACCGCGAGCTTTGCTTGCCTCGAAATAATTGGGTCAGCCATTACCGGTCTTAATGCACCATTCACTCTATTACCTGCCGTTACTCTCCTTTCAATATCTTTTTCCAATCTTCCATCACGCTGAAACATGCTTCCTAAGTATACTTTGTTGTTCAAGCTTCATATAATTTCTTCTCGATATTTCGGTCACATGGTTGGGCCATCCATCTTTCTTGGACAGACGATTTTCAATGAAGATCGTCTGTCTTCATTCAATCTTTCTATTCTAGTGATTTTTTTTTCAATATTGATAACATCTTTCATCATCTTACAATCTTAATGTTCTCGATTATGCCCTGTTTTGCAACGTCTTGTAACATATTTTCCTCAAAACCTTATTTTGACTGCATTTACATAGCCTGCTTTCGTCAGTCTTTTGCCATATCCACTTTTGCGTAGCATAATTAAATCATTATAATTTCTACGGTTCATTTGTGCAACAAAATGGTGCAAGACTGAGATAAAAAACGTTTGAATATTTTAAAAGAATAAGACAAAAACATCTATTGCAGAAACATGATTTTCAGTCAAATGTCAATAACCTCGATAACCTCATTTTAGAGTAAAACTCGGGTCACCATTATCAACAAATTTATGGAGGACGGATGATGACACTTTAAGAATGTAGGAGAAGGTCTTTAGGTTGTAGTGTGGTAGGAGTGAGGTATCTCAAGGATGCTGGTTCTACAGGCGTCTCCATCAGGGGGTTGAATATCTCAAGGGCGGACTCTCCACTAAACACATCCGGCAACTCTCAAAATAGCGTCTCGGCTCAAGGAGAGAGAACTGAAATATCCACATCACCAAAAAAACAATATTTCTGGAATGAAAATATTTAACAAAACGTTACTTAATTATTGTTTCATGGTGAATCAAGAATTATCGAGCGATAAACTAAAATTTAGTATCCTATGCCATGCAAGATATCCAGCTGAATTTCTTATTTAATACCGGTGGACGCAAATTATAATTTCTCGCTATATAACTCACACGACTTACTTATATTATTAAAAAAATATTGTTTTTACTCCTCACTAACACAAGGTGAAATAGTGGGGAGTTATGATTTCGCAAATTTTAAGGGTATTTTTTTTTGTAGATTATCAACTAGTATTACTGAGATTGTATTCTGAAAGTTTCATCACAATGTATCTGTGTGTGTGTGCTATGTGCTGTGTGCAGTGTGCTATGTACGGCGTGTTCATTTTTACTTTATCTATTCTATTCAAATTTTGCAAATTTGTATATCTAATACTCGATTAGATCCCATCAGATTTTGAACGATATATGAATAGTTTTACTAAATTTTTTTAACTGTCAAATATTTCAAAGTGACCCCAAGCTCAGGAAAATTAAAATATGAAATTTTTATTTTCAAATTGGTAAAAAGGCACATCACTTTCATAAAATGGCATTGAAGAGTTATCAAGTTTTCATAAATAAAATATTTAAATAAAAAATAATTTAACAAACTCATTTCATGAAAATGCTAAAAAAATTCTATACAAAATTTAAATACTTTATAGAATGGCTTGTTAGTGAGGAGTTTAGCGTTGGCCACAACCCACTCGTTTTTTTTTTATCAATACATGTACATTTACATATATAAACATACTATTTCAGCAATATTAGAAGTGTTATCTTTAAACCAATGAACCCAGTAGTATTGTTTTGTACAAACATATCGTTATCATTGAAATTATATTCAAAAATAACAAATAATAAATAAATAAATTAGGATGATTTTTATAGCGCCGTTTTTGTGATAACCTCACCTCAAGGGCGCTAAAAGACATAAATTGTTCTATCACGAAGATAAAGTCTTGCAAAATTACAAAACGACGAAGTCACTTAAATTATTCCATTGCCTAGCTGATTGATTTTCACTCCTCACTAACCCAAGGGAATATAGTGGGGAGTTATGGTTTCTCAATTTTAAAGGCTAGCTTTTTTACTGCAAATTATCAACTAGTATCATGGTGAGATTGTATTCTGAAAATTTCATCACAATTATTATTTATTTATTTATTTATATAAAATACACTTTTTTCGTTATATCTAGTAACAAAATTTTTAAATGCATAATAATATATTTAACTTACATTAGGTTACATAATAGTTACCAGATATTTTACTATTGTCATAAACTGCCTAACTAGGTAAAATTATGTCTTATTAGTTTTCAGTTTTGGTTTAATAACAATGGGATTATTTTCAGAGTTCAGGTGATTAATTTTTTTTTAATATAATATATCTGTGTGTGTGTGTGTGTGTGTGTGTGTGTGTGTGTGTGTGTGTGTGTGTGTGTGTGTGTGTGTGTGTGTGTGTGTGTGTGTGTGTGTGTGTGTGTGTGTGTGTGTGTGTGTGTGTGTTGTATGCTTTGTGCCGTGTCTATATACGACTAAAGTAAGTACTCATTCGATTCTTTTCAAATTTTGTTAATTTTATTTTTTTTTTGTTTTTATCTGAATCTATATTTTTATTTGTTTCAATATTTTTATCTCTGTCTGTAATTTATTATTAGTATTGTAACAAGTAAATGGCTTATGACGTATATTGTATAAATAAATAATAATTATGTAATTCCACAAATTAGAAATCGTCTCAATCGACAGTTTTAAAACTAATTATATCCATATTGCTAACAATCCACAAGTACCTAATACTTAATGCACATTACAACCGCTTACAATAAATATAATATATAGTGTCTTATCGTACCTACATATTACATTATAATACTTATACATAAGTACCATAGTAGAGTGGAATTCATGTAAGCTGAAATTTATTATTCCCTATTCACACAAATATACATTTTTTTCTCTCTCCCATAGGTACTGTACAAAGCGAACCAACCATTCACAAAGTGGAGAATATTTAGGGTTGCTATAACTTACATGAACCAATACGGGACATTTTAGCTCATACGATGCTCAAAACGCATTTTCGATAATCGAAACGCAGCGTTTCAAGTACCTACAACAAAGCATATATGTATTATAATGTACGTGCATACATACATACATAATATTACGACGTTTCCCAATTTGGGGTAGGTAGAGAGAACCGAACGCCAGACTCTTCAATCTTGACATACATGACATGCATGCTCGCCTATTATTATGTATATTGTAGGTAAATACTAATATGGATTGGTGGAAAATAAGCCACAAAATCCAACCACTTTGAAAAATTAATTATTTTAAAACCAGAATTCTGTTTCAAAATCAAGATAAAGATTTTACCGGAATTCTGGTTCTTTAATTAAAATATAATCAAAAAGTCTCATAAAATTTGTGTTGTGTGTATTGTATATACCTTCCTATCATATAATCCCTGAAATTCTTAATAATTTTTATTGTGTTTTCGTTTGTTTATGATTTGCGTCGATATTGTATATTTTTGTTTACGTCTGTTTTGTATTACTTTTATATATTTGAAATGATTATGTGTAACTACACTATATTTTTTATTCGTGTAAAGACTTAGAGCCATATAAATAAATAAATAATAATTATAATTCATCTTTAATTGTTTACCCATTCATATTTTGAATTTGATATTGAAAATGTATGCAATGATCTAATTTTTATAATTAGAACTGGACACGTAACACTTTTAAATTCTTATAACTAAGAACCAATATGGTTTCTAAGAGAAAAAGTAATTTGATTACGAAATTGTCGTAAAACGGGACAAATACGGGATGATAAAATACGATGACAGTTTCGTATACGGGACGTGTGGCAACCCTAACTATATTACATATTTCCAGAATGATTTGTGGTTATTCAGTATCAGTATGAAGTGAATAATATTCATGGAAGTTCGTGCCAAGTGACAGTATTTTAGATTTTATACAAATAATATTATATGAGTGTATGTATAAACACTCGTTGTTAGATAACAATAGGAAAATCCACTTACAGCGTACCATTATTGAAACGATTATTTTTTTTCATCAAAGATTTATTCAACTTGAAGTACGAATACTTAAGAATATATGAGCGAAAAACATTTATAATGCAATATCATAATTAATTTAGTAATGCTTTATATTTTATTTTGACATTAAGAAAACTAATTTATATTTATAGTTTTGATAAAAAAACGCATGAAAGTAGAATTAACGCGGTTAAAATGAGGTCACTAAGACGAATGTGTGGTAAAACGATGTATGATAGAATAAGAAATGAGGATATTAGACGAGAATGTATGATTGAAAGAAACATCGTAAGTAAGATGAAAATAAATGCCCTAAGGTGGTTCAGCCACATAGAAAGAATGAGTGATGACCGTCTGACAAAAAAAGTATACAAGGCTGATAAAAGAGGAACGAAAAGTAGAGGTCGGCCAAGAAAAAGTTGGCACGATCACATAAATGGGATTTTGAAAGATGGTGATATTAGAAGTAAGAATAATAGAAGAGCGTGTATGAGACGATGTATGGACGTGAATGAAGCAAGGAATGTATGTCAAGAGAGAGGAGTCTGGCGTTCGGTTCTCTCTGCCTACCCCAAATAGGGAAATGGCGTGATGGTATGGTATGGTATGGTATGGATAAAAATTGTTTTCTTTATAATGAAAAACAAATTCATTTATTTATGATATTTTATTTTATTTATTTATTTGTTTATTTATCACACAATTTAAATATTCGTCATAAAAAATGTATAACTGCTGCCCAACTAGGTATACCTGTTCTAGGGCTAGCAGTGTACATATAATTATATTTCACAGGAGACATATTTGAATTTTTAAAAAGTATCTTAACAAATAAACTTAACTATTGTACACACATTAAAAAATGGAATTGGAGTCATCATGATATGCATATACATATTGTGTATGTAGGTTTCTAATAATTTTTATTGATATATATTTTTTTATTTTATTTTATGTTCCTTATTACTTTTAGGTATATATATATCTTTTACTAACAGGTACAATGTTACTTGCCTTGCAGCCTTGAGATGGTTTGGACATATTGAAAGAATGAACGATGAACGTCTGACCAAAAAAATATACATGGGTGTAAGAGATGGAGTGAATTGCAGGGGTCGCCCCAGTAAAGGATGGCATGACCATATGAATGATATTGTTTGAAAGAAGGAAACATAAGAAGCTTGAACAACCGACGAGCATGTATGAGACGATGCATGGATGTAAAGGAAGACAGGAATATGGACAAAAATAGAGGAGTATGACACTCGGTTCTCTCTGCTTACCCCGTAAGGGACATGGCGTGATGATTTGTATGTATGTATACTATTTAAATATTAATTTACCACGCACCGAATGAAAAGTGGTCACATTTTAGACACTTAAGATATAAATCATCTCACAGATCTAGACTGAAAACAATTAAAAAAATGAGTCTCCACCGGGAATCGAACCCGGATCAGATACCTCACGCACTGAGCCACGAAGGCCTTATATGCAGTTTGTAGAGTTGTTTTAGTTTCTGAAAATAGTACAATTTGTAAAGATATATAAAAAATATTATCAAATAATTATTTCTGTCTCTCCTGTTCGATTCCTTTTTGATTTGTCTCAATTTTTCAAAAGTTTCAAAAGTATTTAAATTTCCAATATATTTTATGGATTTTTTATTTCATAGTTTATGTTCGAAAGCCCTAATTCGAAAACAAATCAAGAACCTTCAACAATCTTGGATTGGTGAACACATCTTTTCGGTATGTGAAAATACACAAAACCTCTGAAACCGTAGGCGAATCATTATGTGACATTATAGGGCATTCGACTCGTTTTGCCTACTCCGTTATAATTTACATTCAAAGATAACAACAGTTGATATATTAAATCAAATCGACTCACGTAGATACAAGAATAAAAAGTCTAAAAATTCCCATAAACTTTGACATGAAAACGTACTGAAATTTTAGTGGTGTCATTTCCATGCATGGTTCAGCGAATCTCTATAGTAAAAACGGTGCAAGAATAACATTTTATACTGTATTTATATATATGTTTATATATGTATTGTATCTGTGCTATAAGGATTCCTTCCAACAAGTTGTATCGGCAAATCTGACAGTGTGACAAGAATACAGGAGACATAAAAAATGATAGAATTGCACGTGTGTTGCGTTGTTACAAGATAAAAATATAATGTCGTATCATTTTATCGTTATTATTATCATCATGACAGAATAATAAGGTACTATCTACAGGTTGAAATAGTAAAATTCAATGCAAATGAATATAAAGGTATGAAATAGAGTCAAATTCAAGACAGCAGAATATCATGGTATAAAATATAGTTAAATTCAAGGCAGGAGAAAATCAAGGTATAAAGGATACTGAAATTTAAAACAGAAGAATATCAAGGCTTTTTAAGTTTAGTAAAATTGAACGCAGGGCGTGTATAGTATAATTCAATGCAGGAATAGGTCCTATGAAGACATTTTGTATTATAAAATTTAAAGCGGGGAATAATCAAGGCGTGTTTAGTATAATTCAATGCAGGAATAGGTCCTATCAAGACATTTTGTATGATAAAATTTATAGCAGGAAATAATCAAGGCATGTATAAGTATAATCCAATGCAGGAATAGGTCATACCATACATTTTGTATGATAAAATTTAAAGCAGGGAATAATCAAGGCATGTATAATATAATCCAATTCAGGAATACTTCATATCGGGTCAATAGATCATATAAGTCAATGCAGGAATAGATCATATCAATACGTTACGTATGTATAGTAAAATTTTAAGCTGTAGAATTAAAATTTCAAATAATGATAAATACTTAATAAAGAAATTTCAATAATTGGATTGATAGGGAACTCAATAAGAAGGCATGATTTGTGAAAGTTGCGCAAGCGCATAGAATGATCACGTAAACCAGTCCATGGTAGGTCGTAAACCCTGTAGGTGCCTTGATTTCCATGTACCCCTATAATATTCCAACTTCGTTTCTATGGAGATGTTAAAAATCTGTCATAAAACAAATATGAATATCGAGGCGGCGAAGGAGAATAAACTCTCCGTCATATACTTTTCTTGAATAAATAACAAACACATGACGTGATGATAATATGTTAAAAATTATAATATGAATCTTTATTTATTTGTTTAATTTAGTCTTCTTGTACATATACTTAGTACACTGGCGGGCTTATTGCCTGATGGCAATTTCTTCCAACCAACCTGAGTAAATGTTAAATATACAAAATAATGTGTACTATGGCAATCAGTTAATCACATTACAAAATAAATAAAAAATAACAGAAGAAAAGTAAAAAATAAAACAAAGAAGATAGTATATAAGAACAATTCATAGCAATGATAGGAAGACTAAAGGATAAGGAAAGGAAGAAGAGAGAAAGATGTAATCAGGTATTGTCAGATAAATATTTTACTGACGAAATCTAATGACAAATCTCACGAAAATTGATAATCTGTAAATAAATATAATTGCTTTCATCTCGTTTTATTATCCAGTGTAGGTACAACATGTCAAAAGCAGACAAAAAGAATTTTATGTACTAAGCTCAACAATTAATTATACACAAATTGTATTTTGAATACAACATAAAGACATAAAAACATTTGAATATTTAATTTTGGAATAATGTTATTAAAAAACACAACCTTCCCAGAATACACGAGTATCTATACGTTTGAATAAGTATATTTTCGTGTATATAAAATTTACCTCGTGAATATGATTATTATTTAATGTGATTATAAACATGAAAAACAAAACATAAAAAAAATATTAATTCTTAACCTGACATTTAACTTTTGATTTTTATTATGAAAACATTTAAAATTAATTAATTACCCTGCTATTAGATCCAGCAATTTGTATATCCTCGACAGTTCCTGAAGATTTACGAAGATTGACGAACTACAGCCTATCGCTGTCCGTACAAATAAATCAAGCAGGCATTCATGCGTCTATTTGAATACAGTGTCGCGTCTATAGTAGTTTATTTCGCGAACATCTGAATTATTATCTAATTATATTAAATTTAATTAAGAATATATGTAGTAATGTTTATCATGTAAGTAAATCTTTTATTTGAAACCCTTCATCACTGGAAATTATATCTCAAGTATTGAACTGACTATTGCAATATCATATTTGGAGGTAGATCCTTCTGATAAATTAATGATCTTTTTAGGAGAAAGGAGAAATTTATTGAAATTCATTTCGCACGCAAATATTGCTTCTCTGGGCTGGAAACACTGGTTAGATGGAAGAAATAGCCATACGGCAATAAACTCGCCACTTGCGCAGGGTACAAGGAAGTGTTTATTATTATTATTAACTTTGTGGCACAATTTAAAAAAACTAAATATTGCAATCCAACTTGTTTGAACCACGAATGAGTTATTTGATACCTACTACCGGTGAGTTATTTGATAGAACGAATTCATACCACGAATGAGTTATTTGATACCTACTACCGGTTTGATACCACGATTGAGTTATTTGATAAGAACGAAATCATACCACGAATGAGTTATTTGATACAATCGTATTCATACCACGAATGAGTTATTTGATACGATCGGATTTATACCATGAATGAGTTATTTGATACGATCGGATTAGAAGCAATCGCTTCTTTCTTCTTTCCTTCTTACGTGTATAGAGAAAAGAGGGAGTTTAGTTAGGTGTGTGATAAAATGTTAGGTATAATTGTTTTGTTGAACTGATGCCAAATTTTTGATGAATATTTTTTTTAACTTGTAATCTAATTATATAAAAAAAAGATCTTTGATATTCAAAAAAAATATATATAATTAAATATTTATCTGTGGTTAAGTACAATGTCAATAGAATAATTCAATTTAACGCTATGCGTCCTTTTTTTAATTTACAAAAAAGGATCAAAGTAGACTTTGAATAATTAAATCCTTTGCTTGAACAGGTATTACAAAACCCACAAAAATAAACAATTGAGAGAATCGGACATTAAACGAATTGACCTTAACAAATTTGAATATCATGCACAAACACAAATATAGGAAAAATACTTTAACAATAAAAATTAATAATCATAAATTTTATAATACATACTACAAATAAATGTTAGGTCATGAAATATGCTACAAAATATAATAAAAGGGAATGCATCTAGATTGTTTGGCCATATGGGAAGAATGAATACAAAACGAATGAGGATATAAATATACAGAACTAACAGGAAGAGAATTAGAGTCCGGAGACGTTCAAGAAAACGAAGTGAGCAACATCTTCTAAGAAGGAAATGCGAGAAGCATCAATAATGGACTAAAATCACCTAAGAGACGATGTTACGCGTGTCACAATAGAAAAATGTGGCGACCAGTTCTTTCTGCCTACCCCGTGAGACACGTGGCATGACAGTGTAAGAAGAATAGAATAACAACAAGAAAATGATAGCACGATCATATGAATATTATCCTGAAGGAGGGAAACATAACAAGCTTGAAAAACATGCGAAAGTATGAGACGATGCATGAATGTAAGTGAGAAATCATATTATGAGACGATGCATGAATGTAAGTGAGAAAATATATGAGACGATGCATAAATGTAAGTGAGAAATTATATGAGACGATGCATAATATAAGTGAAAAATTATATGAAGCGATGCATGAATGCAAGCGAGAAAATATATGAGACGATGCATGCATGTAAGTAAGAAAATATATGAGACGATGCATGAATGTAAGTGAGACGATGCATGAATGTAAGTGAGAAAATATATGAGACGATGCATGAATGTAAGTGAGAAATAATATGAGACGATGCGTGAATGTAATTGAGAAATTATGAGACGATGCGTGAATGTAAGTGAGAAATAATATGAGACGATACGTGAATATAAGTGAGAAATTATGAGACGATGTATAAATATAAGTGAGAAGTTATATGAAACGATGCATGAAAGTACCTAAGTGAGAAATTACGTGAGACGATGCATGAATGTTTTCTTTGGGTTGAGTATACTTAAATTGCGAAAAAGATTTTTTATTACTTTCTTGTTGATAAAGATGTCAAACTGAGCACCTAGTAAACATATTTTCATACAATAAATATAGGTACATATTTAATCAATGAAATGCCGTTATTTAAACTAGTTTTTTTAAAACAAGCATTATACATATTTATAAACAGCTGAAAAAAACGTAGATTACTACTTAGTCAATAATCGTCATTAAATAACAAAAAGATGTGAGTATACATTACTTAATATAAAAACTATAATCATAAGTAGAGAAAAATGTCAAATAAAACCTCGTACATAGCATTAGTAGGTATATATTTTTATTACTCATTGAATGTTTTAATAAAAACATGTTAAAATGGTATTTAGGAAGATAAATGATATATTAGTATATGCAATATATAATAAATGTTACCAAGAACGGTATCTTCAAGTAATTTGTGTATAGAAAATAGTACAGCTGACAAATTTCAACTGCAGGCTTATTGCCTAGGGACAACAGCTGACGGTAAGTAAGAGACATTCTGATACACCATTCTGGTTCTCAAACTTTACATTGTCAACCTGATTTATTCAATCGAGGCGAAATATTTATTATGTATTTTTTTTATTTTAGACATCGATTATATTGCAGAATTCCATTCACATACCTAATGGACACAGGGGCTTCCAACCAGTGACCAAACTACATTAATTTTATTAAAACAGAGATTTTCATTACATGACTAATTTTTCAACCGTTCAAAACCAACAGTTTTATTCACATGACATGTAAATTTTGATGAGTATTATTTTGACGATGTGCCTTGCACGAAACACGTCGATAATCAATTAAATTTAATAGAACGTTAACCAAAACTATTATATTTCATAATTTATAATAAAAATTTCAGTTTTTTTTAAATATGTTTATCTGATTTTTGAAGCAGATTGCTCGCGCACTGAAGGGCCGCAGTTTGAATTACACACAAAACCATCAGAATGAAACTCACAGTATCTATTGTCTACATGAAACCCGTTGAGAAATTGGTGTAAAAGGACGCTTGATATTTGTGAATTACACACAAAAACATCAGAATGAAACTCACAGTATCTATTGTCTACATGAAACCCGTTGAGAAATTGGTGTAAAAGGACGCTTGATATTTGTGAATTACACACAAAAACTCACAGTATCTATTGTCTACATGTTTTTACGTAGCTGTGAGGCACCGGCTTGGAATAGTGCTTCCATTCTTTTAAATCATTGTTTTCGAGTGTCCCGTAAGAGCCGGGTAATCGAAAATACAACAGGCAACAATAACATCTCACATAGTTCAGCATTGAGGTTCACCACCCATTCTGAATGTAGTGCCTTTTTTGGTGAAACGAGACTAGTGTGTGGGTATACATAGATGTGTTGTTCTCCCTTTTATAAGGCAATGCACACCCCCACACCTTTCGTTGGTTACCCCACATTGTGGGATATGCCGTGATGGTATGAATGAATATGTTTTTACGTCTAAATAAAATTTATTATTACTATTACTATAACTCCACTATTCCATATTAATGGATAGTAAAAACGTTACTTGATAACCGCGATCCGGAAGCACTCGGCAGTCAGCAGGAATGTACAAAGCAGTTTAAAAAGATAAGGAGCCACTGTTGAGGCAGTTGGACCCACCAACCTTATTCTAATGGTCAATAATAGACATCACGGTACAGTGGATATCCTATTATGCCAAGCAAAACGCTTCACACAAAGAAACAACTTTATGAATAATGCCATGGTAGGCACCATACAACCAGGCAGGGCACCTTGATCAAACAACCAATAACACGGTCGATTTAATGCCCTTATTGAATATTTGCCCACCTTTTGTTTTAATATATTATAGGTAGGTACATATACAAATCAATGGGAGGAAATTGAAAATATTCACTTAATGAGCTGAAACACCCCTTAATAGATATACACCATAATATATTATGTTGATTTTTTTTACCCCGTTGAAAAATTATAAAATGAAAAAATGTCTTATGATTTTTAATAAACATTAAAAATAAAAAAAAACCTTTATACCTTAATTCCACTGTTTATTAAGACAACAACCTACAACCTGTTTCGTGCTAAGCACATTTTCAAGTAGACTTGTTTTTTGTAATTAAATCGCGAAACAATATTTTTGATCGTATTTATAATTATCTGTTGTTTTATTAATTAGTGAAAAGAAATAGAAAACAAATATTCACGTCGCTTCACAAATATCAAAAATAATTGACAAGTAATGCGACCATCGGCAACATTCGGGAATTATCGGAAATCTTCGGTCGCTATACTCTTCTTGTATTGCTGTTAAAACAACCTGGGATCGTGCTTATCTTATATAGGCGTGACAGTCCACGGGTGTGAATTTTCTGTTCGCACTCGTTGATTGTTTCTTTTTGCACTATGGTGCCGAGATTGCTAATCTAGAGGGCTCCATGAGCTACTTTTCGTGCTATGCATTTTTTTTTGTCGTTCACTTAGCGTTCTGTGAAGGGGCCGATTACAGTCCCCATAGGCAGAGCGGGTGGTGGTGGGAGTAGCGAAAAAATAGGCGTAATGAAGCCGTTATATAGCAGTATTGCCTTATATATGCTATTATGGATAGTAATTTTCAGTATTGTTGTTATACACTGATTTTAAACCTACATACATACATACATACCATCACGCCATATCCCTTACGGGGTAAGCAGAGAGAACCGAGCGCCATACTCCTCTATTTTTACATACATTCCTAGCTTCCTTTACATCCATGCATCGTCTCATACATGGTCGTCGATTATTCAAGCTTCTTATATTTCCTTCTTTCAAAATATCATTCACATGGTCATGCCATCCCTTTCTGGGGCGGCCCCTACTATTCACTCCATCTCTTACACCCATGTATATTTTTTTGGTCAGTTGTTCATCATTCATTCTTTCAATATGTCCAAACCACCTCAAGGAATTCACTTTCATTTTATTTATAATACTCTTCTTCATCTTGCATTTCCTCCTTATGTCCTCATTTTTTATTCTATCATATATCGTCTATATTCTATCTATCATATATTATGAATAAGACTGTAAATCTAATCAAAAAATAAATATTTTTAATGGTTATATGTAAAGTTTTAGTTATGCGATCGTCGCATGAGGACCCTGCTTGCGTCCGACGCATAATAGGTTAGGGACATGTTCTCCTTTTCTATAAATTTTCTTCCTGTCCTCCCTTAAACTACCATATATTATGTCCTCCTTTTGGTCGTACAAATTCGGTGAAAACACTAATTCTCACCCAATATAAGGTATTAAAAAAACATGTATTTTTGAAGACTTTTATATTTACATATTTGTTAAAAAAACATTAAGTACCTACTTACTCTCAAATTCAAACAATTTAATTTTTATTTTCCGTTTCTACGAGTCAAAAACAACCAACGAGGGGCCTTATCAAAATCAGAACACATATATTAAAATCCATGTTCAGTATTAATCGAAATAACTATTTTTATGGGAATAACTGTACCTCTACATATTAACATCGACTCATCCAAGATTGAGGAGAAATTAATATAGGTAACAACATTTCGTATTCATCAACTGGACCACAGCCGGACAATTAGCCTCCTACAATCTCGAGTGTCCCACAAAAAGGATGGACCACATCCAACTGTCCAGAATCCAGCCGGTATCCGATACAAAACCACTTTCGTTTAATGTTACTTTCTTTGTTAGACGCTGCCTCTGTAGACTTGCAGTGGGCAGCTGGAAACCAGTTCTGAACGATAATAATAATCGTATAAAGCTGTGATGGCCTTTATCACATTTTTCTAAGCCGATCAAAAAGGGGAGCACACTTTATAGAGTGATAGATAATACTGATGATCCTCTTTACGGGGGGCTATTGCGCAACGTGTGACATCATTTTAAACAGAAATTATTTCACATAACAACATAATTCGACTGCTAAATCGACAGTTGTAATAGATTCCACAAAATTTCAATGACGGGATTCTCAACGTTTACAATCAAATAATTAAAAAGATTGAAATTGATTGATAATATTTAGTATAGATCGAATATTTTTAGAATTGCATTTACACAAAAATTGGATTTTTTTCCCTGTCAAACATTGGATTTTTTTTCCTTGACAAACATTGGATTTTTTTCCCTGACAATCATTGGATTTTTTCCCTGTCAAACATTGGATATTTTACTGACAAACATTGGATTTTTTCCCGGGAGTCAAATGATATTAAACAAAAACAAGTCAAAAATTAAATAATATTTCTGGCGTAGTTCATCTGTGCAAGAACAGCGTCACCTTATTTATAAGGACTGTTGCTTTCATTGTTTACAAATAGATGGCGTTACAAAAGGGTTTCTTCGTTACTTCATAGATGGCAATAGTAATAATGTCTTATTTTCAGATGATTAGTAACTCATTATTCAAATAAATAAAACTTTCAAAATTTGCATTGATAAGGGAACTCTATAAAAAGGCATAACTGTAGAACATTGCGCAAGCGCATAAAATGATCACGTAAACCAGCCGATAAGAGGTCGTAATCCCTGTAGCTGCCTTGATTTCCTGGTTCTTCTATTTGTAATAACTGTGTCATAAATGATTGAGCATTTGAGATTTGATAAATTCAGGATAGAGTTTAAAGCTTTAACAATATCAAACACATATATAATATATTATACTACAATTTGTTGATGTAGGTACATAAACAATTTTGTCATACTTTGTAATCTGGTTGGTTGGAATAAATTGACTAATGGCAATAAGCCTACCTAATGTGCATTATATGTGTTTGTATTATGGACAAGAAGATAAATAAATATATATGTAGGATGTTTAAGGGTTTTTCTGAAACAATTAATAGTACCTACTATAATATCAGGCTGTTCATAGCGTAATCAGAATAAAAAATAAGACCAAATAAGCATAAAAAAAAATTATCTTTGTATAGATATCAAAAGTAAAATAATTGACAATCCCATATTGGAAAAGATTCCCATATCGATATAAGAAAATATACAAAAGATGAATAAAAGACAAAAATTTGTTAAAATATGATGGAAAAAGATATCACGTTATACGCAATAACCCCCAGTCACATAGATATGTAGATATAGGTATTCTCATCGAGGAAAAAAAATGGTTAGGGGACAAGAAATGCGTGACAAATTGTCAAAATTGAAAAAATCCGTTGATTATAGTTTCCATTTTGAAATCATAATATATCATCTCCCAATATAGACATATCAAATTTCAAAGTTGCCAACCTATTATTAGAGCTGCACTTAATTGTTACCGTTTTAAAGTGAAATATCACGAGACTATGATAATTTAAAAAGTACGAAATAATGTTTATGGGCAACACTGAAGATACTAGATGATTAATAATGATTACCTCTAAAAGACTTTAGTGTACACTGTTTTATTTTTTAAAGTTGACAATATTTGAAAGTTTTTTTACGGAGCCAGCATCTTTTGAATACATATACTTATACTTACTTGACGAAATTTAATTTTCCAGAACGTAAGAGCATTTTGAAAGTTTTGACAGACAAAGGTCAGTGACAAGAAATTTACATCAATATTCCTTCAGCGTCTTCCAATTCCAACCTTCCTTTTAGTGATGAGATAGTCTTGCAGTTTTGGTCTTGTAAGACTTCAAGACCGAAACCGCATGTCTCGCTACAAGACCAAGACCGGGGGGGGTCCAAGACCAATACCAAGACTTTTGCAAGACTTATTGAAAGGGTCAAAATTTATAAACTAATTTGTTTTTAATTAAAAATTAACAATTAACTACGTAGGTACCTACTATTGACATAATACTATAAACATATTAAAAAGTAAGCACATAAGTACGTTCTATCGACATAATAATATAAACATATTTATTTTAATTAAAATATGCAAATACGTACAAACTATCGACAGTCGAAATAATACTACAAAATTATTATTTTTTAATAAAAAGTAAGCAAATAAGTTCGTTATGTCGACATAATAGTATAAACTTATTTATTTTAATTAAAAAGTAAGCACATAAGTGCGTTAATTACTACTACTGTCAACATTATACTATAAATTAGTGTTTTATGTCATATTTTGTTGAAATTACTGGATTTTAACAAAAAAAATTTTTTTTTTAAAGTTGCAAGACCAAGAGTCGATCGAGTATGTAAAACCAATACGGGTGTGCATATTATGGTAGAAATAATATTAGAAAAATAACATATCAAAATTTACTGTATCGGTTTATACTTTTTGGTTTTAAGATATTAGTAACTATGTAATATTGTAATTTGTTGTGTTGTCTGGTGTCCGCTTTAATATTGTTTTTTGGAAAAGACAAAATACATAACTATGTAAAACCAAAATGTCAAATATTTGGCTTGGTAAAATTTGTAACTGCTAGCCCGAGAACAGGGTTACCTAGTTGGGCAGCAGTAATCTTCATAATAGTCTGTGATAAAGGTGTGAAAAAATAAAATAAAATAAATAAATAACGAGACCACATATTATGTAAAAACATGACCAAGACCGGGAGTGCAAGACTAAGACGAAGATCACTCTGGTTTTGGCCTTGCACTTATTAACAACAACAATTCATTCATTCATACCATCACGGCACATCCCACAATGTGGGGTAACCAGCGAAAGGTGTGCGGGTGTGCATAGTCTTATAAAAGGGAGCACAACACATATGTGTATACCCACACACCAGTCTCGTCTCACCTAAAAAGGCACTACATTCAGAATGGGTGGTGAACCTCATTGCTGAACTATGTCAGATGTTATTTGAACCTAGTAGGTAATATTGTTTTTCACATTAAAAAAAATAGTTTGAAATATTTGCTTTTGTCTAGTGTGCATTGATTCAGTTTATTTATTTATTTATTTTCCATTTATTTTAATGTTATTTTACCCCAATTGCTTGAGACTTCGTATAGCTAGGATTGGTCGTAAGTTATTGCCTTCAATAAACTCGCTTTTGTACACTGTGCTGTACGAAGGTAAATAAAAAAAAATCACCTGCATCGTTCAGAAATTATTAAGGATGTAACGCATCATAAGCTAATGGTTTCATAATTGGTCTGCCCACCGCCATAGTGTGTTTACTGCATAATAATTTTGTATAACCTCTTGCCCGGAGCGACATCTGCGGTAGAGAAACGGACTATCGATCTCATACAGAAACTATTTGGCCGAAGCATTAAATCAACAACGAAGGTGTCCGATCGTGGGATACTTTCGGGAATTCACTATAACTAAAACCGGGAATTATAAAAAAAGGATTATAAAAAACGATGAAATTATCGAAATAATTTTCTTACGATCATAAAAGAATATTAAAATTTGATAAATCTTTCTGGAGAACCCGTTCTCCTTGCAACTTTGGGATCATTGATTTTTGGATCATTGATCATTGGGATCATTTGATCATTCAGTTATAAATAAAAAAAATTATATACGAATCGCCGCGCACATTGACAAGAGGTACGCTCAGAGGTCAAAATTAGACCAAAATTCAATACTTTTTAAGTCATGTTTTCAAAAAATGGTACAAAGTTTTCTCTTCACATAGGTACCTAGTGCAAAAACATTATATTATTGTTTTAGTACCAACAATTGTTATTGTTTCACAGTAGACACATATTTAATTATCTTTGACATGTTCAGTATTTGAATTTGTCTTTATTTGACAAAATTCCTTCACTAAATCATATTAAGCTGTAATATAATATGATTGTGTAGCCCATGGTCCACTATGTGAGTTGTTTTGTCGTGTATGTTATGAATTGAGAATACGCTGACAATAGTTGATTCCTTTATTACATAACCATGTTTGTATTGTAAGTTTTAGTCTTGTGTTTTCTATTAAGTGTATGTTCTTTATATATTTTGCAACTAAATATAAACGAAGTATTTACAAAAATACACGCCGTAATGTTGACGCGATGACAAATCCTTTAATTCAATCTCTCATACGTTCCGTTCGTTAGTGGTTCATTATACGTCCGTACAGTTGGCAACTAATGAGGCTCTGCGATTTAAATCCTTCTGAAGGGTAGGTGGGGTATTGTTGGATGGAAGGCCCCGACTCCAGATGAGCCCGCCGCATAATCGCCTATCCAATCTTATGGTCAGCACACACACACACACACACGAATAGCACAACGGATTCCACAGTCTAAGAGATTCACTAAATCTACTTTGGTACCAAATGGCAAGTTGAGGAATATTTATACTTGGGGAGTATGTAACTGAATAAGAAGGCATAATGACATGTCTCTTTCCCGAATACGCCACATGAATGTCCTTGGAAAACAGACGAACTGTGGCACAAATTATGCACAGCACGCTTTCATATACAGAGTATGCAAAAATTATGATTCTCTCCTCCATGACATTGATCTCTTCAACTCATCGCAGTAAAGATTTAAACTCTCCATTTTGGCCACGTTCCCTCATCGCTCTGAGTGATCTCATGCACGCTTCCCAAAAAATATTATGTAACTGATGTTTCTTTTTCAATTCATGTTTTTTAACCAGTAATATTCATCAAACATTTTTGGCTTATTTGTTGTATAACTGTAAGCTTGTCCTATGTACTAAATTGGCGGTATGTTTGTTTTCAATAAATAAAATAAATAATTGGTGAAAGTTGCGCAAGCGTATAAAGTGATCAAGTAAACCAGTCGATGACAGGTAAGTAAGCCCTGTACCTACTCGTAGGTGCCTTGAGTTCCTGTTTTTACTATATTATTCCAACTTCGTCTCTTTTGACATATTTGTCCAACAAAATATTAATTTATATATTAAATTAATTTAATTTTGACTTATTCTGAATTGAAATGAGATCACTCAGAGATATTTGTGATAGAATGATGTATATTATCAGGGCAAAAAAGGAAAAAAAGGAAATTTTCGGGTGTTTTCAATTTGGATTTGTGAAAAAATGGAGTAGATCCAGAAGAAGGCCAGGATGGACAGTGATAGGCTTGCAAATATAGCAGCGAACGAAATACCTTCTGGCCTCCGCCTACCCGGTAGACCACTAAAGAGATGGAAGGATAGCTGGACTTCGTCATCCCAGGAGGCATAGTTTCTGAAGAACAAACCAACTACGTCTACTAAACGAAGAAGAATAAGAAAGAAGAAGCGATCAATATCATTCGTTTCCAAAATGTGGCAACGTGTTGTTGGGTGCGTGAATATAAAAAATAAAGCAATATAAAATGAAATACACACTTAAAGGGCCAGATAGCTTCAGTTTACCGATCACTGATGTAAGGTACCTACCTAATGACGCCAGCGACGGGACCGAAGAGCGAAACTAATCGAAAATGACGGTAGCATGTTAATACATCCAGGAGGAATTGTCTTTAAGCCGTAGTTTTATAATCATAATTAAACAAATTCAAGACAAACATTAACATTTCAAACTATTTAACATCTCAATAGAGACGAAGTTGGGATTTTATAGAAGAACCAGGAACTCAAGGCACCTACAGGTCTCACGACCTGTCATCGGCTAGTATACGTGATCATATGCGCTTGCGCAACGTTCACCAATTATGTCTTCTTTTTGAATTATATTATACCTAAATGTAATTTTTGAAAGTTCTATATATATATATATATATATATATATATATATATATATATATATATATATATATATATATATATATATATATATATATATATATATATATATATATATATATATATATATATATATATATATATATATATATATATATATATATATATATATATATATATATATATATATATATATATATATATATATATATATATATATATATATATATATATATATATATATATATATATATATATATATATATATATATATATATATATATATATATATATATATATATATATATATATATATATATATATATATATATATATATATATATATATATATATATATATATATATATATATATATATATATATATATATATATATATATATATATATATATATATATATATATATATATATATATATATATATATATATATATATATATATATATATATATATATATATATATATATATATATATATATATATATATATATATATATATATATATATATATATATATATATATATATATATATATATATATATATATATATATATATATATATATATATATATATATATATATATATATATATATATATATATATATATATATTTGAATAATGTGTAATAATTCACCTGAAAATAAGACATTATTACTATTGCCATCTATGAAGTAACGAAGAAACCTTTTTATAACGCCATCTATTGAGAAATTACTATTCCCTGTATGTTTCAGGTGTGTTCCTATAATTTTGTTTTTTCTCATTTTTCGTAAATTGTATGTTAAGCTTTTAAAATTATTTGATATGATGTCCTATTATTATGTACTGTAGTCTACATTTACTTGTTTTTTTTTCATTGTCTTTAATATCATTATGCTCTACTTTACTGTTGGATATCCAAAAAAAAAAAAAATAATAAAAAAAGTCTGTCAAACAATTTTTGCGTATATGCAATTAAAAAAATATTCGAATAACATTTCATTTTATGTATCAATTACATACTTAATTGTATATTATTGTATAGTTATATCACAATGCAATCTACGCTGCGAAAAAAATAATAAACAAAAACCAGAATTCCGCTAAAAATCTATATTTTGAATCATTTGATAGGTATGTAAATGAGTTTAGATGGATCAATTATTCGCATTTTTTATTATTATTTGAAAATAGCAATAAAAAAAATAATTTTATAACTATTCAACAAAAAAGAGTACCTACCTACTTAACTCAACTCACCTTTAAATATCGTCATATAAATTATATTGGTGGTGGCAGAGGGGTTACTTCAAGGACATATTCATTTTTTTTAAACTAAACCTAATTTCATTGCAACAAAAAAAGAAAGAGTTAAATCGGATATGGAGCAAAAATAACATACAATGTACAATGTCTAATACTACGTTACAAGTAAAGCGCCCTTGAGGTGAGTATATAATGAAGCCAAATTCACTGGCTCTTCTAATCCAGCTCAATAATTAATCTGTCACTAACCCATCTACATAAATTGTGTTTGTACTTAGATTATAATTCCTATTTGCATGATTGACTCGACGCGACGGTCAGTTCTGTCACACGATTTGTTAATTATGATTGAATTTGTGTTTGACGAGTCGCGAAACAAAATGTCCGGAAGTTGTTCAGGAAGAGGGCTCTATAAATAAATAAACAGATAATTGAATAAATGTCGCATGTCACCGATATATAAATCATCGATTGTTTAGATGAGACCGTGTGATTGTTACCAAGAGACGTCACAAATAACAATAATAGATAAATTCTCCAACCCCTCCTCGAATATTTATTAACGGCCGGGACGCAACTGTCAACGATACATACTTTGTATTTCAAACACTTACATTATATAGATCAGACCATAGCAGAGCAAATAGAGAAACGGACTGGGTCTAAACAAGCTGATTAATCGGTTGCAGTATCGAATGTAGGGATTGCTCTGTGTGACCCAAGATTTTTTATTAAACTCGAATATTTTTATGTTTACATATACGCAAACATTGGATTTTTAACTGTCAGATTTTCAATTTTTTTCAACAACTCAATAGAGACGAAGCGTCAAAGCGTACCCCGATAGAAACGGGACAAAAGCGCTAAGGGGAAAGAAGAACTCAATAAGACGAAGTTGGAATATTATAGAAGAACTCAATAAGACGAAGTTGGAATATTATAGAAGAACTCAATAAGACGAAGTTGGAATATTATAGAAGAACTCAATAAGACGAAGTTGGAATATTATAGAAGAACTCAATAAGACGAAGTTGGAATATTATAGAAGAACTCAATAAGACGAAGTTGGAATATTATAGAAAACTCAATAAGACGAAGATGGAATATTATAGAAGAACTCAATAAGACGAAGTTGGAATATTATAGAAGAACTCAATAAGACGAAGTTGGAATATTATAGAAGAACCAAGAACTCAAGACATCAACAGGGCTTATATCTCAAAAAACCATTAAAGCTAAAACGCTGAAAATTTATTTAAATATTGACAAATACTTACAATGTCTCAAACTTATTTGTATGAAAAATTCGAGGGTTTAACTCTTTAATTTTTTATGACAAATTTATGTGTTTAACTGCCTATATCCATTTTACGACTCCATTTTACGACATCGTTTCTTACAATTTGTATAACTGTATACTTTCACAATATCTACGCTGGACAGTTGGATCACATGTATTACATGACAGTCGTGATAAAAAAACAGCAAATTGAATGCAATTTTTGACAGTAAAATTAGATTTAATACACAATTATATTTTCCAAATAAACATCAAATCTAGTCGAAGACCTTATATAGATGTGAACAAATTGATTTTTTAGACTTGTGTAAATTGAAACGAAATTCCAGCGTGTATTTCCGACCAAAAACTTAACTTTTTATCATTTTGAGCGTAAAACTTCAAAAAAACTATAATTTCTGCTATTAAGAACATTAAATTTCTCCATATTGACGCGGTCTTTTAGAGTTTCTGTTACTCTAAAATTAAGTTATTCTCTCTTGACCACGCTAAATAAAAACAATGAATACATTTCATATTATACTAACAGTTCAAAGGCATTTTTTTATATTACGAAACTATTAACACCTACATACTTTTAGCAACTCGAACATTATTAATGAATCGTTCTAAATATTTACATCCACGATGAAAAAATCTTAATAAATGTACAATTATAAGACATAAAAATCTTTCGTACCCCAGTCGAAAAAATCCCTCCCTAGCAAGAAATTTCACAAATAGCCTTGCTCGGCTCATAACTTAGCCCAACACTGATTGCGCCGAACAAAACGAAATTGCAAAGGAATATAATAATATTTTTATACCGAGTAAACACGATATCACGAAAAGCTCAACCGCCACCACTCAAAATTGAGCGAAAAATTGCTCACGGAATCCTCTAACATTTCACTAATTGGGCTTAGAATTTAACTGGTATCAAGAAGAAATGCGTACACGGATCGTTGAATGGTGAAATCATACAAACATACAATAAAAGAAATCAGTCAGATATTATGTATCAACGATGTATAAAATTATATTTGTCAATTTTATATTAAAATTTATTAAGACGAAGAAAAGGATGGCTCGCCGTGTGAGCGACATTCTGAAAGAGTGAAATGTAAGAACTTTGAACAACAGACGAACATGTATGAGACGATGGATTCGTGCCAGGATATAAGGAATTTAATTAGTAAGTATAATACGTAACATTATATATAATAGGTACAGCATTGAGACATAATTACCTATAGTGATTATTATAGTATATCGTTATAGGTATTTATTTATTTTAAACATTTTGTACACATTACAGGATTAGTGCACAATGTCTTATTGCCATATGGCAATATCATCAAACCAACCATATTCATTTGGTGAGGTAAATTGTGTTTATAACACGTACCAATTTATGTGAGTAAAATATGAATTGAAACATAAAAACTACCCAACTTTGCAACTATTTCGTGATTTTCAATTGCCATTTTTTAAAAGCATGTATAAAAAAATGTGCTATTTCAAATACATAAAGACATTGGAAGGTCACACCATGCCTTTGTACGTATGACGAGTAATAGACAAATATAGTGGGTCAACTGTAGGTATACCCCGTTAACACATACAAGTTTTGCACAGCACTACTACACTTACAATGGGGTAGTGTGGTTCAACAGTTGAACTCTCAACAGTTACTGTTGAGACTGAAAATTGACTGTAATGATTTTAAAAGAAAAATAAAGAATAGATTAAAATTATTATTTAACTGATATGTAAATTATATCAACTTCTTTTTGTATATATAATAATTATGTATATATTATAATTTGTGTATTCTGTATTAAATTGTCTCCTTTACACACGAGTGCTTGCACTCTGGTAAAGGGAAATAAGTTTTTCTTACTGTGCATCATAAAACAAAAAAAACGGAGGGGAGAGGAGGAGACAAAGATACGATAAGGAGACAAATTTAAGTGTTATGTGTAAGGAAATGATTCCTCAGGTTTCTTTTGAAATCGGGAAGTGTTAGTGAAACTCGAAGTTGAGATGGGATGTGATTCCAAAGACGAGCTGTTTGTACGGAAAAAGATGTGGTGAAAAAGGAAGTATTGTGTACTGGGAACTGAACGATCTTTCAGTATTTGAACGAAAAGGCAACCCGTATTCGCCACCTCGGTACAGGCTCAGCCTAGTGAGGTGGTATATTATACCAAATAATCCTATAAAAAAAATGTTTCATATAACTTATTTAAATTGTACTTTTTTGTAATATTTTTATTGTTTGTAACTATATTGTTATATTTTGTTTGGTTTCAATAATAAAAAAAAAAAAAAAAAGTATTCGTAAATGAAGTGAATTTCGTAGATAAACTGGAGCGTTATCAAATTAAAGGAAACAACTAAAAGTTGAGTTGAGTGAAAAGTTGAAAATAATAAGATTGTTGTTCATAACTTCACCCATAGATGGCTGTAGTAAAAATTCCTTATTTTCAAGCGAAAAGAATTTCAGTATTACAATATATAGAACTTTCAAAATTGAATTGATAGGGATCTCATTAAAAAGGCATAATTGGTGAACGTTGCGCAAGCGCATAAAGTGATCACGTAAACCAGCCGATGACAGGTCGTAAACCCTGTAGGTGCCTTGATTTCCCGGTTCTCCTACAGTAAATATTCCAACTTCGTCTCTATTGAGATTATTAAAAATCTGTTAAAAGTTGAGAATGTTCTTGTTTTTTACAAATTTTCAACATCTCAATAGAGACGAATTCGGAATAATACAGGAGAACCAGGAACTCAAGGCACGCACAGGGCCCACGACCCGTCACTGGCTGGTTTACGTGATCATTTCGAGTAGTTGGTTCTCCAATAATACTTATTCCAACTTCGTCTCTATAGAGATGTTAAAAAAGTCATAAAACATTATTGACTCCCGACAGGGAATAAAATCCAATGATTACGTATTTGTAAACTGTAATGATTTTTAATTGAGGATATTTTTTCAAAGTAATATTAAAAACTTATTTCCATGTGGTAATTTCTTCCGACTAATCAGTGTTTCCAGCCCAGAGAAGCAATATTTGCGTGAGAAATTAATTTAAATAAATTTCTCCTATGCTGGGGATCAAACCCAGGACGCCCGCACAGAAGCCAAACGGCTTACCAACTGTGTCTTTTTTCATTATTCTACAGTGTGTTATTTTGTTATGATTTTGTTACAAATTTATTTATAAAATTATTCCATGGGCGCTCTTGCTAAATTTTTGGAAAAAAAAATTTAAGGCCCTTGTATACCCTGGGTATACGGATGTACACAAAAATGAACGCTAAATTACCATCTTAAGTGTAAAACACGAAGCAATATTGTATATCATCTAATATGTGATATACAACATATTTTCGCGAAGAAAAGGTAAAATTTAGAGGTTTTTTTTAAATAGCAAGAATAGTAATTAAAATATTGTAATATTAAAAAACTCAGCCGGTAGATTTTCATATTCTGTTTCGATTGCAGTAATAATCTTCTGCATATGCCTTATAGTTTTTTTAGTAATTTACGATAAAAAATTAAAAAAGGGTTTTACTAAAACTAATTTTACAAGAAAAGTATCAAACAAATTTAAATTTCAAAAAACCCATGCAATAGAGTAAATGTATAAATATAAACTGTTCTTTATTTTATGTACTGGGGAAATTATTTTCAAAATACACTATATAGCCTAATTTAAAATTAGGTAGGCATATTACTAATATAATTGATAAAACAAATATAGTTATTGATTGTACGTTCATTGTTCTTTCGTACTCATGAACGATTATTTAAATTTAGTCATTATCTTGAAAGTATGAATGAATCAGACATAATCTTATCAATATATTTTCATATTTTGATAAGATTGCTATGATTAGACATTTTCAAAAAATTCCAATTTAGGTAAACAATAATCTATTTTTAAAAAATACTGATTGATGAATAAAAAAAAATAAGTGAGTTCTGGCTAATTGATAACTCTGCAGAGCAAAACATAGGAGGTATTGATTGTTAAATTTATTAATGCACAAACAAAATCAATATTTTTTTTTTGTTTTTTGACTTATCAAAAAATTATTTATAGGTACCTAAACTTTATTTATTTTATTTTAAATAACTCCTCTGGAAACCAACAGGTAGGTACTGTGTCAATTATTATTGTAATTATCTTAAAAAATAAAATAGGTACCTAAATACATTATTTGTGCTAGTAACACCAAACTATCACGAATTATTTGACATATTTTGTTTTTGTCTGAAAACAATGATATTAATCTGTAAAACTAAAAGATAAATCCTTGTCCCACAAAAAAAATTAAAAATGAATAATTTAAAATACCCAAAATAAAATGCAAATATTTTAGTCACATACAAAAAAGTCGTAATGACGTAGGAAAAATCACAATAGCCATAGAAAAATACGAATTATTACGTCATCATTAACTGCATACGTGATATACCGTTTTTCCCGCGTAATATAATTATACATTTATTAGATTAAATCCATTATTTTCATTAAAATACGTGAAATGTGAAACTAGGTACTCAATTATTGATAAGAGGGATAATATTGCAATATGGCGACCGTGGTTGGAACGTCAAACATTTTGAAGAATCAACAACACAGACTGACATTTCTCGTGGTCGAGAGACACGGAGTTGGTGTTGGTAGATCTGAATGCAGACCGCTGTGTTGGTGGTATGTCTGTTGGAAGAAGATAGGTAGACCACTACCAACATACATAGCTCAAAACCAGTCAAACAACAAAAACGTTAACTCAAAGTTAAATGCAGAATGCATAAAGGCATGCCATCTACCAACAATGGCTTCCTACCGTACACAACCATAATATTAACATTATTTAGTTAGTTTTATAAGTAGGCTCTTTATTTGCCAATTGTTAAAAAGGTTAATTGATAGCAAATGTAGGCACTCTACTTATTTTAACGAAAGTTTCAATCCACGAGAGTCATACAGAGTTTAAGTTGTGGCACAGAAATCTTTACCTTTTGATAGACTTTTTGGTCTATGGGGCAGAAGCTGCGCCTCCTGACATTGAGAACTAGATCTCCCTCCAACATTATCGGCACACATCTGGTATGGACTAGGTGAAGGTTTAGAATAATAGAGGGGATGACTAAGGGTGCAGATATCTTGAGGATCTGTACGACAATATCGGCTGCAACACCTATGCGGGGCTTAAAAACATCGCATAGAACAGCTCGAAATGGAGGAAAATATGAGATTTTTCTGTAAAGTTATTTCCTTAGCATTGAAACATTATAAGATTGCATAACAGACTTGTAATGTAAATATTTCTGGTCTCCGAGTAAGGATGTTGAGATACGATAAGAATTTCTGAATGAATTTATTGTGTCTTAAATAGGGCTTATATTTCCTAAACCAAATTACAATAACCCAGGGTTCACATAAAATCATCGATATGAAATTGACAAATTTGATAAACCAAAGCTAATGGAATCTAAAGCAAAACTTTACCAAATGATTATTCATTAACAAAAAATAAAGATATAACAATAATATGCCTACTTATAGTAAAATAAGTAGGTGGGTACTGAAGCCTAACATTTGAAATTGTTACCTCATTGTATAAAAAGAAAAATTTCAAAGACCTCGTTACTCGTTGGCTGAAGCAGATCGGAAGAGAAGGATCTGCCTCGGTACTCTTAGATTTTTTGAGATAGAGGTTTTAGAGTTTTTCATCCTGGTTGTTTGATGTTCTAAGTTAATGGAATATGTGAAGAAAAAAAAGAATACAAATCATATGATCGCAGAGTAGCCATAGCAATTTTAAACTAGTACTGCCTCAGAACAGACTATGTCTAGCGAGGCAGTAAAATTTCCAAATGTGTGAAAAAAAAAATATTGTATAACTGTAATTAGGTATAAATTAAATTGTATTTTGTTCCTTTGTAATATTTATACTGTTGGAAATATATTATTCATTCATTCATTCATAAAAATTGTAATGCCTAAATTTAAAATTGAACATTTAAATTCAAATCCAAAAGAAACCTATTACTCTGCAGGTACCTAATTGACTGCCATTAAATATTTAGCAAAAAATGAACCTTCACAGGATCTCCCCAAATAAATGAACAATTCATGTTTCATGAAGCATAGCCTTTATAAAGCGTCGCAGTTTACAGTCACTAAAATGCCACATAATTAGCCACAATTTTATAGTACCTACCTACACTTCCTAATTATACATTTGAAACCGTAAAGAATCCGAATTCTTCCTCAATCACCGAATAAAATGTGACAGAAACAGCAAGGGTCAAATTGTACGCAGACAATAAACTCTGCTGGAAATTTTAGATTTACAAAACAGCAGGAATGTAGGTAATAATATTTAAACTTAAAACACAATACACATAATTACAATCGTATAATAGGTTTAAACTAAATCCAATATACCTATATAAGAAATCACAAAGTTTTTTTTTTGCATAAAATATAATCGTGACACGGGTATTTAACGCCCCAAATTCTCTATATGATTGAGACAGTATTAAACAAATATGTCAACCAGCATTTTTCTATCAATTTTAAACCTTAATAGAAAACATTTTGTGTAATTTTATACAAAAAATGACGTAAAAAACTAAGGATTTAGGGAATATTGGCAGAATTTCGTTACAATTGAATAATTAAGAAACTTAGTTTTTTTATTCTCCTATTGGGTATAATATTTAAGATAATTAATAGTGTTGATGAATATTACGCCCAACTTTAAAAAATATACTTTTCTAGATTGTGGAGTTGTATATCAAAAGGAAATTAATCTAATATTGTGCTGTTTTTAAGACGACTAGGTGCTTAGACTTTCATAGTATCAGAATTATGCAAAATATTAAATGAAACACTAGGTAGGTACTTTGTTTAATAAGAAGTGGAATAAAATACCTAGTGTGTTATATTTAATATTTTAAATAATAAATTTCCACCAACAACAAGAAGCCTCCACATTTGATTATATATCAGAATTGTGCAATTAAAAGGAAACATCGAGAATAAGTAAAAAAAATGATAATGAATAAAGTAATGATTTATAACGGTTTATTTAAATTGTAGAAAAAAAATATGTGATGTCACCAAAAATTCTAAAAGTAGTATAAGGAATACGTAGGTACATTAAAATGACAATAACAAACGATAATACAAAGGACAATACCTACCTAAATGCAAAAAAAATGTCACTTGTTCATTGTTTATAATTTTATTGAAATTAAATTGCAAAACGACAAACCTATGAAACCAATACCGAAGCAGCTTTTCAAAAGTTTAGGCATTTAAATAATAAACAACGAATAAGTCAAAAACACCCTAAGATCTCAAAATACACCAGTTTAATTTGTATTAGGTACATTCAGAAGAATGAAGTATAAAACATGGAATTCTCAGAATCGCGTGTGATTTTACCTTCAAAAATACCAAAAAAAGAAGAATTTAAACTTTACGAGTTTGACATGACAATTTAATATTAAAGTTTTGCAAGGAATTGATGAAAACACGAGGCTTCAAAGTTCAAAGTAGAAATCTTGATGAGTTTGTTATTGAATTTTAGAATTGTTAAGTTCGTAAGGTATTTTCTTAAACACGTGAGATGTCATTGTCACACTGGCAAAGAATAAACATCAACCGGCGCTATGTAGATGTAAGTGTACAAGATTGTCACTCACCGTTGTCGAATATGGCTGGAGGCTGAGTCGTATCCCGTCCTGGGCCAACCTGTCCCTCAGCAAAACTCTCAGCTGAACCCTCGGTATCTTCACCAGTTCAGCTTTACCCTCCTCGTACTCGTCCCTATACCTAGCACCTTCCTGTTCCGACACTTCCCGCTCCTTTCCGGCCCATTCCTGGGCGGCTGCGGCTTCCTCCAAGGTAAAGTACACGGAAGCGGCTCCCTCCTCCCTCAGAGTGCGCACAGAGGACAGCAGACGCTGGCGGTGGGTCGGATTCAACACTCCGATGGCGTCCAAGTCGGGTTCCCCGACCTGCTTGCAGATCTCGAGATCGTCGTATCCGTTGTCTATGAAACTCTCCGCGTACTGCCCGAGGTGCAAAGACCTCAGCCACTCGACAACTATATTGCTGTTGGAAGGCATCGCTCCAAATCAACTTTGACAAAAATATTTATTTTCAATAACTCAACAACAACTAAAAAAAACTCACTTTTTGGACTGTTTGAAAATTACGCACTTGCGCGCGACCAGGTGCCGCGACGAACGCGGGCTACCGCGCGACGTACCGAACAACACTGAACTCGTTTTGCCCCGTCGACCCCCGCTACCCGCCATACTCCGCCGGTCGTTCCCCGCACCGCCGCTACGTCCCATCATCCGCGGACCTGCGCTCTCTTGCTGACAACTTTTTGTAAAGGAACTCCTCTTTTTTCAACACGTTTTATACTACCTTCAATTATTTTATCTTTGTCATTAAGATTATCAATCTCATCAATCTACTCTGTATATTTTTTATCAAGTTATAGGTAACTACCACATATTATATTATTATGAATAGGTATTATGATCTCAGTACTCACCATCTTAATTGGACTTCATAATTTCTTAGTTAATTTTTCATAAATTGCAACAAATACATCGATATGCCAACAAGTAGGTATATTAAATTTAAGTTGCTTATTACCAGATTGGCAACAATATTACATTAAAACAAGTTTGCATGACCAGGAACTTTGTAATAAAAAAAATGTTTTAATACCACGCTTCATTTCACTTGTCTGTCTGAATTGAAATTTTCCAATCGATTTTAAACAACATCCCGATAAGAGCCTTGAAACTATGTTTTTCTATGGATACAACATTTACACTTTACTGTTTTCAATGTAAAAACAGCTATTATCGTTATAATATACATTTCTAAAAAAGAAAAATATTTATTTTATTATCTTAACTCGTTACATTAAAAATAATATATATATATATATATATATATATATATATATATATATATATATATATATATATATATATATATATATATATATATATATATATATATATATATATATATATATATATATATATATATATATATATATATATATATATATATATATATATATATATATATATATATATATATATATATATATATATATATATATATATATATATATATATATATATATATATATATATATATATATATGGTGGTAAGCTTCCGACGCGAACGGACGTGCGCGCACTATCCCTCGCGACGGAAATTTATTAACAAGGCGCCTATTGAAAATGTCTGATGTGATTCAGACGAAACGTCGGCAGACGACTGATTCTCTCGGTAAGTAGAATTTGACGCGGGTTATCCCCAAAATACTTAATAATAACATATATATATATATATATATATATATATATATATATATATATATATATATATATATATATATATATATATATATATATATATATATATATATATATATATATATATATATATATATATATATATATATATATATATATATATATATATATATATATATATATATATATATATATATATATATATATATATATATATATATATATATGTTATAATATTTTTATCTCGGTTTTCCCGTGTCAGTAGGTCTTGACAAAGATATTCAGGCGAAACGTCGGAAGACAAATGGTCTTAGTCAAGACCTACTGACACGGGAAAACCGAGATAAAAATATTATAACATATTTCACCCGTGAAAACATCAAATATAACATATATATATATATATATATATATATATATATATATATATATATATATATATATATATATATATATATATATATATATATATATATATATATATATATATATATATATATATATATATATATATATATATATATATATATATATATATATATATATATATATATATATATATATATATATATATATATATATATATATATATATATATATATATCTAATATATCTAAAGTAATAAAGCAATCAAAATGTTAGTGTATGTGTGTGTGTATGTGTGTGTTTGTCTCACGCCTTCTGAAAAACCAAGAGCATCTAAAAATCTAATTTATGTGCGAACGTGTACCAGTATACCTGATGCAGTGTCACGCTAAAAATAATGCGATAAAAATGCTGAATTTTAAAAATATTTCAATAATTATTTTTTTCATACAAAATTTTCCAAGTCATATCTGTCAAAAAAGTGTACATTTTGCACGCAAATATCTGTTAGTTTAAAAGTTAGAAGTACGTATTTACACGAAGAAAATATATTTTCAAGTATAACTTAGCGTTTAAGTGAAAAACATGGTGAATATTTTGTATAATTATAATGTTTAACTTATTTTTAAAGTAAGCGTTTTGTACAAATGTACATATAACCCCGCCATATTAATATCTTTTCATACGATATTTAATTTTCCTACCGAATGAATATGTTCTTTAAAATAATATACCTTTGAAATAAATGTGATTATGAAATAATAAAATGAAACACAAGACATTACAGCAAGTTTTAAGACATATATTGTAAAAGTCTGTTAATTATTAGTAAAGATATAGGCATAATAAAATTGCATAATTTGTATGTAATATTTGATATTTTGGACAATTTTCGTTTTTGTGGCTTCGAACAAACCAATGTATGTAGGTACCTACCTACATATCCAAAAAAATGTATCGAGCCCATTTGATAGTAATATTTTATATGTTCGATGGTTACTATGGTTACGGAAAGATTCTGATATTCAAATAAAATTTGATATGAATCGAATTTATTTAGAACATTGTTGTAGGTAGGTACCTACCTAATACTATTTACTTACAAATCAACAATATACTGATTTCCTATAGGAAAATTATTTTATTTATTTATTTATGTATGGATTCATGTATGCTATGTGCTCCTAAACCGTTTGTCCGATTACAATGAAACTTTGGTGAATTGTCGAGCGTATGCCCGGGATGGTTTCTGGATTTAAATTTTTTTCTTATTTTTCTACTTCTTCGTGTATTTGGTCATTTTACCAATGAAAGCGGAATATCCTGGGAAACGAAGGTCCGACTGTCTCTCCATTTCTTCGCAGGTCTTCCAGGACGGTTCCTGGATTTAAACTTTTTTCTTCTTCTTCTTCATCGTGTATTTGGTCATTTTACCTATGAAGGTGGACTAACCTGGGAGAAGAAGTTCCAATTGTCCTTCCATCTCTTCGCAGGTTTCTGGATTTAAACTTTTTTCTTCTTCTTCTTCTTCTTCATGTATTTTTGGTCATTTTACCTATGAAGTTGGAGAATACTGGGAGAAGAAGGTCCAACTGTTCTTCCAACTCTTCGCAAGTCTTCCAAGACGGTTTTTGGATATAAACTTTTTTCTTCTTCATCGTGCATTTGGTCATTTTACCTGGACATTTTAGGTGGACTATCCTGGGAGAAGAAGGTCCAATTTTCCTTCCATATCTTCGCAGGTATCTGGATTTAAACTTTTTTCTTCATCTTCTTCGTGTATTTAGTCATTTTACCTTTGAAGGTGGAGTATCCTGGGAAAAGAAGGTCCAATTTTCCTTCCATATCTTCGCAGGTATCTGGATTTAAACTTTTTTCTTCTTCTTCTTCGTGTATTTAGTCATTTTACCTTTGAAGGTGGAGTATCCTGGGAAAAGAAGGTCCTTTCATCTCTTCGCGGTTCTTCCAGGATGGTTTCTGGATTTAAACTTTTCTTAAGTGGCTGAAGGGACGGGATGTAATGAAGGGAAGGGATGCACTAAAGGGCCTGAAGGGATGGGAGGTATAAAAGGGCCTAAAGGGACGGGAGGTACTGAAGGGCCTGATTGGAAGGGACGTAATGATGGATTGAAGGGATGGGAGGTACTGAAGGGTCTGAAGCGACCGTTCGTGGAGTCTAATTCTTTTTCTTCGTTTTCTTATTTTATGTAGAACTTTGGTGAATTTTATACAAAACTATTTCCTATGGATTAATCTTCTTCTTCTTTTATGTAGACCTTTTAGTCAGTTTTTATGCAATCTATTTCCAATAGTCTAATTCTTCTATTTTATGTATTTTTTCTTATTTTATGTAGACCATTGAAATAGTTTTTTATACAAACTATTTCTTATAGTCTTATACTTATTCTTCTCTTTTTTATTTAGACTTTTGGGTTAGTTTTAAGTCTAATAGTCTATTGTGCAGAAATATTATTAACAATATGCACACTTGATGAAAATACATAATATGTAAAAACGAATGGGATGTGGGATGTGACGATGTAACCTGCACTAGAATATTTTCAATACTTTTGTTTAATCAAATTTAAACCATTTATATCATCCTATTTTGAATAATTTTCAACACCTTCATATTTGATTTCGTTGACGATATTTAAATAATGGGGGTTGTGGCCATTACTGAACTCTTCACAACGTTTATATTCAAATTAAAAACTATTTA